>OY856411.1:612730490-613330490 GCA_963693085.1 Alisma plantago-aquatica
TTTTGTATATGCTTTATCTGTTGTGACTGTACCTAAGAATGTTCAGGACGCATTGAAAAGTACTGCCTGGACATCTGCTATGAAAGAAGAAATGATTGCTCTTACTGACAGAGACACTTGGGAGCTGGTGGATCCACCTCCTCAGTGTAAGGGTATATGCTGTAAAATATCAACCTGATGGTACGGTTGAAAGGTTGAAAGCACGGTTAGTTGCAAAGGGCTATACTCAGACATATGGCATTGATTACTTTGAGACTTTTTCTCCTGTTGCTCGCCTTAACTCTGTCAGGATTCTCCTATCTGTTGTTGTGAATCTGAACTGGCCTCTTCTGCAGCTTGATGTGAAAAACGCTGTTCTGTATGGTGACTTGCAGGACGAAGTGTATATGGAGCAACCTCCTGGGTTTGTTGCTCAGGGGGAGTCTCACAAAGTATGCAGGCTTAAGAAGTCTATCTCCCTTAAGCCCCTGTTTGGGAACGGACTGGGATTTCGTAGTTTGGACTGGATTAGACGGGGCTAGTCAGGATTCAGTTTGATTCTGTTTGGCAACCCAGTCTGATTCTGTTTGGCAACCCAGTCTGATTTTGGTCAGCTGGTCTGATTTGAGTCTGCTTGTAGTCTGATTCTGTTTGGTTACTAGGCTGGATTCAGTCTGCTTTTGTTTGGCAACGTAGTCAGTATCTGCTGATTTTGTCCTGATGTTGTAGAACTGTTTTAACAAGAGTAAGGAATGTGTAGTTGTGTTGCCGCTTAAGCAGAAGTTGGCCGAAGTGTATTATATACTAAATAACAAATAAATAATATATAAAATGCATAATTTATGCATTTAAATTAAATAGTAGCAAACGTGCGTAGCATGTCTGTAGCAGAACTTAATACCACATAAAAAAAACAGATAATATTTTATTGATTCCCGGGCAAATACATATGTAACATACAAACTGAAAGGAGAGGTCTGCCCTGGACCTAGACAAAGACACAGCTACACAATCTAAGATGGTGAGCAAGCAGCCAACTTCATGCCTCGTCATACTCGTCGGCCAACTTCATAGCCTCGTCGTACTCGTCCCATGACACAGGACAAGCTTCGTTCAACAACGGATTTGTTTCCTATTTGCTGGCGTCTTTTGGCCACTCGAACAGCAACGGCAGATGGTGAATAGGATGAGTAACACCCTTGGCTTGTTCGTGTCTCCCATTTGGGCCCTCATCGCGTCGCGTGTAGGCTCGCAACATTTTTTCTTGCAAACAAGGTTTTCTTCTACATATTTTTTAATCTTTGACGGAGACATCAATAATTTTTCAAACTTTGTCCTTGCCTTTGACCGTGACCGCGATGACGACATCTACTATAGTTAATAAATAAATATAAGTATTAGCAAATATCAATAATAGTAAGATAACTGTGACAATATTGAATACAAATAAATGCTCCAAACAAACTTAGCTACAAACAAGTAAGAACGTGATGTATGCCTTCAATACATAACAATAAAGCTCCAAACAAACTTAGCTACATACAAATAAATGTTGCGAAGTAAACACAAACAACTACAAAGTCGTGGAAATATATTACAAGTTCATGTGTTACTTTCGCCGTCTAACGTGGTTGTTTGATTCACTCATCGGTGTTAATAAGGTATTCAGCAACCCCGGGTGGGTAAATGCGACGAGTCGTCATGAAGTTGCGTTGCACGGCCAATGGCGGGGGAGGCAATAAATCTCCCAAAATAAAAAGATTGTCTCTTATGAACTCTCTCCTTATGTGTTGCCATCTCATCTGCAACTCAGCCAAAGATATGTAAGGCCCCCCAGTTATGTTTCGGAAGTCACGTCATGCCTCCATCCAAGCCTGTGTAGTATATACTCCATTAACACATCTCCCCAACTCATATTGGTTTCTCATCATACCTCTGAGAACCATATCAAGCTCCGTACACCACATAAAAGAAGGCGTCCTTGGAGGCCCAGCCATATTACAGATTCTGTAAGTAATATATTTTAGACGTAAGGGTGTATCGCACAATTAAGGGAATATAAAATGCATATTCGGTGCTAACTAACATTCAGCAACATCACGATGAAAAAACATACACCCTTCATAAAACATACACCAACATTATGATAAATAACAAAAGCATGTTAATGTCGGATGAATTCATAAAGATTTAATGTTAAAAACATCAAATGGTGGACAATGTAAATCGATATACCAAACTAAATGTAGCTCTCTGCCATTAAACGTCATGGCGTCACCGTGGGTGAAGGAATGTCCAAAAGAAGACTACAATCTTCCTCCAAACTGGCAACGTAGCATTCTAGAACCTCATGCTCATACTTTTTTTGGGTGTATATATCATCGTAGTTGTGATGAATTTCAACAAAGTCCTTCGTGTTCATTGTTTGGCCCCACAGTGACTTGCACTCGACAGTTAGTAACATAATCTCAGCTTTCAAAGAATCAATTGTTGGGGGGAGATCGACTGCCCAACGGAAGTATCTGCACCGATCTTTTCCCTACAATGTATTATCAAGTTTAATGAATGACAAAGAATGTGCAGCATACACAACGGCAACCTATTATGTATGTATTTACTAGTGCACCTCACGAGAAGGACATATGTAATACATTTCGCCCGGCCTTTCACTCAGAATGCCAAAATCATACAACCCTGCAT
The DNA here is from genome assembly GCA_963693085.1 of Alisma plantago-aquatica. Classification (NCBI taxonomy): domain Eukaryota; kingdom Viridiplantae; phylum Streptophyta; class Magnoliopsida; order Alismatales; family Alismataceae; genus Alisma; species Alisma plantago-aquatica. The sequence goes on from OY856411.1 coordinate 612,733,170, forward strand.
CCTCTGTGTTAAGCCGCAAGGCTGCATCTAACCCACAATCACACCTCGGAACTTCAGATGGATTCATTGACATCTAAAACATGATCGAGGATTAGTAAAAATATTGTCGGATTCTGAACATAGATTTCAAATACAAATTTCCGAACATAAAATAGGCCTAACTGCTTGTTCTACATCCATGATGTATTGTATCCGTCCTCGTTTGAAGAGTCGTTATTGCTCGTGATGTGAAGTCGTTGGCGAAGATATTGGCTCCTCTCCCGTAGAGTGGAAATATCTTGTTCGAGCCTATCGGTGTCTGCTCTTGTCGAACTGACAAAGTCACATTGTTCAGACCATAGCTTGCGTTCGTTGTGTGCATATGCAAGTTGTGTTAGCATAGCATCCCTAACTGCAGTAAGTGTGGCAACTGTGGGTGGTACACGCTGCACGGGCAATCTCATCTGACATCTGTTCGAAACAAGACCCCTACCACATGTAAAATAAGGTCTATGGGGGTTGTTATTTTCAAAACGTCCATTTGTCGTGTCTGCGTCATCCATATACACACGTACAGTGCATTGAAGGCCGCATGTACAGCAAGGCATTCCATTCTCCATTTCAAGACAACCTACCGAATCATTATGTCATGTATATTATTAGGATCCAGTAAAAAGTTCGTAAAATAAACAACTAAAGGCTACAAAGTTATGTGGTGGATGATTTATCAAATAATGTCAAAGACTATTACACATACAATTGTACGTCAACGGGCATCCCATAGCAAACTAGAAATGGATTCACGTGAACGATCGCCCTCCCTTGAATCGGCCTGAGTTGTTTGTTGGAGGGAACTCAGGTCAACCCCAGCAGGGGGAACGACAGATGTTGAAATGTCATCTGGGAGTTCGTCCATTATACTGTCGCCATCATGTTGGCGACGTATGAAATTGTGGAGGATACAACAAGCCATTACGAGGCGACACTGCGAATGTATGGGATATGTCGCCCCCTTTTTAAGGTAGGCAAACCGCCGCTTCAGCACCCCAAATGCTCTTTCTACAACATTACATAATTGTGTGTGGCGGTGGTTGAACATCTCCTTCTTGCTGGTGTAGGCATGTCTGTTTCCTCGGTACTCAGAAATATGGTAAGCTGTGTTGCCATACGGTGCAAGGAATTGCCGAGTGTTGGCATACCCTGCATCAACTAGGTAAAACTTTTTCGGCAGAACTTTAAACCCGCATGTGGTCGTCGCTGACTTTAGGACCCGTTGGTCAGCAGCCGATCCCTCCCACCCAGTTAGGACATATGTAAACTCCATGGAGAAGTCAACTACAGCCAAGACATTAAGAGAGACATTCCCTTTTCTGTCTCGGTAGCGATTATGCTTGTTTCGTTTAACCAAGACTGGGATGTGTGTTCCGTCAATTGCCCTGATGGCATTCTATAACACCAAAATAGGTTGTAAACATACTAAATATTTCCAAATGATTAAAGATTGTAGGGGCTAACTATTACCTTGAAGTACGGGTAGAACCTTGGAGTCTCCAATATACGAGAATGTGTTGTCGTGCATGTCGCTGCAGTTTGCATGACAATGTAGTCATTGGACAACGAACACACAGCGTCCAAGACTTCGTTGAACTTTCTACTGATGGTCTCACCAGAGTGAATGTAGTCCTCAGCCAAAGCACGATTTGTATGTCCATGGCCAACCATTTGTAGGAAGTAGCATACAGCCTCAACTGAACTGACGCCTCTAGTACTTCGTAACAAGGCCCGACTCTCAAGCTTGTCCACAAGGGTCAATATAGAATGTGGTCTCATTCGATATAGGTCATAAGCCCTTTGTTCATGACCGTTTAAAATTTCTAAGACCTTCTGGTGGCCACTCCTAATGCTAACTGACCTAGGTATTGTAGGTGGTATGTCGGAAATGTCGTCGATGATGGAGTTTGCTATGGACTCAGCTATTGTATCAGCAATGTGATTAGCTGGACCAGACAATGTATGTAGAATGTACGTGAGGAGGTCAGGTGTTTCTCTTTGGTCAGTGGTTGACATGATGCCTACAAGTGGAAGCATAGCAAGGTTGTCATGGCAATGACAAGGAAAATAACTACTCGACAATCATATGTAACCGTGGTCATGTAAAATAATGGCTTGCGGGATACATAGCGAATTAGATTGAATGCAAAATAAAATCATGGCAGTGAAATAAAATATTACAACAGTTAATCAATTTAGTTTGTGCGGTAAAATAATGTCTGGACGGGAATAAAAATATTACAACAATTCAGCAAATTAGATTATGCCGAAAGAAAATGTTTGGATGGGAAATAGATTATTACAACAATGAAAGAACTTTCTACTGATTTGCTGAGTTAAATGTCTGGTCGTTAATGCTTGGTGATCCGGAAGGGCCAGCATCATTAGACGAAGGAAAAAATGCACGGTGAGATGACATAAATGACGATGGCATACTTGGTCTGTTGCTGAAGTTGGGTGTTGGGGATTGTGGGAAAAATGCATGGTGAGATGGCATAAACGAGGATGGCATTGAAGGTGTTGGTGTTGCATTGGCAGCTTGGGACCTTTCCCGAAGGTCTTGCAACCATATGGTTATCTTTTGAGGTGTGTCTATAAGGCTGAGGTAGATGGTGCGGTTTGTTGAGTCCTTGATGGCGTTCACAAGTGTTGTAAACACAGCAGTGGGGGCATCTGGGTAAGTGTCATGGAAATGTTGTAAGATGGTTGTAAACTCTTTCTTTTCAAAGGCTCTAGTTGCCACACCACTGCCTAACTCGTGAACCTTTGCATAAACATGTGTGAATTCAGATAACACTTCATTTGAAAACTCACATCGGTCTTGAGCCATTGATGGCCGCTTCTTGCGCCTAACGACAGGAGGCCTCCCGCCAACACTCGGTGTATCTGTCCCGCCTCCCCCGGTGTCTCCCTCATTTTGCATCCCATATGCAGCCATATTAGCTTCCCCTGATTGGCTTCCAGTGTTCATGGGTGTCTCTGAGCCATCTAAGTCGACAGTGACATCATCCTCGGAGGCAACGTCAGAAGGGATTTGTGTGTCCGTTGAAGACATTGCATGATGTCCTCTAGCAATGTTCCTCCCCGCCATCATATCGATGTCATAGTAGTGGGGAAACGGCTTGTTAAGCAACCTAGAAAGGTCCTTGTTTGCCTAAGTATACAAAAAAATTGTATTAGGAAATTTAAGTGTAAATATAGGACATTACTTTTTTCGATTAAGGGACTGGTTATTGGATATACCGGAAGGCTCTCCCTCCATTCAGGGCTGTCGGGCAGCGTGGGCTTATGTCATCCCATCCAACGCCGCTCTTATTCGTCACAAGCTTCAAAGCGGCATAGTCCCTCCTCAAGTTCTTCCATCGAGTTTTGAGCTGGTCTATATTGCAGTCCGTCTTCCCCATCCTATTTTGCATTTCCACAGTTGCCTCCCTCCAAGCCTCCCTAGTGAAATGACCATCGACACACCTGCCTAGGTCATATTGTCTGCGCAATGCTGATACTAGAGCGGCATCAGACTCTCTTGCCCAAACAATACGAAACTTGGGGTCAGTGGAAGACATACCCCCGCAGGTGCTGTAATATATTATGATACACAAATCGTTATATCTTTTATCTTTTCAGAGAAAGTATTTACTTAGATAGTGGCGTCTAAGCTGCAATTACACTATGAAATTACCTTGTGCATCAGTTGCATATATTTTCTCTATATATAGTAAAATCAATGTATGCATGTGAATATAAGTATAGTAGAAACAATAGAAAAGTAGTGACAACACACTATATTCAGCACATGTGGTACATTTTACAATAAACAGACGAGTTCCCACTCAGTATATTTACTACAGTGGAATTTGATTCATGCCATCTGATTCATCTCAAATTGTACACGTTAGCTATATTTAAAGATGTGTTTTGTTTGGTGATAAGATCTCTGTCTTGCATTACTTGCTATGCCAACGATGTGTTTTGTTTGCTGATGTGATGGCTGAGCTGCAATTACACCAAAATTACTCTATACACCAGCTACTACTCTGTTGGTGTGTCCTGGAAGTATTATGTAACTAAACTTACTCTATACACCAAAATTGATTCCATTTTTATAGACCTAGGTATTCTGTAACAGAATCATTGCTAAATTGCACATGTCTGTATAAAACTGTTCTATTTGAGTGTAATGTACAGGTTTAGTGCATGGAAAGTCAACAACAAGCCATGATAGGATAATCCAAGCATATTTGTTTGATGACTTTCAAGCAAAAGAAATATTATCATATCATTTCAATGTTATAAATCATGACACATGGTAGGTATACCAAGAATACTACAAGTAATGTACAGGTTTTTACAGAGCTAGTTATTATGTAACAGAAACACTGCTACATTGCACATGTATCTAAAAAAGTTGTTCTATTTCAGTGTAATCTACAGGTTCAGTGCATGGAAACTCAACAACAACCCATGACAGGACAATCCAAACATATTTGTTTGATGAGTTTCAAGCAAAAGAAATATTATCATGGCATTTAAAAGTTATATTAATCTACAGGTAGAAAGAGTATGATTATATATTAATATCACAAATGTAAAGAGATTTTAACTGCAAGTTGTTGAAACAGAGGAAGTTGGGTCACTAAAAACTATTACTAGCTATAATAATGATGCTTAAACTGAGGAATTGTCTAATGTTGTATCATATTAATAGATTGAGTAATTCGTGTAATTTAGTAAAATGGCATTCTGAACCACAACATTGTATGTACATAAGAAAATTCGTACTTTCACAAACTTATCTAGTTCAATCAAAGTAGACATTACATGAACTAGGCTTTTTTAGTGCACTCGTGAACCTATGCTTATGCAAGAAAATCATCACAAGATGTGTCCAATTGATTCTACATTAAATTTTTCATCATATAGAATTTGATATCAAACTTACTTGTATGTAGCATACAATTTGACATGACGACATTTCTTACTTCACTGACTCCACCATTCTTAGAAGAAATTTGATATCAAACCTACACAGGACTAGCAGATCTTTTTTGAATAATTCAAAGAAAACATTCCTATATTAATATCATTTGTAATCTCAACAAATGTACTTATATAACATATTTACAAATAATCCTCATACAATTGTGTTAATCAGAGGTTTAAAATTACTGTTGAGCCCTACAAAGAATATATTAATCAAAATTGTGCAACATAAACCAGTGTGTGGATATATCCTTTGGTACCTATATCTTTCACAGATATCATTAATACCTATGGTCTTAGTTTGAATTACGAAGTTGGGCCATGTAATGCCCTGTTTTTTACTGTTGTTGTTCAATAAACTAGGGTTACGATGGATGTTGGGATTTGGCACTATCAGCTGAAGGTGGATGGCGTGGGCGGGGATACAGGGAGGTAGAATCAGTTGGTTCAGAAATCAACCAAAAAGACACAATAATTAATGGTTGTGTGATGTTTTTTGTTCATATAGACGGACTTCAATAAAAATAAAAACACAATGAGGGCGGCCTATTATATGCATGTAATTCAAAGAACCTCATAATATAATTTTTGAAGAACTACAAATCATATATATTTTTATGAAATAAACTTCAGCATGTGTAGGTAGTTTAAGAGAAGGTACATTTAAGAAATCATTCATCTCAAGAGATGAAGCATTTATTAGTTCCAATCAAAAAGGATCAATAAATAATTTTCTTTCCTTTACAATTAATTTCAAAAACATTTCAATGTATAGTAGTGAATGTAAAAGCAATCAGACGAGGATAATCTATTAATAGAGATGAGACCCCTAAAATCTCAAGCCGTGGATGGAATATGCATGTTCTAGTATCTGGTGGTACAATGTTACATCTACGTTAGTCTAACATACATGCACAAAAGAGAGGCAAGATGAATATTTAGGCATGTATAGTTTATTTTATATTATAATGATATGAGAACAATTGTGTTATATAAAATTGAGGTGAAACATCCATAAATAATAATTCAAAAAATACCAGTAACAAATGAGAGAGATAGTTTCACACTAAAATATCTTTTATAATACTGTAAGAGATAATCAAACGAGAATCATTTTCAAATATATGCCTCATATTGGGAACTTGCATGGTTATAGTCAATATAATGGCCGAAACATAATGAGACAGATGCAAAACTCATATACTATCACATAAAAGTATATGGTCAAGCCCTAGGTCCAAATCAAGTCAACAAAACACATATAAACATATATATAAAACTATATTTTTTTCCAATAAACATGCAATCCCAGAAATCAGCTTTTTTAGTAGTTGTTGTTCAATAAACTAGGGTATGCAGTGATTTTTATTTGTAAGTACAAGTTATGATGTATTTTATAATGGAGTGTCATACGACTACCTGGATGAATAAGATTGATGAAACTTGTTCAATAGTGGTTATTATTGGGATATGAAGGAGGTTCCACAACATTGACGAGCTTATTTACCTTCGTTGTGATGAAATACATAAGATAATAAATGCCACCAGATTGGTGTTCTTCTCATTCATCCTTTCCTCCATATTCTCATGTTGATATCCCATGGGAAGTATTTTATTGGTTTACAATGTCATCATTTCAGTAAGTATCGACTCCATGGGAAGTATGTTATTGGTTTACAATGTCAACAAAATACACTGACAATATCAAAGTAATGAAGTCCAGTTGGAGTTTAGGAACTAATTAGCATCAGTTACCCCGATATACTTGAGAATGTTAAAATAAACCAGGCATGGAAACTGAAGAACAGACATCATTAACGAAACTTTTGAAACATCTGTTTAAGAAACAATGACGGGACAAGAGAATAGTTCATATCTCTATAAAATAATTTGAAACATCTGTTTAAGAGCTAACTATTACTAACTTAAACCATGATCATCGAAGAGCCTAACCATATGTTAGACTGTCGCGAAGAAGATGAAGCTCAACCTTTGCATAATGATTCAGTAAAAAAATGAAGTCAGTATTCATCATCACCAACCTATTCAGAAGTGGTCGACAACGAGCAGCAACTGCGGAATCGATGGGATGAGCAGCACCGCCGGAGAACCAGGGATGACCATCACCTTCGGAATACCAGGGACGACAACCAGCTTCGGAGAACAAGTGCTCCAAGATGCGTAGGTGGATGTGAAGAACCTCGATGCACAAGGCGATGAATATGAAGGAACACGAACACTGCTTGCCCTTACTAGGGTTTGTCATGTGCGTCGACAAGATGGGACGATGACTACTCAAGCTGAGTCAGGTGGACGGTGCAGATATTCGATGGTCAGAAAGACAGGGTACGGGTACCTTGCCTTTTCAGGATGTAGCCGCCCTAGTAGACCGGCGGTCGCAGATGGCCGCATTGAATCACCAGGCGGCGAACGCTCCGCCCGACGACGGCTGCCCTCCATCCGCGAGCTGCTCGAGGTAGCAGACCTCGCTTTAACTCACGGACCAACAGTGAGCCGGTAGCAGGTAGAGGGAGAGGGGAGACTGCAGCGAAGGAGAGGGGCGAGAGGGAAAGGGGCGAGAGGGAGAGGGAGGGGCGTGAGTGAGAGGGAGGGGAGCGAGGGAGTCGGGGTCGAGGGGGTGTCGGGGGCGCTAACCCGGACTGGGATTTGCAATCCCGCCTCTACCGGGACTGGGTTAGTCCGGATTATGGGATTCTGTTATCTCAAAACGGGGGTCGAATGGGGTTGCGAACCAAACAACATTTTTGCCCAAACCGGACCGAGTTACGCCGACCTGTCGCTAGACAACAGAGGGATCGCATCCATTCCCAAACAGGGGCTAAGAGTTAAGGGGGGTTGGTTGCTGCTGAGCTGGAAGGACTGGGGCTGGCAGATGCGGCGGGAGTGGGACCAAGTCTGCTCCATAACAAGGCAAAACCAAAAGGCCATGGTGGTTTATCTCTGTCGTTAAGAGAGATTTGAGGAATGGTGCTCCGTTCAGGGGGCAATGGACGACTGGGCTAATGATGACAAATGCACCAATACGGTAAAGTGAGCATGTAATTTTCGCGGTGTCTTTGGTGCTACAGGCATCTCTATAGATATGTTTATTGTGGTCATGAATTCATCAAAATGAACGCCCTGTCGTCTTTATCTAAAAAGGAAGGAAGGTCAGTCATCTCAGTGTCATGTTTAAAAGATTCCGCGCATCCGTGAGGTTACAAACAAGACATACTGTGTGGCTACAAACAGAAAAAGTTTCCAGCCCGGGCACCCTATCCAGTTTTCAAGTTTGAGGCATCCAGATCGTGATCCATCACATTTTTACCCCAGCTATCCCAGAGCGAAGGTATAAGCATGTGGTCCGGGCACGGGAAGATTTCAGCTTTTTTTTTTCACAAGGACGGATAAAAACACAATAGCCCAGTTATTCCAGCCCTAGACGTCCCGGTCAAAGAAGACGGTGAATTCTCAGAGCGCAGCAGCACTCAGTAAGGCTACCTTCCTTATTATTACAACGTAAGTTATGAAGGTGTAAATGATGCCCTGGCACTAAACCATCACGAATCCACAAGTGTACAAACAAACCTCACCGAGAACGGTAAGAAATCGACGGCTGGCATTCGTCCCCGGCCACCATCCAACCTGCATAATTATACCCAACTGAAAACAGCCTACTTCCCCCCACCAAACCCCACTCCAACGGCCAAGACAAGTCTGCTTGCTTCCCTTTCCCCTCTAGGAGAGGGGACCGCGATTTATACCCGTGGAAACCGACATGGAAATTAGTACGGCAGGCAGACATAAGCTCAACTGCATCCTCTCTTATTCTTTGTCTTCAACCAAAACAAAAAGCCTCGAGACGAGAAGAAAACACGGGAGGTGGTGGGGAGATGTCAGGCAGGCGAATAGGAACGGGTACCTGTAGAACGGATCCGTGGCGCCCAAGGCTACGGCGGCCGCGATCGACGACATGACCACCGCGAGGAAGATGGGAGCTCTCCATCGTCGACTCATCCGCGCCATCCGGAATGCTCTGGAGCTGGAGGAACGTTGGGTCAGAGAAGGAGGCGAGAGGAGAAGACGCAAATGGGAGATGAATGGGTTAAGGGCCCCGCTCGTCAGTACTTTCAATCGGGGCCCGTCACAAACCTACCCTCAGCGGCAACGGGATGAGGAATGGATCCCTGGGCGGGGGAAGGGAGAGAGAGAGAGAGAGGAGAGGAACGAGGTGGACGACTGAGAGTGGGGTTGTGTGACGTTGGGCGGGCGACGACTGCAGGGTTATTTTGGGGACCATATCCGAAAAAGCGGCCATCGGCAGCTTTTCCGGGACATCGGCGTGACTCCCCCAGCCTCCGGTTCTGTCGGGACGGCCCACTTGGAAACAGACACGTGACGGAGCTTTCTTAAAAGCCCCTGGTTACGTAAACATTTACCAGGACCATGCTGCCGGTATGCTGGGGCTGCTCCCTTGCCGGTGATTGGTCGTGCGTGGAGGTGGGGGCGTGGGGGGCAATACGTAGTGCCACTCGTGCCGTACCGGCGAATGGATTTAGATTGGAAGTCAGCAGAAAGAGATGAGCCGACCGGGGGCTGAGTCAGGACCCACCCACGCGCGTCCCCGTGATTCTCGTTTTCAACTGTGCTGTTGCTGAGCAACCCAGTTCGGGAAAGTCAGTATCACGGAGATGGCGACTTTTAGTGGACCGACCACGATCCACGAAACTTACATTCCTTTTTCTCCACAACAATCTTGACGTCCCCAGGTCTAGTTTCTTTCATGTTTCCTGTTACACCTGTCTTGTTTTGTATTGACGGAGAGCTCGTCTTTCGGCTTTGTGTGCTGCCAACCCGGCCTCGAGTTTCAAACTTTATTGCCCAATGATGTATGACGTGTATGAACCTTCAGCACTGACATTGTATTTGTTTAGCATAATCACCACGTTTATGTAGTAAGAGGCGACCCACTCCAGGTCGTAATCTGTTCCACTACTATTAAACTACGTAAGCAGATCTAACCCGAAAATCGGCGAAGAAAAGTCAGTCCCCGCCCCAACTTCGCTTCATCTTTGCATTCCTATTGGAAAGACATGTGTCGAATTGTCGGTGACACCACATTGATAGCTAGATTAAGCTTTGGAGGGCAAAGGAGAAAAAAACAAGAGCAGCACTCCAGTTTCTCTGTCCTCAACCTTCTCGACATGGTAGAGAGAGAGAGAGAGAGAGAGAGAGCATGTTGCCACCCTCTACCAAAGCCCCTCTCTTTGGTTCCTCTTATACGTCTAAGTGGCAAAATCAGCATACATCTTCTCCCGCTTTTGTTAGGTTATTTTTACCTTTGACTTTTGTCGCCAACGACTAAGCTCATATCATTCCTAGTGAAGTCAAGTTCTCAAGTAACTCCTATTAATTTTCAACTAGCGTGGATGTTGAGACCCCAATTATGGATCTCTAGTCAACGGTTGGTGTTCACTTATTCGGTAAGTTATTCCTCATAGAGAGTTGACTTATGTTTCTTCACGCAATACTCTTTTTTTAACAAGCATAATTTGCTTTGTCGTTGACCCAGAAACAAAATATACTGGAATTGGTCACATCTAATAGTAAATTGCCTCTTTTTGAGGGAATCCATGGAGACTATTGATCAAACTACAATCCCGTTGAGAAACTTCATGCAATAAAATATATATATATAGGATTATACCAGGGCCCCTACATCTTAACATACTTAAATGATGTTCACAACTCTTTTTATGTTTGAAACAAATCCCTATAGATAAGTTAACTTCCTTTCTGTTGTTTCTCAAGTAAAATGGGTCAATACGTGTAATGTCTAGGGTTTTAAAGACATCTATGGAGCGGGATTTCAGTTCTAATTGAAACTTTGGAGGGTTTCTTAGTGGAGTTTAGGGTTTTTGTCTAAATTTCTGTTATATGATCACTATGTCATCATTTTTTGGGGTTGGATTGAACCAAACCTAATCAAGTTATATCTTCCATGACATTCTTCTTTTAACTCTTTTTTTCGGGAGATTCAATTTTGAGTAGAAGTGGATTTTGAAGTGATATATAGGATTGTCAGAGGGGTTGATTGAAGAAGGGCGCAGACTTAGCTATTGTGGAATAAATGTGATTGGTTTAAATCAGATGTGGTGATTTTTATATGAGTTAATAATTAAATTCAACTCAAATAACTAGTTTGAGAAATGCTTCTTTCAATTGTGGATTAATGGATGTCGAAACAAGGAAACATATTCCTTTTGTATATTGATCTGTTGAAATGAATGTCTTGATGGATCAACTACTCACAAGATGAGCCCACAAAATTGATAAAAATTTTAATGGACTTTTGATGAATTGAAGGAAATATGTTTTTGTTCGCCCTAGTTGCGCAAATATGTGTAGCTTATAGCTGTTAGAATTTGTGATATAAAAAATTAATTAACTTTACCATTTTTATGATTGATATATTGCTTAACCCTGGTGTTTAGTTGCTTGCTAATCACCTTTAGTGGTGATTAGGGGTGTGTTTGTGCTTTGTTGAGAGCTGGAGGTGCTACTTGCAATTAACCCAAGATTAGGGTTTGTGGGCAAGATGTCACCATGAGAAGTGTTCTTCTCTCTCTTTACTTCCTCTAGTGTTGAGAGGAAGGGTTGGGTTTGTTGCTTGAGTTACCTTGGGCTTGGATGAGCCTTGTTGGGCCTTGTTGTGCCTTGCTTGACCTTGTTGAACCCTGTGTCGGCCATAGTTGTGTCGGCATGGGTGTGTCACCCAGGGAGGTATGTCGGGCATGGTGTTGGGGTGTGTCGCCCATGGACCCCTTTGACCTCTTTGACCTCGTTTGTGTCACCACTAGTGGACACTTGGTGCTTGATGCTTGCATGTGGCAATGGCCTTGGACATGTGTTTAGGGCAAGATAGAGTGGTGGCATTGCCCATGGACAAGTGTCCCTAGGTGGGCGACACCTTGCCTTATCTTACCTTGGTTTCTCCTCCATCCTCTCCTATATATGTGTTCCCTTTCTCTTGCTAAGGATCCCTTTAGTTCCTTAGTTCCCCTCTCCCTTTGGTTGCACGACACCTCTTCCTTTGCTAGCTTGGTGGTCGATCCTTATCTTGGAAGTCTTCTTCTTCTTCCTCTTGAGGTGGCCGAATGTGTGCTTGGTGCTAGGAGCTTGGAGCTTGCTTAAGGCGGGTTACATAACTCCTAACCCTAATCATATTACCTTCTTCTATGTTCTTGTATGTTTTCTTATGATCATAATCAGCCATGTATGTTGCTAGTTATGTTTCTTGCTTAGTTGTACCCTAGTTGGCCGAACCATGTCTTAGGGTTTCCATGTTGAGCAACACTCCTTTCCCTCCTTGGTCTAGAGAAGTGAGCTTGAGCTGTAGTGATATGAGCAACACCCCTCTCTCGTTTAAGTTGAGAGGTGAGCTTGTGTTCTAGTTGCTTGAGCAACACCCTTCTCTCACCATGGATTCGAGAGGTGAGCTTTTTGGTAGATGTAGATCTATGTTAAGGTTGAACCTTGTGGTTGCCCGAGTTGTGATAGAGATTGTGCAAGACCCCTCTTTCTTGGTTGTTGAGAGGTGACCCGATCTTCTTGATCAATCTAGGGTTTGGTGCCCTTGTGCTTGAGGTTGATGATGACCTTGTTGGTTTGTATCTTGCACGATATGGCTTTGGGTTGGTGTTACCTGATACCCTCTCTTGGACTAGAGTTCTGGTTGATATGATGAGGTTGAGTTGGACGTTACACCTTGGTCTTTGCCTTGTGTGTTGGCCGATAGGATGGGGCTAGCTTAGTTGGACGATAGGCTTTCCTTTGCTGCCCATTTGAGTTGCACCCTTGGCCGTTGTGCCTAGATATGTTTGGTTGTTGGGCGATACCTTTGTGTGTTGAGCGTTATACCTTGTTGAGTGCCATGCCCGACACACCTAGTTTGGGTGGTAGCTTGGTGCCCGATATTCCTTGAACGTTATGGAGCTCTGTGGGTGTAACGACCCTGACCTGGGTTATGAGGTAACCCTATTTGTTTTGGATAATTAAGTTGATTATAACTTTAATATAATTCTCTAAGGTGCTTTGTTATCACGTGACACACTCATGTTTCAAGTTTGGTCCCGATTGAATGTTGTTTGAGCAATTTTCCTTTATTTTGGACCAAAGTGCAATTTACCCAAAATGTGGGGTTGATATGCAAATTACCACCTCTAGAGTGTTCCTATTTACTCTATGTATCATTTATAGGAGAGATAATGAATGATATACCATGTTTGATTCCATTATCAATGATGGTAATCTTGGTGATGAAATGACCAAGAAAAAGGGTTGAATTTGGAAGTTTAACTTGAGTTGTATCAAGTTGAAAAGCTTATATATGAGTGCATATCAGCCATGGAGCCCAATGAGGTGTCTCATATCATTTTGTGAACTCTTGGAAAAGTCCATATCGTTCAAAGCACCTCAAGGAGGTGAGGTATGACGGCCAACAAGTTTCCTTAGAAAAAGTGTATCGGCTTGACATAAAATAGTGATTAAACCTAGATGACTTATCCAAATGGAAAAGTAATGGACGAATTTGCATCTCTAGATGATCCTCAACCTTTTTGCATGTCAAGATAAATGTTTATGCATGCATGGACACGTGTCACCCATGCATGACACGTGGCACCTACTAGCTCAAAATGTTGACACCTCATTTTTGCCTTTCTTCATGATCAGTAACTATATATACCCCTAGTTTCACCCCTTGGTGCAATTTTGCGACCCTTACCAACCTCCTACCCTAACGTATTGTGCATAGAGCTCCCATATCGTGAAGGGATGTTGTGGTATCGTGCATGGGCCTTGGGATATCGCCCATGGCAAGACCATATCGCCCAAGTAGGTGATATCGGCTATATAGGGTGATATTGGCCATAGAGTGAAGTGTTTTGACTACCAAGTGAGTGCCATATCGTGCAAGTGAGTATCATATTGTGCAAGAGGGGTGGCATGTCGTGCAAGAGCACAAGGGTATCGTGCATAGGTGATAACACCAAATTTTGTGATGTTTTTGACCCTTATTTTGTTATCAAAACTGCCCTTTTAAACTGATTTCCTCTCTTTTTATATGTACTTTTGCAATAACAGGCCACACTACGCTCTTAACTCATTACTTCCATCTTTTGCAGAGTTTTCCTCCATTTTTGACTCATTTATCATCAATAAGGCTGTCCCGGCCCACAAACATGCTCCACCTGCATCGGCCTTCCAGCCGGCCGATATGCTCACTGCCCGACAGGGTAGCACAATACACCGACGTGCGACATGAGGATGCTACGCAAGAAGGGACTAACGAACGATACGCCTATCTACCTGACAGGGAGTCGGGCTCGCCACAACAACTAAAGCTTGTCGCGCGATACAGGCCACCCACTGGCAGGCGCCGCTCATCACCGACAACCGACATCCTTGTGTCGGGCGATACTGATATCGGTCGTCCACCGACTCCGCGATAATAAGAGCTGAGGAAGGACACGTGGCGCCCTGAGCACCATAACTTCCCCAACTGCTGCCTATAAATAGCAGCTACAGGAAGCCAAAAAGACAGGTCGGAACCCTGTGCAAGTCACCTCAGGAAAGCTGCGAAGAGCTAGTGTATCGTGCCTCAGTGCTTGTGTCGGGCGATTCTAGGTGAGCACTTCCCCATCCTGAGAGGGAGGGAATGGTTCACTTAGGGTCATCCCGGGCACCACTGCAGGCCGATATCGGCCAACAAGGATCCCCGACATAAGTGACCGATACTAAGAGCATCGCTCTAGCCCGACACGATACCGAACCCCGATACGCATCACCCGTCATGGCATGTCGCCCGAGAGGGTGCCGCCCGACATGATCGTATCGGGAAAGGGTCCTCGCATGATACAATACGCCTGTCACGGTGTGTAGCCTGAGAGGGTGTGCCGCTCGACACGGTTGTATCGGGCTAGGCTCCTGCCCAGTATCGGGCTGGAGGGTCTGCTGTAGTCTGTCGTCCTTCTATATCAAGAAGGAGACATCTATCTTTATTATTTCAGTCATTTATTTCTTTTAATTATGCAATGTAATCAGAACCTTATATGTTTATGGAAATGGAAGAGTTTAATTATCTGCTGCTTTATGTTTGGTACCTTTGTTGGATGATTGCTATGTTTAACATCTGAACTCTAGCTTGTATGCTTGGATCGTATTTCGATTAGCTACTGAATCGTGTTTTCTCGTTGCAACATCCTCGAGAGAGGTGTTGTGGCTCTAGTGTTTGGTCCGATTCTGGAGTACGAGAGTGCCCAGAATCGGAGTTGCTTTAGTAACCTTTCCACTCTAATTCAAGTCCAGCAACCTCGAGAGGGGTGTTGATGCTTGGTTAGAGGTACCCCCTCTGAGAGGAGGGGTACAAGATGTTCCTACTGCCGCTTGTTTTACCGAAGTTTTCTTCTTCATACCTTGCTTTAGCGCTAGTTTTATCTCTCTGTTTTCGATGCACGAAAACCCCTAAAAACTCATAAATGCTTAAAACCTTAATTTTTTCTCGTAGCTCCATTTGGAGATAGATTTCTTTTGTTTTATCGGTCTTATCCTGCTGTTCCTTGAGGAACCTCGTCATCTCTTTACCTTTGCCGGAGTGTAGCGTGTTGATTCCGTGTTCTCAACAGTACCACCCTTGTCCCTGTGTTCAACCTCGTATATCTACTTCGACCCTGTAAACAAAGTTGTGGGGGCGTAGAAGGTTTCGGGTTATAAATCTAAAAGTCTGACTACTTCAAATCCACCTCCAATTTAAGGATGCGAGATTTAGGTCGGTCAACTTTTTGGCACCGTTGCCGGGGACAAGGCAAAATGGTACTTTTGACGGACCCGAATCCACTAACTACACTCGAGTGCCTCAAGCTTAGAAATGAGCTTGACAACACTCTCTTTTTCTTTCTTTCTTTTCTTTTGTTATTATTATTATTCTTTGCCCGGAACGAATAATTCAAATTAGTGATAACAGCTTTTCTAACTTGATTTTTCGTGCTACTCTAAAGAAAGGCATTCTGTTCAACAGAGCACCATCAACATGCCGCATCGTGTTGAACAATGTCTTTCTGAAGGTGAATGTCAAGGGAGAGCTAGACCTCTCTCAAGCACCAGTCAAGGGCAAGATGAGGTTTCAAACCAACCAAATTTGGTTGGACAACTATTCACTTTTATAAAGAGACAAGATACAATCATAAACCAGCTGGCACAAAGTATGCTTCCCCATCCAAGAGTTCTTAACTCCATGCAGTTCTAGATGGAAAGTATGCAGACACGCCAATGTCAAAATGATCAACAGTTGGCTCAGATGGCTGATTTGATGAAGAACCCTTCAAGAAAGATGCTCTCCAGTCCCGAGTCTGCCAGAATGGCAGTAATGAGATCCGGGAGGATAGTAGATCATGATGAGGAGGCCAGGGCAGAACCTGAAGCGGAGACTGTGGGTGTGAATCCCGCAGAAGATGAAAATCGACAAGATGATGCTAGAGAGCCTAAACAGAGATCCTTTGAGGAGCTACCTGGTGGGAGAAGCCCTTACGCTCCTAGGCTACCCTTTCCATACAAGTTGATAAAGGCAAACCTGAAGAAGCGTCACGAAAAATTCATGGAAATAATCAAGAAACTTTATCTTGAAGTTCCCTTTTTGGACGCCTTGGAAGAAATGTCGACTTACGCCAAGTTCCTCAAAGATCTGATCACGAAGAAGAGGAGAGGAGGAAGGATTGAGACTGTGCATCTAGCAGCGGCATCCTCTGCTTTCGTAAAGCCAGATCTGTCCAACAAAAAGAGAGATCTTGGGGCTTTTACAATCCCTTTTACCATAGGAGACAACGTCGAGCGGAAAGGTCTTGCCAACTTAGGGGCTAGCATCAGCCTCATGCCACTAAGCTTCGCGCAAAGATTAGGTTTAACCGATATGGTTAGAACCAACATGAGGATTGAACTAGCGGATCACACTTTTAAAAGACCCGTCGGCGTTGTTGAAGATGTGTCGGTCAGGGTAGGTAACTTCTTCATTCCGTGTGATATAGTCGTCATTGACACCGTGGAGGACCCCCGCTGCCCAATCATCTTTGGACGTCCTTTCCTAGCTACAGGAAGGGCGCTAATCGATGTTTTTGAGGGGATAATCACACTGAGGGTCGGAAACGACCACCTGGACTTCAAGGTGAAGGAGGCAATGAGAGGACCTTCCCTGTCCGAGTCTGCTTGCTTTGCGGACAGCTACGACCAGTTCTGCGAGGAGATAGAAGAGGACATCCGAATAGTAGACCCCCTTGCGAGGGCGATAAGCTGTCGGGATTCTGACTTCAAAAATCCAGAAGTTGTGGAGTGTCTCAACCTTCTTAATCTATCTGAAGAAGATTTGAGCGACGAGGATGAGGTGGTGGAATCTGTCAAGTATGCCTCTCTCGAGGCGGGTCCGCAAGAAAGGACATCCAGGGCCAAGCCTGAATTGAAGCCGTTACCTGAAGGACTGAAATACGAATTCCTAGATCAAGAAGAAAGAAACCCTGTCATCGTCAACGCCAATCTTTCAAAGAACCAGCTGGACAGACTTCTTGAGGAGTTAAGACTCCACCGTCGGGCTATAGGATACTCAGTAGAAGACATCAAAGGCCTTAGCCCAGCTTTATGCATGCATCGCATCAATCTGTAAGAATCTGCCAAGCCTCTGGCTCAACCCCAGAGGAAGCTAAATCAAATGGTGAAAGAGGTCGTCAAGAAAGAGGTAATCAAGTTAAGGGATGCGGGGATCATTTACCCAATTAGCGATAGTAATTGGGTAAGTCTGATCCACATAGTACCCAAGAAAGGCAGTATAACAGTGGTAAAAGGAGAAAAGGGTGATGAGGTGGCGGTTAGGACCGTCATCGGATGGAGAATGTGCATTGATTACAGGAAGCTAAACCAGGCTACAAAAAAGGATCATTTTCCGCTACCTTTTATTGATCAAGTTCTTGAAAGATTAGCGCATCATGACTTTTTCTGTTTCTTGGATGGCTTTTTAGGATTTTATCAGGCCCCCATCTTGCCCGACGACCAAGAGAAGACAACCTTTACCTGCCTCTACGACACCTATGCCTTTAGAAGGATGCCCTTCGGACTTTGCAATGCTCCCGCCACGTTTCAATGATGCATGATATCAATGTTTTCAGATTTTCTAGAAGATATCGTAGAAGTTTTCATGGACAATTTTTCAGTCTATGGGAAGGACTTCGATACCTGCCTGAAAAACCTATCATTGGTCCTGCAAAGATGCGAGGAGAACAGTCTGGTTTTAAACTGGGAAAAGTGCCATTTTATGGTACGAGAAGGCATTGTTCTGGGGCATAAGATCTCAAGGCGTGGCATCAAGGTGGACACTAGCAAAGTCGAAGCCATATCCAAGCTTCCTCCACTGAAGTCCGTGACGGGAGTGAGGAGCTTCCTCGGACACGTCGTCTATTACCAAAGATTCATAAAGGACTTCTCAAAGATTTCAAAACCTTTGTCCAATCTGCTGGTAAAGGATGTTGAATTTGTTTTCTCTAATGATTGTCTAATGGCTTTTCAGGCTTTGAAGAACGCTCTCGTATCACCACCCATCCTCCAAGCTCCAGATTGTGATTTACCGTTCGAGCTTATGTGCGACGCCAGCGACTATGCGGTAGGAGCAGTCCTGGGGTAGAAAAAAGATAAAAAGCACCACGTGATCTGCTACGCTAGTCGCACGTTGGACGAAGCTCAGGTAAATCATACCACCATCGAAAAAGAGATGCTTGCAATTGTCTTCGCCTTTGATAAGTTCAGGTCGTACCTCATTGGAACAAGGGTCAAAGTATACACAGATCACGGGGCCATAAGATACCTAATGCAAAAGAAAGATACAAAGCCCAGACTGTTGAGGTGGGCCTTATTGCTGCAAGAGTTCGACCATGAGATTATTGACAAGAAGGGTGCAGAAAATGTGGTCGTCGACCACTTATCGAGGATCATAGCTGAAGGACAGGGGGGACCGCCCATCAATGACAACTATGCCGACGAAGCTTTAATGTTGGCTGAAACCAAGGAAGAAGACTTACCCTGGTTCGCAGATATCTGTAACTACCTTGCTTGTGGAGAACTGCCTCCTGACATCACATATAATCAGAAAAAGAAGCTTTTCACGGACGTGAAAAATTACTATTGGGATGATCCTCTCCTTTTCAGAAGGTGTGTTGATAACTTGTACAGGAGATGCATTCCCGAGGAAGAAACCCTGAACATTCTGAAGGAGTGCCACGCCTCCCCTTATGGGGGACATCTGGGCAACGAAAGGACTGCTGCAAAGGTGCTACAATCAGGGTTTTACTGGCCTTCTTTATTCAAGGATGTTGCACAGTTTGTAAAGGTTTGTAAAGAGTTCCAGTCAACCGGCAATATAGGGCGAAGGAATGAGATGTCGATGGCGAACTGGATTGAAGTAGAAATCTTCGACGTGTGGGGGATTGATTACATGGGGTCGTTTCCTCCATCAAGGGGGCATCAATACATTCTAGTGGCAGTAGACTATGTATCGAAATGGGTAGAAGTTGTGGCCACCCAAACGTGCGACACTAAGTCTGTGATAAAGCTGTTCGAGAAGATGATTTTTCCTCAGTTCGGTGTACCACACACTGTAATAAGCGACGGTGAGTCGCATTTCGGTGAAAGATAGTTTGAAGCACTCCTACGAAAGTATGGAGTTAAGCACAAGATCGCTACACCCTACCACCCACAGACTTTCGGGCAGGTAGAGGTTTCAAATAGACAAATCAAGCAGATTCTGGAAAAGACTGTCAGCCGGACGAGGAGGGATTGGTCATTAAAGCTCTACGACGCACTTTGGGCCTATAGGACTGCCTACAAAACGCCCATTGGAACCACCCCCTACAAGTTGATCTACAGAAAATCCTGTCATCTACCTCTGGAGCTGGAACATAAGGCCCTCTGGGCAATCAAATTCCTGAACATGGATCTGGAGAAAGCAGGGGAAAAGAGATATCTGCAGCTACAAGAGCTTGAAGAGTTAAGGATGCACGCCTATGAGAACGTGAATATCTACAAACAAAGGACGAAGATGTGGCATGATGCCCACCTAAGAAGAAAGGATGTAAGTGAAGGAGATAAAGTTTTATTATTTAAATCCTCCATCCGACTTTTTACTGGAAAATTACAAACGAGATGGTCGGGACCGCTCACTGTGTCAAAGATATACCCATCAGGAATGATGGAGCTATATGACAAAGATGATCCGACCAAGGTATTTCAAGTAAATGGGCACAGAGTGAAGAGGTACTATGAAGATGAAGCTTTTGTTAGGAGGGCAGAGATCGACTTGCAAGACATGGATACTGTTGAAAGCCAAAAGTGAAGAGCCCAAACTGGTCGAGCTGGCGATGAAAACTCCAGCGCTCCTCGGGAGGCATCCGAGCTTTCTTTTCTTTCCTAGAATAGGATGTTATTTACTTTCCTGCAAAACAAACGTTATGGGCATTTGGACTGTAATAAGGCTCGAGTCAGTGCATGCGCCACATGTGCCGACTCTTCTATTTTATTGGCCACCGCTCGGTTTTATGAAGCATTGAGGAGTAATACCATCTGAGGTCAAGGACTTAACCCTAAGCCAATGATGTTTTACTCATCAATCGCTTTTTCCTTCACCTCATTTTTTGTTCTTCAGGCCACATATCGGACATGTATCACCTTTGCTGATCATATCGGGCGGCAACTTAGCCGGCGCGCAGTACCACTCGTATTGGGCAACGACATATCGGGGATTGCAAGGGCCGTGACGGACGGTACTCCCGGGCGACGAGTGCCCGTATCGGGCAAGATGAATAATTGCCCTTGATTATACGGATGGAACCACTCGTCTCGGGAATGACTTGTCTCAACGGCCGGCGCGCACCCCAGATTTACCCATTTTACCTCCAGTTGAGATTGCTATATATAGTACGGAGGTTTTAACGTGTCGGGTCATTACTTTTGCTCTTCTAGCCACCCGTATCATGTAGTAATTTCCCTTTTTTTGCTCGTGTCGGCTAGGGTTGCTTCAGATAGCAAAGGTATAGCCCAACAGCCTGCTTGCCTGACACAAGCTTCTTATCACGCGTAGCGTATCGAGTGGACAACTTTAGTTGATTTTTATCGTGTCGCCCGACATGTGTGACGCGCGATATGTTTTTCTTACGCGTTTGCCCGATACGCCGCGTCGGGCGATAAACCGTATCATCCATTTTGTGTCGCATCCTTGTTCTTGTTATCGGGCGACACATTTTTCTCTCTTTCGGGGAAGTCCCTGTCGGGTAGTTTGATTCACGCGACTGTGTCGCCTGACATACCCCTGTCGGGCAACAGGTGTGATGTGCAGCTTCTCCTCCCTATTGGCTAGTTTTGTATCGCCCAGGATGCTCTTTTGATGAACAATACACAAACTTTGTAATGAGACAAGTTTTATCATGATATCAATTTTTCTCGTCTATCTAACATTTAAATGATCAATGAACTGATAACAGGTATGGCCCGTACAAAACAAGCCCCCGGTCAAGTTGATAAAGGTCAAGTTGAAAAACACGGCAGAAGAATCGACATTGCGGCCGCAGCTGAAGCAACAATAGTCGGACAGAAACGCCAGAATCCCGAGGCAGCTAGGCCATCAATCGCCGAAAAAAGAGAAAGGACGGAATTTCTTGATTGGGTAGCCCCAAGAGAGGTCCGTTTCCTTATCATAGTCTGTCTTTTGCGGTGGTTTAGGACCATCTCCAAAAGAGAAAATCGGTGGAAGTCTTTCTCCAGTGGCCCCTATTTTGAATGCGGATATTTTGGGTTCATCAGTCATGAAGACACCTTCATCTTTGGGGGGTATCTTCTTTTGATACAGTATCCACAAGTGTTTTCAAGAGCTCTCTGTCTACCATAGGCCGGTTATCATCGTCATAATCCGCACGAGCCTTGCGCTTCCTTCTTGAGAGCTTTGCACTTATTCTGGCTGCATCCTCCTGGGAAAGAAAATGGACTCAAGTGGACTTTCTGACTAGTCTAATAGATGATGGAGGTGATCAGGCCTTTTGTTCATGTTCACAACGGAAGCATCTTAAAAAAAGCCTACCTGATCTAAGGGAATGCAAACTTCTTCCTCAGCAAAAGTGCATGACTGATCCCATTGAATCTTGCAATTCCGAACGCACTTTTACCATCTGGTACAACTGTCTGCAGGCGCGATCAACGTCTAACCCTCACTTGGTTAACATTACCTTACCCTATCTACTTCACTACTCTGGGACAGAGTGTGGAGTAAGTTTGGGGGGGGGGGTACCCAATGTACCAGTGAGGGAGGTATAAAATTTGCTTCTTCAACCCCACCCTTTGTGTTCTTTCGTTTTTTCCCTATATCAGGTATACGTATGCATACTCTTTTTTTTTTTTGAAAAATTGAAAAATTGTTGCTTATTTTGTCTCCCTGCATATGTACAAGGTTACTATATAAGTAAAAACATGATACAACTGCTTGCCAGTTTGTTTTCTATGTGCCCAATGAGATGCAAGCTTTGTTATATCTTTCTGAGAATACAACCTCAAACGACAAAAGACCACGAGCTTCCACGCCAAAATTTCAAAAAATAATAATCTCGCAACAGCTAAGAGACGAGTATGGAGAAGGAAAAAGCTGCCCAAACTAGAAAAGCAAAAATCCCTCTTATTTTCCCTTACCTAACAAAAATCCTGAAAAGAGAAAGCAGCCTTATGAGAGTGAATAAAAGCATGAGTGTTGTGCCAAATGAAAAGGAAAAATATATATATACACACTTGTTTTCCAAAAGTACCCATCTTTAGGCATGGTAGATTCGAGGTAGTGGTACGTAGGATGTGAAATCACTGCTCTAAATCCAACTGGCTTAGACTGTAGGGACCACTTTCCCATTAACGGACTCGTACCTGGATGGACTAATGGAAAACAAGAAAAACCCAAAAAGCCTTAGCCTACCCAACACACAACTCTCTGCCCCTAAAGTTGTTTGGTGTGAAAGCTAACTTTGGAATCATGCACCAAAGTCTCGTCACAGCAGTAGAGAAATTTTTTGCTAAAATAATAAGGCAGGAGGAATAAAGTCTGTTGTTCGTGATCGGGCCGTATTCTCAGAAAGACACCTCAATACTCGCTCTAACCTATGGTCTGAAAACTACACTAGTCAAGAAGAAGCATCACAAAATAAAGTTTAAATATTTATTGAGGACAATCAAAATGCTAAGTTTGGGGGAGTTGATAACACCAAATTTTGTGATGTTTTTGACCCTTATTTTGTTATCAAAACTACCCTTTTAAACTGATTTCCTCAATTTTTATATGTACTTTTGCAATAACAGGCCACACTACGCTCTTAACTCAATACTTCCATCTTTTGCAGAGTTTTCCTCCATTTTTGACTCATTTATCATCAATAAGGTCGTCCCATCCCACAAACATGCTCCACCTGCATCGGCCTTCCAGCCGACCGATATGCTCACTGCCTGATAGGGTAGCACAATTCACCGACGTGCGACATGAGGATGTCGTGCAAGAAGGGACTAACGAACGATACACCTATCTACCCGACAGGGAGTCGGGCTCGCCACGACAACTGAAGCTTGTCGTGCAATACAGGCTACCCACCGGCAGGCGCCGCTCGTCACCGACAGCTGACATCCTTGTGCCGGGCGATACTGATATTGGCCGTCCACCGACTCCGCGATAATAAGAGCTGAGGAAGGACACGTGGCACCCTGAGCACCATAACTTCCCCAACCACTTCCTATAAATAGCAGCTACAGGAAGCCGAAAAGACAGGTCGGAACCCTGTGCAAGTCACCTCAGGAAAGCTGCGAAGAGCTAGTGTATCGTGCCTCACTGCTTGTGCCGGGCGATTCCAGGTGAGCACTTCCCCATCCCGAGAGGGAGGGAATGGTTCACTTAGGGTCGTCCCGGGCACCACTGCGGGCTGATATCGGCCGACAAGGATCCCCGACATAAGTGATCGATACTAGGAGCATCGCTCTAGCCCGGCACGATACCAAACCCCGATACGCATCGCCCGTCATGGCGTGTCGCCCGAGAGGGTGCCGCCCAACATGATCGTATCGGGCAAGGGTCCTCGCACGATACAATACACCCATCATGGTGTGTATCCTGAGAGAGTGTGCCACCCGAAACGGTTGTATCGGGCTAGGCTCCTGCCCGGTATTGGGCTGGAGGGTCCGCTGTAGTCTGTCGTCCTTCTATATCAAGAAGGCAACATCTATCTTTATTATTTTAGTCATTTATTTCTTTTACTTATGCAATGTAATTAGAACCTTATATGTTTATGGAAATAGAAGAGTTTAATTATCTGCTGCTTTATGTTTGGTACCTTTGTTGGATGATTGCTATGTTTAACATCTGAACTCTAGCTTGTATGCTTGGATCGCATTTCGATTAGCTACCGAATCGTGTTTTCCCGTTGCAACAACCTCGAGAGAGGTGTTGTGGCTCTAGTGTTTGGCCCGATTCTGGAGTACAAGAGTGCCCGAAATTGGAGTTGCTTTAGTAACCTTTCCACTCTAATTCAAGTCCAGCAACCTCGAGTGGGGTGTTGATGCTTGGTTAAAGGTACCCGCTCTGAGAGGAGGGGTACAGGATGTTCCTGCTGCCGCTTGTTTTACCGAAGTTTTCTCCTTCGTACCTTGCTTTAGCGCTAGTGTTATCTCTCTGTTTCCGATGCACGAAAACCCCTAAAAACTGATAAATGCTTAAAACCTTAATTTTTCCTCATAGCTCCATTTGGAGATAGATTTCTTTTGTTTTATCGGTCTTATCCTGATGCTCCTTGAGGAACCTCATCATCTCTTTACCCTTGCCGGAGTGTAGCGTGTCGATCTGTGTTCTCAACACTACCACCCTTGTCCCTATGTTCGACCCCGTATATCTACTTCGACCCCGTAAACAAAGTTGCGGGGGCCTAGAAGGTTTTGGGTTATAAATGTAAAAGTTCGACTACTTCAAATCCGCCTCCAATTTAAGGACATGCGATTTAGGCCGGTCAATAGGCCTTGGTTATCAGCCATAGCAAGTATATTGACCATACCATGTTGATATTGCCCATAGCAAGTTGATATCGGCCAATTGAAGAGATTTTGGCCACAAGTGAGAGGGTATCGGCCACAAGCAAAGTTGTGTCATCCAAGAGGAAGTCCATATCGCCCAAGAGTGTAGGGTGTTGGCCAAGAAGCTAAGGAACTCAAAACTTAACCCTAAGGTAAGATATAGTTGTCTTCAAGCTGGAATTGAAGCATCAAATTAGGGTTATGATCTACCTTTCTTTTCTTCTTCACCAATTGCTTATCCATGGTGATTCCTTGTATATGAAGGAGTTGTGAACGAGCCTTGGACCTTTGATAAAGTCATCTTCAACCTTAGGAACATGGAGATTTGGAGCTTGAAGCTTTGAAGTGGTTCATAAGGCGGGTTATATAACTTGAACTCAACCATGTTATTATTCTTCACCTAAATTGTTATAATTAGTGAAATACTTTTAATACTGAAATTTCCTGAAATAGTTAATGAAGTTACGAGTTCTAGTAGTTGCTTAGACCTGTTACCATGAATTATATCAGTTAGAACAAAGGTCTAGAGCTTGAAGAAGATGGTTTCACTTTGTAAAAGTGATATCGGATTCAAGTATAAATACAAGTAGTTATAACCCGATATGGGTATGACTTGCCCGATATGTCTTGCACAAGATGTTGCATGAGATGCTTTCATAAGATGCTTGCATGATACGGAGTCTAGAATAGACTCCATGCACGATACAAGGTTAATTGTATACTTGTAAGATGACAAGAAACCCTAATTTGGGTAACCCGATATAAGTGAAGAGTAACAAGTGTTATTGCACGACACACATGGTTGCATGATATACATGATTGCATGACATGGTTTCACGACATGGTTGCATGATAGGGTTGCACAATACATAACCCTAGATGATATGGTAACCCTAACCTGTCATGGCTAACCCTAGATGGTGACTAGCCCGATAGGGTGATTGAATGTACTTCTAGCTCGACATGGTGATGGGTTGATACCTCACAAGTATCATGGGAGACACATACATATACCTTGTGTCTGATATGAGGTCAAGAAGGTACCTCATGCCCGATATGGAGACAAGTGCAAATCCTAACCCGATATGGTGAGTGTTCATACACCTCCAACCCGATACAGTGGTATCTAGACACCTACAACCCGATATGGTGAACACATGCATATGATTTAACCCTATATACCTTGTAAAGGTGAGAGTAAGACACCTTTAGGAGTGATTTGTGTAGCACCAAGTAATGGTGTGGCTAATACCTTGATAGGTGAAGCACCCAGAGTGGTTGTTAATGGACAAACTTATACCAATAATGCCTTAACTCGAGATGAGTCCATATCATTAATGATGGTTGAATAATTCAATTGTGTGACTTATGACCAATACATCACATGATACATGTGATGAGCTAGTGCATAAAGTATTAGGATGGGACATACCCTAATACAAGATAAGTTGATGAAATTAAGTATGTTAAAAGTGATGAGGGGAGTGATATATCAAGACATGATAGATATCACATCCAACACTTCAAGTTTGATGCACCTTAAATCCAATATACTTGGATGAGTAACACATGAAGTGTGTCATGTCAATTGTTACATTGAGATGTAATGAGATTAATGCAGTTTGATAAGTGTAGGCTAACATACCTTGAGAAAGGGTTTAGCCTAGTTAATAAAGTATGATGTAATCATTCTCTGGTAAGGATGAGAGAGAAACGCATACCTTGTGTTGATGATCATTTAATGATAAATGATGAGAATAAATAAGTATGATTGAATACTTATGATATCAATGTTTGATCCTAGATGTGTGGAGCAATGAATTAGGGTTTGAATTAATAATATGAACTTGAAACCCTATTTGGCAATAAAGGGAAACCCTAACCCTAATAGTTGTTGCCTAGTGAAAGGTGACAAGATGTTTAATGGCCTTGTGAGTCATGTGAATAAGTTGTTGCCTAGTGAGAGGTGACAAGATGTGCAATGGCCTTGTGAGCCATGTTAATAAGTTGTTGCCTAGTGAGAGGTGACAAGATGTGCAATGGCCTTGTGAGCCATGTTAATAAGTTGTTGCCTAGTGAGAGGTGACAAGATGTGCAATGGCCTTGTGAGCCATGTGAATAAGTTGTTGCCTAGTGAGAGGTGACAAGATGTGTGATGGCCTTGTGAGCCATGTCAATACTTGCACAACAAGTGAAATGAATACCTTGGTCTGAGGACCTAGAGGTAATGATTACCTGTTATAGAAGTAACAATGTTATGTGATGATCTAAGGGTTTGAATACCCATATCCAGCAATCATGATAATGATTATGTGAAGGGATGAGAATTCCCAGTAATGTGATATAGGACTGAGATCCCAAGTATCATGTGCTTTAAAGATTTGAAAAGTACGTGATAGATGTATTATACCTTTCTTTCTAGCATTTGTCATAACAATTCATGTGTGAAAACTTGACTGATGCTAAAAGAATATGGTAATGCACTTAATTAATCAAGTGGAATTTTATCATGTAGTTCCCTGGCCATAGATCCATCATCATCAACAGCTGGTGATGGTGAAACGGGTTCTCCTACGGGTTAATCCGGAGTGCATATTGTTGAATATGTGGGGTTGCTCCTAGCCACAAATAAGAAGGTTAGAGTACAACTTTGGTTGTAGACTCCAGAGCACGGTTTTAGGCTCGTGGCTCAGTGTGATAAGAGCATGGTGAATAGGCCCATGGCTCAGTGTGATAGAGCATGAATGTGTTCATGGCTCAGGGAGCACGGTGAACTGGCTCGTGGCTCGATTCACTAGCGCTGACACCTATACCAAGGTGGGCTAGGCAGAGGGTAGCCTGACCCTGTATGACTAAGGTCACTTAAGCAAGAGACTACGGTCCTGCTTGTGGTCTCGCACTGACCGAGACGTGGGAGGTCATGGAGTCCGGCTCTTCCATGGATGTTGTATAGTACCAATTTCGACTTCGCAATGGTCAGTTGGATTTGAGCGGTACGGCTCACTTCCTCAGGGCATAAGTGTGATTTTAAAATATAATCAACCATTTTTAACTCATTTATCAGCAAAAAGGCTCGTCTCGGCCCACGAACGTGTTTCCACCTGCATCGGCCTTCCTGCCAACCAGTCAGTCGATACGCTCACTTCCCGACAGGGCAGCACGATACACTGCCGCACGACACGAGGGTGTCACACAAGAGGAAGCGGATGAGCGACACACCATTTACCCGACAGGGAGCCGGACTCGCCATGACTACTGAAGCGTGTCGTGCGATACAGACTACCCACCAGCAGGCGCCACTTGTCACGATGACCGACAACCCGACATTTTTGTGTTGGGCGATACGAATACCGGTCATCCCCGACTCTGCGATAATAAGAGCTGATGAAGAACATGTGGCGTTCGGAGCACCATAACTTCCCCCAATCGCTGCCTATAAATAGAAGCTATAGGACTCTGATGGGATGGGTCGGAACCCCTCGAAAGCCAACTTAGGAAAGCATCTGGAGCTAGCGTGTTGTGCCTCAGAGGTGTGTCGAGCGATTCCAGGTGAGCACTTCCCCATCCTGAGAGGGAGGGAATGGTTCACTTAGGGTCGGCCCCGGGCACCGCTGCAGGCCGATATCGGCCAACAAGGATGCCCGATAGGAGTACCCGATATTGAAAGCAACACTCTAGCCCGACACGATACCAAGCCCGATACACATCACCAGTCGCATCGTGTCCCCCAAGAGGGTGTCGCCCGACATGGTCGTATCAGGCATGGGCGCCCCGCACGATACGCCTGATACGTCCACCCATCATAAGCGTGTCACCTGAGAGGGTGTGCCACCCGACACAGGTGTATCGGGCAAGGCTCCCGCCCAGTATCGGGCTGGAGGGTATGCTACTGCATGTCACCCTTCTAAATCAAGAAGGTGACATTTACCTTTACTTATTTCAGTCATTTATTCTCTTTACTTATGCAATGTAATCAGACCATTTATGTTAATGGAAGTAGAAGAGTTTTAATTATCTACTGCTTTATGTTTGGTCCCTTTTGTTGGATGATTGCTATGTTTAACATCTGAACTCTAGCTTGTACGCTTGGATCACATTCGATTAGCTACTGAATCGTGTTTTCCCGTTGCAACAGCCTCGAGAGGGGTGTTGTGACTCTAGAGTTTGGTCTGATACTGGAGTACGAGAGTGCCCAGGATTGGAGTTGCTTTAGTAACCTTTCCACTCTAACTTAAGTCCAGCAACCTCGAGAGGGGTGTTGATGCTTAGTTAGAGGTACCCGCTTCGAGAGGAGGGGTACAGGATGTTTCTGCTGCCGCTTGTTTTGCCGAAGCTTTCTCCTTCATTCCTTACTAAAGCGATAGTGTTATTTCTCTGTTCTTGTTGCACGAAAACCCTAAAAACTGATAAATGCTTAAAACCTAATTTTTCCTCGTAGCTCCAGTTGGAGATAGATTCTTCTATTTTATCGACCCCGGACTGTTGCTCCCTTGGGGAACTTTTAACATCTCCTTGCCCTTACCGGAGTGTAATATGTCGATTCCACATTCTCAACACTACCACCCTTGTCCCTATGTTCGACCCCGTATATCTACTTCGACCCCGTAAACAAAGTTGTGGGGGGCTAGAAGGTTTCGGGTTATAAATTTAAAAGTCCGACTACTTCAAATCCGCTCCACTTTTTGGACGCGCGATTTAGGCCGGTCAGAAAGTCCACTTAGCATTCCTTTATTAGTTAGGGAAGTCCACTTAGCAATCCCTATTTGGTCAGAAAAATTCACTTAGCAGTCCCATTTTAGTTGGGAAAATTCACTTAGTAACCCTTATGTATTTGGGAAAGTTCACTTAACAATTCCCTATTTTGTTTCATTCCCTTCTTTGTTTTTGTCTAACATGACTATGAACATTCTATAATTTCATCACGTTTCCCATTTCCATATTATGGAAATGATCCTTACTATTCTCACAAATTTTATTAACTTAGGGATCATCTCCCTAATTCTCCTTCCTCTTATCATAAGAATTATAGTTTTTACTTCCTCATGCACACAGATTGATATGAGATTATCTCAGATTCCAATTTACTACACTTAGGATGTGATGAAAACACTCATGCTATATTTCCAGTCTTGTTAGGATTACTAGATTATCTCAAAATGACTACTTGATCAGAGTAGTCAGAGAGATAACAATTTATTCCTTACTGTTCATATTATCAAAGCATAGGACTTAGCATCCCTAGATTTTCTCCATGCATCACCTCTATGCCTCACCCTCTTTCATACAGATAAGTGTAATTATAAATCATTTAAAAGAATATTAAACAAAATATAATTTCTTGTTTTGATCATTTCTCCCTTGTGTTCACATAGGGAAATCAATAGAGAAGTCAATAACAACCACCCCCTTATGTTTATCAGATAAAATCAAAAGAGGGCATATTAAGATGAGAAAGCTTTATCTGACTGTCACCCCTTGTGGTCATATACCGCTTCAAATTAACTCAACACACAGAGTCTAGTTGTTTCATGTCGCTGCTTTTGCCTTTTTACCCTATTGGATGTAACTTTCGTACGCCCTGCCGAATCTTCCTCGGTTGTTGGGTCATTTCCTCCCTTCTTTTAAACAAAAGGGTTTAGCATAGGGATGTAAATGGGTATGGGTAGACCCATGGGTCCGCAAATCTGGACCCTTAAAAAACCCATCACGGGTCTTATTTTTTATACATGCATACCCTTGGACCTGTATACCCTTGGACCTGCATATAAGCAGGTCCAATAATGGGTATGCTTGGACCCAGACCCGCTAGACCCGTGTACCCGCTATACAAAAGTATTTACTTAAATAATATGTTATATAGATCATACTTTACTAGTCTAACTAATATAATTCTTGAGATTATATATTACTCTAACCACAATAAGGTTGATACTAGTCATATGATTAAGAATTAACTATTCTCGTTACAATAATGAACATCATATGTAAACTTAAAATCCAAATGTCTACTAATTTACATTACTTTATACATAAGTTAACATTATGATGATGACCACAAATATGTAAACAATAAAATTAATTAATGCTAATGTATAAAATATAGAATTATCTAATATAACTATTGCATGTTAATATACTATATAATAACAATATATTGTTGTATTAAAATATATAGAACAAAGTCATTTCTCTTACATAAACAATATGATGTTTTATAGAACCGCTTAACCACATACCCATATCGCATAACCGCTATTATTGTGGGTACGGGTATGATGCGGGTCCAGATTTTGTATTATGCGGGTCTAGAACCGGAACTAGACCCACTAAATTAGATGGGTATGGCCAGACCTGCATCGTTTACACTCCTAGTTTAGCATGCTCAACATGTCTCTATCTATAACATGTTTTGTCCTCGTGCCATGGTCTTATCAGTCTTATTACTAATGTAAAAGCTAAGTCAAAAGCTCTTACAGGTGGAAGGTTAGAACTTTTGCCTTTACTTAGTAACTACTATTCCAGAGCACTAAGCATTTATTGCACTGGTGGCACCAAAAACTATGGTCATTTTAAAACAACTAGACAAATGTTTCTAGAATTGTAGAGACTTCTCCTTAATTTTCAACCTTTTGCCCCTGTTTGGGCACTGCCAACACATATATACTATCTGTCTTTATTTATGGCAAAGTCTATTTTCTCGTCATAGGTTAACTCTTCCCACATGTTCCACCGTTCCAACATGAGTATGTCATTCAGGAACCTTTTCAGAGCCCAAAGTTTCTACATTGAGGACTAGTAACCTAGGTTGCAATGCTAGTATACAGTCTACCATATGCATCACTGTTGTCCTAATCTTCCCAACAAGAGCATAAAAAGCATCATTCTCTATCCTGATTGGATCAAGATGGTAATTTTCATGCACTCGTTCTTCCCTTGCTTGATTCCTTACACCCATTCCTGGTGTAAACAACATTGCTCTAAGCAATGTATTCCTCATGTTCTCCAGTCATTCTTAAGCTTCACCCTTTCTTCTTCATAAGAAAAAGTCACCATAGGGTATACTGGAGGACACTCACATAGACTCAACACCTTAGTCCTATGTCTCTGTAGACTCAGTGAACCTTAAGATCTGATACCAAACTTGTAACGACCATTCTCAAACTGACAAACAAATCATATTAATTAAGAGGAATAGCCATAAACATCGGATTAACAAATAGCACAAAAATTTAAAACTAATTTGCACATAGGTCCATTTTCCAAAAAACTCTTACATAAAGAACCAAAGCCATATACACATGGTTCACATTACACATTAGTATTCTCTCTTTTCTTGAGGATAACAAGTACTAGATGCTTTGCTTGATACACACAGTAACAACATAAAATCCTCGAGATAAGCAAACCCAAAATCTCGAGTCTCTTAGGAAAAACCACTAAGACTATCTAACAAGGACCTGAGAGTACAAAGACGATAAATAGGATTTGTATCTACAAGACATTACAGACAACATACTCAACTTGAGATACAACTTATGATCCTTGCTTATATGCTCCTTCTTCTGCAGCCTGATTCTCAATCTCTCATCCGCATCTTACCTAAAAATTGTGGATCCCACGGGGTGAAACTATTGTCCCAGTGAGAGCTATAACTCTCTGCCAACAATATTATTATCAAAGGAAAATAATATAAAACTGAACAGAGCTATAAATCATCTATTTACTTGAAAAGGAATATAAAGAACATGTATATCATCTATCTATCAAGGTGTATGAAAGCATTAAATTCATTAACAAGAATTATGTCAAATGCTACAGAGAAAAGCATAATTTCATTTATCAAGTACTTTCATACTTACTAAGACATATACATCACTTAGAATCTCAATCTTATCTCACCATCATACTTGGGTATTTAAAGTCTTTATTTCATCACTGAGTATTGTCACCACTTAGCAGATGATCATTACCCCTAGATCACCAGACCCATATAATTGTTCACATAGTCCACACAGTTCATCAAGTCTGTATCACATAGCCACATAGCTCTTACTAAGCCGTACTTATTACTTTAAGATACTTTACATGATTATCATATCATGTCAAAAACCATCTCAACATATGCCTTTAATCATGAAGCACCAAGGAACACATCCTTTGGATTGTCATTACCCAATTAGGGTTTCAAAATTTCATTAGCAATGATTATGCCCTAACCCATACTCCACTCGCCTCAGGAGTATTAGTGCATACTAATTACATACTTATCTTTAAACAATGAGTTAAGCCCATTGTGTCTCAATATTATATTAATCATATTCATCACTTAGTCCATCTTAAATAATTGAGGACATGCCTACCATAACAAGTAACATAATGTCATCCATATATCATCTCATCAAGTATATAATTGATCATGTGATACAACCACATCCTCATATTGGGTAATAGGCATATCTCCTATTACCATATTGTTCACCCACCTAGGGTTACCTTATAGTGTACCTACATCGGGTTACCATGTCGTGCACCATCAAGGGTACCATATCATGCACCATCTTGGACACCATATCGTGCACCATCAAGGATACCATATCGTGCACCATCTTGAGCATCATATCGTGCACCATCATATCGTGCACTATCTTGGGCACCATATCGTGCACCATCAAAGATACCATATAATGCACCATCTTGGGCACCATATAATGCACCATCAAAGCTACCATATCGTGCACCATCAAAGGTATCATATCAGCCATACATGTTGGCCATTATATCGGTCACGCATGTTGGGCACCCATCCTCATTCTATGGTTTTACAGATATCAGGAATAAGGTTTTGTTTCACCTTTGTACTAAGTACAAGTGATAATTAAGGGTCCTTCACATTGACCATAAGACCTACTATGACTTATCTACTGTTATGACCCCACCTCCTGATAACCCCCAATTAGAGGAAACCGAGAGGTTGAGCCGCACCCATTAATCCCGGATCAAAGGTTCGACAT
Organism: Alisma plantago-aquatica; assembly: GCA_963693085.1. Classification (NCBI taxonomy): domain Eukaryota; kingdom Viridiplantae; phylum Streptophyta; class Magnoliopsida; order Alismatales; family Alismataceae; genus Alisma; species Alisma plantago-aquatica. Next base: position 612,767,360 of record OY856411.1, read on the forward strand.
ATAACCATAAACAATTATTAAATTCTAACAGACTATACTGAAAATGGTAATAAAAATTTTCTTTACATACCTTTTGAAAACTGGGATCTCTATTCTTCTATCCATACTGATACTAATCTATCTAATCCTCCTTTGCACTTTAATTCTCATTTAGTGTCACATGTGCCACTTTACTGTTTGTTCTTTTCATTGTACCTAAAATGCCGACAAACAAAACGTCGGTCAGCAGAAGCTGGTATGTGGGGGAAACAATAAACATGCAACTATGATAACAATGTAATCATTCAATTACTTGTTTAAAAACCTATATTACGTTTTAGATATAACTCCGTGACCCAAGGGTACCCTATCCTCTGTGTTGTCCCCATTAAACCCCTCATGATCCACCTACATGTGAACCAATTTCTAGGGTTGAGTCACATGGCACTACTCATAAGTAGTCCACTCCTTAACTCGGGATTTGCTAAAGAGTCTCTAACTCACGGTAACCTAGACCTTACTCTAGGATTACCCCTTTTTAGCCTTTTAAAAATAACAGAGGTGGACCCGGATCTAGCCAGTTATATTATGCACCTTTATAGTGATAGTCATAGTCACTTTATATGTTGCATGAAATAAATAAACATCCAACAGTTTAGTTGCATTCAGTGCGATTAAACATCCGAGAATCCATCAGAAAACTAACTCGGGTAGTCATAAGCGTAACCACATACCTGATTTGATGAGTCATGCAGATTATTGAACATTTACTTCATGTATATACAATCAAGCCAATCAACATATCCAAGTAAGTAATTCAATCATCACATATTTCCTGAAAAGAATATGTACTCTATAGTTACACTCTTCATCGAGAATCTACTCTATTTACTTGAATTCACTTTCTCGGGTTTGTGTCTATCTTAGGGTTTCATTATGCAATTAGGGTTTCCTTTTATCTTTCACCGCATTAAACCCTAATTTTATGCGATTATTCAAAAACCCTAGTTATCTTATCTATTCTTCAATACTAAGGTTATCTCAACAAAATATAACCCTATTTCCATATTTCAAAGCACCTTAATCATTAATTAATTTCATTAAACTTCTTTTACATTAAAGATACTATTTTTATCCCTTTTAATTCATGGCAAGATCATTATGTGCATCTATCATTAATCCAAAGCTCATTAGGGTCTAATTAACATATGAACTCATTTTTCCATCAATTATATATTTTATTCATGAAAAGACCCTAATTACTACATTTAGGGTATTTATCAGAATTAAGGACTCTCATATACAAATAACTTTGAACCAACATTTAACAATCATATTTTCACATTATTCACATTAAATATGATCTTTTCCTCTTTTACCCTAAATTAGGGTTTCTAGATGCATTATCATATACTCATGTGTAAAACCCTAAAGTAAGCCAATTATTATCAAAAGATCATCTTTTTCAAATCCTATTTTCACTTTCATTAACAACAGGTTAATTTCAACTTGAATTATCTAAATAATGTCATTAAGACTATTTACCATCCAATCCAAGGGTTTTCCCTTAATTAACACCCTAAAGATGATAACTTTATGTTCTTTCTAAAATCAAGCATATAAACTCTAAACTAACTAATTATATGCCAAGTCCATCCTTTTTCTTCCAAATATCCATTTTTATCATTAACAGGCTAATATCAACTTACTAATCACTTTAATCATACCAACATAGGGTTCTTTAAACAATTAACACATTAAAGTTGATATCTTCCATTATTTTTCGAATTTCATAAGGAATCAGGATTCAAACATAATTTATTTGGATTCCTCTCATTCTGAGGATCAACTTTCATATATAATTTGTCTCAATCCGAGCTACCAATCTCAAGTTATGAAATTTGTAAAATCACTTACTTTTCGACCAATCGGATGGCGCCACGTCATCCAGCTCATGCAATGCGGCCCGCCTTCGGTTTATAACTGAATTACCATGTTACCCCCGCTTGAAAGATCAACTATTCAGCCCGCGAAGGGCAATATCGTCCAACCGACTTCTGATCCTTCTTCTACCTCCAGCAGCACCGCGGCTGCTGCCCTAGGCACCATGGACGACGCTCCTCCTCCTCTCCTGGACCGCGACGGCCCCCGGGGATAGCCCCCCTTGCTCCCTAGGTCCTCGCCGCTCCTTCAGGTCCTCCAAGCCGCCGCCAAGGTGGCGTGTACCTGACTCAAACGGGGCCGCGAACCTGCTGTCACCTGCAGCCGTGCTGCAATCTTTCGGGAGGAGTGTCTTGAGAACAGAAGCACGGGTTGATCCCTGGGCTCTCCAAGGTTGTTGTGGAGGCTTCCTGTAACACCCCTGACCTGGGTTATACCTTAACCCTAGGTGTTTTGATTAAGAAAGATGATTAAATGCTTAATCTCATCTTGTGAAAGGTAATTATGGTTCAAGAGGAACTTATATTACAATTCTTATCCTTTTTGAACATTGTTGAAATCAATGTTTTGCCTGTTTTGGACTAAAGTGCAAATTACCCAAGTTGAGGGGTTTAAGTGCAAATTGTGCATGATAATATGTTCCTCATGTGTTGAAGAATCATGAGAGTAAATATGATGCTGAGGTATGGCTTATGGAAGCCTAAATACCAAGAAAGAGCTGATAAAGCAATGTATGTGCATGAAAACCTAGTTTTGGTGTAATGTGCAATTTACCCAAAACCCAGGGTGTAATATGTAAATTACCACTTCAATAAGGTCCCTAATGTTTCTTGGCATCAAGTAGAGAAAATAAAATGAGAGGGGCGCCTCATTTGAATTAAGTTGGAGGAGAGAGAATCTTGATATTAAAATAATCAAGATTTAATCCTAATTGAAACCCTAATTCTATTTAGTGTAAAAACAAATATAATAATTGAAGGGCCTTCAACCAAAAACGAGATGGTTGAATTTGCTCAAGTGTGAACACATTTGTGACTTTGCTAGGCCACGAAAATATCTCAAGCAAGTGGATAACCCACTCACCATTATTATAAAGAAAAGCAATATCCACTCAAATTGGAATATTATTATAATATGATCTAAGGTGCTTAATTTGCTTTTCTTTAAATTGATGGATAATGAAGAGGAATAAGAGGCAATGAAGATAGCCTCGTCCTTAAGGATTTTGAGGGGAATTTGAGGGGGAAGAGGCGGCCATATTTTTGGAATTTAATGCATTTTAATAATGCATTTTCTCTCTCACCAAGTTTCTTATAAAAGTACCTTTACCAAGCCAAAACAAAGGCTATTTCGGATTCTTTTCTTTACCCTTGCTTGGAAAACGACTAAGGAGCTGTGGAGGAGCAGGAGGACGACCCCAACCTGTTGGTAAGGTCCTTGACCTTCGTTCTCCTTGATTCCATGGTGGAAATAAAAAAATAAATCATTGATTTCTTCTTATTTGGATCTCCTCTTCAACCCTAGCCAACTTTTTCATCCAAAAGCTTGAGGACGAGCTTAGGGGGAGTTGCTAGAGCTTCATCCACCATTAATGGCGTGAGCTTGAAGCTTTGGAGCTCAATTGGAGGCGGGTTTTATAACTCAAACCCTTAATCATTGCTATTGCATCAATCAATTATGCTTTGTTGATTGTTTTCTTCAATTTGATACATACTTGTTTCCTTGCTGCAATTTCCATCAAGAACAGTTGCTGTTCTTGGTTTTTCGAAGGAAGGGGATGATTACATCATCCTATATGCTTATCCAAAGAAAAGTACCAAGCCAAATGGTCTTGATATCTATTCCAAATCGTTTTAAATTGATTGGCTATGCAGTTTCAGAAAACTGTTTTAGGGAAAACGGTTTCAAGACCGTTTGATATGGTTGAACAAGCGTTGACCGTTTGGGAATCTTGTTCCTAATTATGTAGGATAATGACCCTCCAAATTTTAGGGGTTAACTCCAAAGGAATCGTGACTTGAAGGCCAATCAATTAGATAAATCGAATTGAATTAAATGCTGATTTTCAACCTGATCAACTTGACCTGTTTGGGAAAACGGTGTCAAGACCATTTGAGTGTGTTGACCAAGCATTGACCGTCTAGGATTCCTGTTTATAATGATGTTGGTTAATGACCCTCCAAATTTTAGGGATTAACTCCCAAGGAATCGTGAGTTGAAGCCTAATCAATTAGGGAAACCTAATTGAATTAAGTGCTGATTTTCAATCTGATTTAATTGACCTTTTTGAGTAAACGGTCTCAAGACCGTTTGAATGCATTGACCAAGGGTTGAATGTTTGGGATTACTGTTCCTAATGATGTGGTCTAATGACTCACCAAATTTGAGGGATTAACTCCCAAGGAATCGTGAGTTGAAGGCTATTCAATTAAGCAAACCCTAATTGTTTATGGAAGCAATAACTCAGTATACTATGTCAAACATAGTTGTTTGTATTTGATCATATGGTTGATGTAACCAAATAAAGTGGAGAGAATGATAGAAATGAATTCATACATGAGTATGATTCATATGGTGATTTAGGGTAGGATCCTTAGTAAAGAGATCAAGAAACCCTAATTGAGAAGGTTAACGAACCCTAACCCTGATTTAGGGAAATTTTGAGTAAAACCCTAATTAAGGGTAATAGTGTAACCCTAATTAAGGGTAATAGTGTAACCCTAATTAAGGGTAATGACTTGGGTAACTCTAATTTAAGGTAATGAAATACCAAACCCTAATTAGAGGAATAATGAATCCCTAATTTATGGGTAATTGAATGAAACCCTAATTGGGATGATTAGTGAAACCCTAATTGAGGGTGATTCCCTGAGAAACTCTAATTGAGGATGATTCCATGTGAAACCCTAATTGAGGGCGATGTCATATGAAACCTTAAACCTAACACAGAGTAAAGCTATGTAAAACCCTAAATTTGGGCTATAGTGCATGGAATTCTAATCATGGGCAATATGATGATAAATCATAACCCTAATGTCTGGGTAATGATATGAGTAAACCTTAATGATGAAATAATGAGTAATACCCTATAATGATGAAATATCTTAAGTGGTTGACTATAGTCAACCTTATAACAAGTAATGCCTTAATTTGAGATGAGTCCATATCATTGAAGATAGTTGGACAATCCTTGTGTGTGATCTATGCACATCATGGTAAAGGTGATAGGTTGGTGGATGAAAGTATTAAGATGTGAAATTCCTTATTATAAGATAAGTTAATAAACTCATGTAAGATAGAAGTGATGAGGGAAGTGATACATTGAGACATGATAGATATCACATTTAGCATTTCAGGGTTGATATACCTTGATGCATCTCAAATCCAATATTTTTAGATAAGATACACAAGGAGAGTGTTATGTAAATTGTCACAATGAAATGTAATGAGTTTAACATACTTGATAAGTAAGCTAAAATGAGTATGATGTAATCATACCATGATAATGATGAGAGATAAACTCATACCTTGTGTTGATGATCATTTAATGATAAATGATAAAAATATTAAATACTTGGAATGTCGATGGATGCTCCTAGATGTATGGAACAATATATTAGGGTTGTATTGATAAAATAAACATGAAACCCTAATTGATGTGAATAGTAAACCCTAACCCTGTGGAGGAAATAGTGGTGTTACTATTATATTACATGAGTTAATATGTTATTGTTGCCTAGTGAGAGGTGACAAGATGTTTAATGGCCTTGTGAGCCATATGGTTAGATGTTACCTGGTAAGAAGTAACAAGATGTTTCATGGGCATAATTGAGCCCTGAATGAGGTGTATTCCTCTTATGTTGATAAGGGTTGATACCCTGTGCTATTGTGAAAAGGATTTATATCCTGTGATAATATGATAATTGGTGTAATCTAATGAATGGCAAGTGAATATTACCATGTGATGAAGAGATGAGAAATTATGTTTCATATGTTTTATATCTTTTCAGGTTTTGATATTTATATGCTTGCTAGAAGTGAATTAGGGTTTGTATGTCCACTTGTTTGATGCAGCCTTAATTCACCTAATTGGCATAACTAATTAAGTGCAACTCTAATCATGTAGTGCCCTGTGCCGTAGAACCATCTTCAGTGTCAGAACTTGCTGGATGGTGAAACGAGTATTCCTAAGGGAAACTCGGAGCGCATATTGTTGAATATGCGGGGGTGGCAGGTTGAGGATATATATATACTTGTCATCCACAATTGCAGGTTACAGAGGATGGCTATGGTCATGCCTCAAATATTTGATGTGATTGAGGACAGCTGCGGTTGTACCTCGGATTAGAGGGTTTTGTATACCCTGTTTTCTAGTGTCGTAACTTGTACCAAGTACGGACTAGTTGTTATCAGTTGACTATATGTCACTGTTGGCAGTTTGACTGGTATGTCACTGCAGTTTACTCGTACTGACCGAGGGGAAGAGATCTTAGGATGCCGGTACTCCTAGATCTTGTACGGAACCGAATAGCCCTTCGCAGGGGTCGGTTGGACTTTGAATGGTACGATTCAAATTCCCCAGGGCATAATAAAAGATGTAATACAGCCGTATAGCATATCTGTTTAGGGTTATACATGACGCTTCACATTGAATGGAAACCCATGTTTGTTCTCTTTACATAAAGATGATGCTTAGTGCAACTAAGAGATAGTAATTATACTTATGTTGTGGATATGCATAAGACTGTAATTGTGTACATATAATGGTCATGCTTATGTTGATATCTTACTGCTACTGTTGATTATAATCATGATGCTAGATATCTCATGTTGATAGTTATGTTTCACATGCTATCCATGCCTCTATAATTAGAAATACCTGACAGAGGCTTAATGCCTGTAATTAGGTTTGGTTAAAGTCCAATGCCTGGATGTGTAATCAGGATTGGTATAGTCCAATGCTTGAAACATTTATACCTGATTGATATAGTTTAATGCTTGAATAATACATGATGATTTATATAATCACATGTCTGGCATAAGTGAATACTTGTTTAGCAGATTGGCTAAGGCCAACAAATAGAAACAAGAATGAATCATGGGTGACACATCAGAATAATGAATGACATGAGCAAAGCTTGAGATGTTGAAAATGTATGGTAGATGAATGTTATACATGTTCTTTCTATTTCTTATAAAGAGAATAGATGAATTACTGTTCAATCATAGATATGTGTAATACTTTAAAAGATGAGAATGATCTAAACTGCTTATCCTCTGCTCAGTTTTATATTAATTAAACTACAATAATGATGTTTCTGGCGGAGAGTTATATCTCTCGCTGGGGCAATTTTCAATTGTCTCACCCCCGTGGGAACCAACATTTTTAGGTGGACGAGTGTGAAAGAGACTGATAATATCTTTCGGATGAAGAACATCAGCAGCTACAAGGATAGGAGTGACAACTCAGGTTGAGTGTGTTGTCTATCGTGTTTGGTAGATAGAAGTCCTATGTGTCGTCTCTGTACTCTCAGGTCCTCGGAGTTAGTACTTAGTGCTTTTAATGTATCGTTTTGAGATTTTGGCTTGATGCCTCGAGGTTATTATGTTGTTTGTGTTTAGCTTTTAACAAGGCAGTTGATGTTGTAACCCTTGAAAAGAGATGGTATAAGATATATACTTATGAACCATGTTGTAAATGTAATACATTGGTTCTTGTTGAAAGAGTTTTCCTATGATTGGGTCTCTTTGAAAAAGGTTTTAAATTTTTAGTGATTTTCTATAATCCGCTGCTTAGTGAACGCTTCCGCATTAGTTAATTATGTTTTTGTTAGTTGGATGCTACAATTAAGTGGTATCAGAGCTCTAGGTTCGCTGAGTCTACAGAGACATAGGACTAAGGTAGTAGAGTCTGTTCTGGTATCATCTAGTGTATCTGATAATGTCTTCTGCTCATATAAGAGAAGAAGAACTTAAAGATGACTGGGTCACATGAGGAGATTGCTGCTGAGAGCAGCAATATTGCACCAAGAAGAGGTGCATGGGAGCAGGCAAGACAGAGACAATTGCCTAAGAGTCTCCTAGTTGATCCATTTATGATAAGAAAATCTTTCTTTAAGTATTACTGTTGGGTAGATTAGAGCAACAGTAATGCATATAGTGGACTGGATACTAGCTTTACGATCTAGGTTATCAGTCCTTAATATAGAAGTTTGAGCTTTAAAAGAGTTCCTAAATGACTTAGTCATGTTGGAACATGGGAAAGTCATGTGTGTATAATGATATTAAAAGTGAGGAATATGATCGCAAATAAAGTGCATACTACCTAATCTCAGTATTTATATACCCTGGCCAGGTATACAACTATTGATGATAAAGTGAGTATGGAAACTCTTAGATTGTAATCTCTCTGATTGCCCTGATCAAGCAGTCATTCTGATACAATCTAATGAGTATCATGAAATCAGAAATATGGAATGAATAAATGTGTGATATACTAAGTATAAGAAAGAGAAGTCTGAGATAATCTCAAATGAGCATGTTGTATGAGGAACTAAAAGTGTACTCCTCATAAGATAAGGATAAGAATAAGGGAAATGAAACCTGTTCAATAATGATGTAAGTATAATAAATGTATTTTCCCTAACGAAGAAATGGGAAATATGATGAGATCATGAGATGATCATAAACATGCTAAATGGATAATGTCATGTAATCATCCTTATAATTTCTATGCTAAAGGCAAGGAACCTAGGAAGAGCTAAAGAGTAAATGATTCATGAATAGTTGAAAATACATAAATTAATAAGAGGAATATGAATCCTTGTTTTCTTTCCTTTCAGGGACATGACCATCAAGTGGGTCTTAGGACACTTGATGTGCATAAGATAAATGTGTTCATGTGATGGATACTTAGAAAAGTATCAGTTATCTTGGACTTTGGTCCCAAGATGAGGACATATGAAACACATAATGTTCCAAGATGAAAGGAAGAGATATATATGATGTGTTTCCAACACATGTGATAGATATCAAGGTGAAAGATTATGGTATCTGAGAGATATCAGATGGGTTAGGTTGGCTACCTGGATTGGTCAACTGTGAAATTAGTCTGATTATAATAATATGAACATCATATGTTAGGGGTTTATGCTCTGCATAAACATGATACTAATAAAGAATGTATGATGCTTCTCTGAATAAGAAAAGTGTTATTTGACACAAAGTTGACTCTATAGTCAATGATGAGGGACAGTGGGGCATGTGCCTTGTGTGTTGATTCTATGAGAATCTTGTATGGAAACACTTGGTGTTGATCAAAGTTTTATGGTGTCTCTATAATAAGGAGATGATATGTGAAGACTAGATAGTATGATGAATAAAATACATATGTCTTCCTTTATCTGGGATTTCGAGGACGAAATCCTTGTTAGGGGTTTATAATTTGTAACACCCCTGACCTGGGTTATACCTTAACCCTAGGTGTTTTGATTAAGAAAGATGATTAAATGCTTAATCTCATCTTGTGAAAGGTAATTATGGTTCAAGAGGAACTTATATTACAATTCTTATCCTTTTTGAACATTGTTGAAATCAATGTTTTGCCTGTTTTGGACTAAAGTGCAAATTACCCAAGTTGAGGGGTTTAAGTGCAAATTGTGCATGATAATATGTTCCTCATGTGTTGAAGAATCATGAGAGTAAATATGATGCTGAGGTATGGCTTATGGAAGCCTAAATACCAAGAAAGAGCTGATAAAGCAATGTATGTGCATGAAAACCTAGTTTTGGTGTAATGTGCAATTTACCCAAAACCCAGGGTGTAATATGTAAATTACCACTTCAATAAGGTCCCTAATGTTTCTTGGCATCAAGTAGAGAAAATAAAATGAGAGGGGCGCCTCATTTGAATTAAGTTGGAGGAGAGAGAATCTTGATATTAAAATAATCAAGATTTAATCCTAATTGAAACCCTAATTCTATTTAGTGTAAAAACAAATATAATAATTGAAGGGCCTTCAACCAAAAACGAGATGGTTGAATTTGCTCAAGTGTGAACACATTTGTGACTTTGCTAGGCCACGAAAATATCTCAAGCAAGTGGATAACCCACTCACCATTATTATAAAGAAAAGCAATATCCACTCAAATTGGAATATTATTATAATATGATCTAAGGTGCTTAATTTGCTTTTCTTTAAATTGATGGATAATGAAGAGGAATAAGAGGCAATGAAGATAGCCTCGTCCTTAAGGATTTTGAGGGGAATTTGAGGGGGAAGAGGCGGCCATATTTTTGGAATTTAATGCATTTTAATAATGCATTTTCTCTCTCACCAAGTTTCTTATAAAAGTACCTTTACCAAGCCAAAACAAAGGCTATTTCGGATTCTTTTCTTTACCCTTGCTTGGAAAACGACTAAGGAGCTGTGGAGGAGCAGGAGGACGACCCCAACCTGTTGGTAAGGTCCTTGACCTTCGTTCTCCTTGATTCCATGGTGGAAATAAAAAAATAAATCATTGATTTCTTCTTATTTGGATCTCCTCTTCAACCCTAGCCAACTTTTTCATCCAAAAGCTTGAGGACGAGCTTAGGGGGAGTTGCTAGAGCTTCATCCACCATTAATGGCGTGAGCTTGAAGCTTTGGAGCTCAATTGGAGGCGGGTTTTATAACTCAAACCCTTAATCATTGCTATTGCATCAATCAATTATGCTTTGTTGATTGTTTTCTTCAATTTGATACATACTTGTTTCCTTGCTGCAATTTCCATCAAGAACAGTTGCTGTTCTTGGTTTTTCGAAGGAAGGGGATGATTACATCATCCTATATGCTTATCCAAAGAAAAGTACCAAGCCAAATGGTCTTGATATCTATTCCAAATCGTTTTAAATTGATTGGCTATGCAGTTTCAGAAAACTGTTTTAGGGAAAACGGTTTCAAGACCGTTTGATATGGTTGAACAAGCGTTGACCGTTTGGGAATCTTGTTCCTAATTATGTAGGATAATGACCCTCCAAATTTTAGGGGTTAACTCCAAAGGAATCGTGACTTGAAGGCCAATCAATTAGATAAATCGAATTGAATTAAATGCTGATTTTCAACCTGATCAACTTGACCTGTTTGGGAAAACGGTGTCAAGACCATTTGAGTGTGTTGACCAAGCATTGACCGTCTAGGATTCCTGTTTATAATGATGTTGGTTAATGACCCTCCAAATTTTAGGGATTAACTCCCAAGGAATCGTGAGTTGAAGCCTAATCAATTAGGGAAACCTAATTGAATTAAGTGCTGATTTTCAATCTGATTTAATTGACCTTTTTGAGTAAACGGTCTCAAGACCGTTTGAATGCATTGACCAAGGGTTGAATGTTTGGGATTACTGTTCCTAATGATGTGGTCTAATGACTCACCAAATTTGAGGGATTAACTCCCAAGGAATCGTGAGTTGAAGGCTATTCAATTAAGCAAACCCTAATTGTTTATGGAAGCAATAACTCAGTATACTATGTCAAACATAGTTGTTTGTATTTGATCATATGGTTGATGTAACCAAATAAAGTGGAGAGAATGATAGAAATGAATTCATACATGAGTATGATTCATATGGTGATTTAGGGTAGGATCCTTAGTAAAGAGATCAAGAAACCCTAATTGAGAAGGTTAACGAACCCTAACCCTGATTTAGGGAAATTTTGAGTAAAACCCTAATTAAGGGTAATAGTGTAACCCTAATTAAGGGTAATAGTGTAACCCTAATTAAGGGTAATGACTTGGGTAACTCTAATTTAAGGTAATGAAATACCAAACCCTAATTAGAGGAATAATGAATCCCTAATTTATGGGTAATTGAATGAAACCCTAATTGGGATGATTAGTGAAACCCTAATTGAGGGTGATTCCCTGAGAAACTCTAATTGAGGATGATTCCATGTGAAACCCTAATTGAGGGCGATGTCATATGAAACCTTAAACCTAACACAGAGTAAAGCTATGTAAAACCCTAAATTTGGGCTATAGTGCATGGAATTCTAATCATGGGCAATATGATGATAAATCATAACCCTAATGTCTGGGTAATGATATGAGTAAACCTTAATGATGAAATAATGAGTAATACCCTATAATGATGAAATATCTTAAGTGGTTGACTATAGTCAACCTTATAACAAGTAATGCCTTAATTTGAGATGAGTCCATATCATTGAAGATAGTTGGACAATCCTTGTGTGTGATCTATGCACATCATGGTAAAGGTGATAGGTTGGTGGATGAAAGTATTAAGATGTGAAATTCCTTATTATAAGATAAGTTAATAAACTCATGTAAGATAGAAGTGATGAGGGAAGTGATACATTGAGACATGATAGATATCACATTTAGCATTTCAGGGTTGATATACCTTGATGCATCTCAAATCCAATATTTTTAGATAAGATACACAAGGAGAGTGTTATGTAAATTGTCACAATGAAATGTAATGAGTTTAACATACTTGATAAGTAAGCTAAAATGAGTATGATGTAATCATACCATGATAATGATGAGAGATAAACTCATACCTTGTGTTGATGATCATTTAATGATAAATGATAAAAATATTAAATACTTGGAATGTCGATGGATGCTCCTAGATGTATGGAACAATATATTAGGGTTGTATTGATAAAATAAACATGAAACCCTAATTGATGTGAATAGTAAACCCTAACCCTGTGGAGGAAATAGTGGTGTTACTATTATATTACATGAGTTAATATGTTATTGTTGCCTAGTGAGAGGTGACAAGATGTTTAATGGCCTTGTGAGCCATATGGTTAGATGTTACCTGGTAAGAAGTAACAAGATGTTTCATGGGCATAATTGAGCCCTGAATGAGGTGTATTCCTCTTATGTTGATAAGGGTTGATACCCTGTGCTATTGTGAAAAGGATTTATATCCTGTGATAATATGATAATTGGTGTAATCTAATGAATGGCAAGTGAATATTACCATGTGATGAAGAGATGAGAAATTATGTTTCATATGTTTTATATCTTTTCAGGTTTTGATATTTATATGCTTGCTAGAAGTGAATTAGGGTTTGTATGTCCACTTGTTTGATGCAGCCTTAATTCACCTAATTGGCATAACTAATTAAGTGCAACTCTAATCATGTAGTGCCCTGTGCCGTAGAACCATCTTCAGTGTCAGAACTTGCTGGATGGTGAAACGAGTATTCCTAAGGGAAACTCGGAGCGCATATTGTTGAATATGCGGGGGTGGCAGGTTGAGGATATATATATACTTGTCATCCACAATTGCAGGTTACAGAGGATGGCTATGGTCATGCCTCAAATATTTGATGTGATTGAGGACAGCTGCGGTTGTACCTCGGATTAGAGGGTTTTGTATACCCTGTTTTCTAGTGTCGTAACTTGTACCAAGTACGGACTAGTTGTTATCAGTTGACTATATGTCACTGTTGGCAGTTTGACTGGTATGTCACTGCAGTTTACTCGTACTGACCGAGGGGAAGAGATCTTAGGATGCCGGTACTCCTAGATCTTGTACGGAACCGAATAGCCCTTCGCAGGGGTCGGTTGGACTTTGAATGGTACGATTCAAATTCCCCAGGGCATAATAAAAGATGTAATACAGCCGTATAGCATATCTGTTTAGGGTTATACATGACGCTTCACATTGAATGGAAACCCATGTTTGTTCTCTTTACATAAAGATGATGCTTAGTGCAACTAAGAGATAGTAATTATACTTATGTTGTGGATATGCATAAGACTGTAATTGTGTACATATAATGGTCATGCTTATGTTGATATCTTACTGCTACTGTTGATTATAATCATGATGCTAGATATCTCATGTTGATAGTTATGTTTCACATGCTATCCATGCCTCTATAATTAGAAATACCTGACAGAGGCTTAATGCCTGTAATTAGGTTTGGTTAAAGTCCAATGCCTGGATGTGTAATCAGGATTGGTATAGTCCAATGCTTGAAACATTTATACCTGATTGATATAGTTTAATGCTTGAATAATACATGATGATTTATATAATCACATGTCTGGCATAAGTGAATACTTGTTTAGCAGATTGGCTAAGGCCAACAAATAGAAACAAGAATGAATCATGGGTGACACATCAGAATAATGAATGACATGAGCAAAGCTTGAGATGTTGAAAATGTATGGTAGATGAATGTTATACATGTTCTTTCTATTTCTTATAAAGAGAATAGATGAATTACTGTTCAATCATAGATATGTGTAATACTTTAAAAGATGAGAATGATCTAAACTGCTTATCCTCTGCTCAGTTTTATATTAATTAAACTACAATAATGATGTTTCTGGCGGAGAGTTATATCTCTCGCTGGGGCAATTTTCAATTGTCTCACCCCCGTGGGAACCAACATTTTTAGGTGGACGAGTGTGAAAGAGACTGATAATATCTTTCGGATGAAGAACATCAGCAGCTACAAGGATAGGAGTGACAACTCAGGTTGAGTGTGTTGTCTATCGTGTTTGGTAGATAGAAGTCCTATGTGTCGTCTCTGTACTCTCAGGTCCTCGGAGTTAGTACTTAGTGCTTTTAATGTATCGTTTTGAGATTTTGGCTTGATGCCTCGAGGTTATTATGTTGTTTGTGTTTAGCTTTTAACAAGGCAGTTGATGTTGTAACCCTTGAAAAGAGATGGTATAAGATATATACTTATGAACCATGTTGTAAATGTAATACATTGGTTCTTGTTGAAAGAGTTTTCCTATGATTGGGTCTCTTTGAAAAAGGTTTTAAATTTTTAGTGATTTTCTATAATCCGCTGCTTAGTGAACGCTTCCGCATTAGTTAATTATGTTTTTGTTAGTTGGATGCTACACTTCCTTCCTCCATCAAGACCACCAAACGAGCCTTTGCTTCTTTAGGATCAGATCCCTCCCTTTGATTAGGGTTTCACGTGCAAGAACCAAGAAGAAGGGAAAGAGAGAGAGAGAGAGTGGGATCTCTTTGGACTCGACCCAGAGGGTCTACCTTTATACAAGGGTAGGTAAAGAAGCCCTAGGTCGGCTATCCTTGAATCCAAGAGTCTGTTTCCCAAAAAGGAAACTTATTCCTTCAAAGAGAATTATTCCTTCTCTCTCTTCCTAATCCTTTTTGGTATATCCTACTACTTGGATATAAGGACTTCGAAAATCCTCCTCTCTTATTTACTTTATAGTTGCTTTTTAATGCTTTGGCACAATTCCTATTTTTCTTTATAGAAAATATCATCTTTTTAAATAATTCCATATAATTCATTAAAGAAGCAACACATTATCCTCTTATTTTGCCTTTTTAGTATTCTCTCTTTCTTTCCTCTTTATTGGGACTCCTTGGATCCCAAGATACTCCATTATTTCGAAATTCATTTTATTGAAATGCTCATAATCTTTCTTAATGCACCTATATGCATTATTTTGCATTATCTTGTTTATTTCTCATTAAATTAGTTCTTTTTGAGGATTTCTTTTTACTTCTCTTTTATTTTCCTCACTGACATTCCTTTTATTATGAGAATTCCTTGGGATACGAAATTTCCCCAAGAAAACTCTTTTATACCTCTTTCCATTCATTTTCCACTTTTTATCATCATTTTCAATCTCTTTCTTATAAAAGAAAACTTAATTAAACTTTTTCTTTTCTTATCGTTTTCTTTTTGCAACCATGGACTCCTTGGAACCCAAGGAACCCAAGAGGTACGAAATCCTCTTTGGATTTTCCTTCTAGAGGTTTCTACATATTTCTTTTCTTATAAATTCAATTATTCTTTCACTAATTGAATTTCCTTGGTTGTTTCCCTGTTATTGGGCCCAATAGCCAATAAAGCCCATAAAACACAACCAATCGAGGCTATTGTGAATGGTATCCACTTAATCAAAACAAAACATATCATTATTTATTCCATTAGCTTTAATATGAGAAATTACATTTCTCACTATTTGAACCCAAAAATTGGGGTTATAACATCTACATATCAGACAAGTCTCCAAATTGGATTCCATATTGTTTTTCCCAAGTCTTCAACCCATATCGAGTTGCAAGACCCTCAACCCATATTGGGTTGTTCAAGGGTAATCAAATCATATCGGGTAACCAATGATGATGTCATTATCATCAACCTCAAGATTACTAATGTCACACCCTGATCTCACAATTACCACTAATCATGAGATTAGGGCAAAACTTGAAGATTTAACGTAATACAAAGATCACCCTTAATTTTTTTCTTTTCTTAATCACTTAAAATTAACTTAAAAGAAAGTCTTATAACTTGAGTAACAACAAATCGTATTAACTGCGGAAGCAACTTACTATTTACCTAACTAGGAAGATAAAACAAAGTTATACGACATATTACATTTTCAATGCAGAATATAAAGCACAATAGATAACTTAAAACTAGTTTACATGTTCCATTACATTCTCTCTCTACCACACCACATGCCCAAGGACCGAGGAGAAAGAACTAAGAGACCTCTATCTAACTATGAACTGTCTTCTAAGAACTTGGGTGCTACGATACTTCAGCTTCCTTGTGCTGACGCTGACCTGAAAAATGTTTCAGTAGGTTGGTGAGCTACTGGCTCAGTGAATAGAATTTCACCCAACCATCACAGATAACTCATTTTATGTTTATTAATTGGAATAAAATACCAGATAATACTACATTAAGCATATCTAAGCAATATAATTTAAATGAAAGATGTCAACATTTCATTAAGATAACAACTACTGCAAAGCTGTAGATACGATTAAATAACAGAGAATACTAAAATTTCATTTAAAGGACAACTACTATGGAGCTAACTCAAATCTTTCTTAACTCTTTAACTTATAAGAAACTCTGTGAACCTATATGAACATATTTTATCTTATGCCCTGATCATATGCAGTGTACTCTACATATGAAGACTCGTAGCGAACTACGATCTCACCGTACAAGACTTAGCTTAAAACCCGGGAAACTAAGCCTAGAATAGAATCCGAGTCTGCTTGACTCGAAGCGTCACATCTGACTAAGGTGGCTAAATAGTTGGCCTTTAACTGGACCTCTCCTCTAGGTTGAGTACACATGCAGAGGGTATGAGACTCTCTGTGGGCCTCATCTTTGTACGCTCTGTGGGTACCTCTGGGTTACCACCGGGATCTCCAGTTCATGTTGGGTAACCTATCTTCTCTTAGGAGACTTCCTCAAGGGTTTCATCTCCCCGCATGATCTGTGGGTGTGATCCAATCCCCGTATACTGGTCACTTCCAGGGTGGATCATTTCCTCCCAACAGTGCAGACATCTGTAGGGAATCTACGGTGTTCAGGGAACCTATGTCTATTATTTTATTATTCTTAGAAAGCTCTTACTATATTGTATCTCTCTATTACTTATTCTTGACTCTGGTATCTCTATGGTACCAAGTCTATTCATCTGAAGCTT
This sequence comes from Alisma plantago-aquatica, assembly GCA_963693085.1. Taxonomy (NCBI): domain Eukaryota; kingdom Viridiplantae; phylum Streptophyta; class Magnoliopsida; order Alismatales; family Alismataceae; genus Alisma; species Alisma plantago-aquatica. The sequence continues at coordinate 612,784,750 of OY856411.1, forward strand.
ATAATACACCATGTATATCCTTCTAAACTTGGTAGAGCAGTATATTCAAAAACATCGTAATTTACTGAGTAATCCATATACCATGCATGCAGACAGATTGGAATTTCTTAAATAAACTAAACTCATATCAACTTGGATAATATACGCTGGAATTATACAATTGAGCATTGTAACACACTAAAAAGAGTTAATTACCCGATATATTAGAAATCGTCAGTAGCACTTATAAATTATCTATAATTCCTCGAAAATCGAGCACATCAACCCAAATTCTAAGTTATGCATCACATAACTCAATTAAGAGTTAATTACTTATCACTGAAAGAATTAATAATAATAACTAAGAATTTCTAATGATGTCCTTGATAAAGATGCCAATTTGTGTTAAGACTAAACCATGCACATTAAATATAATAGGGAGCGTGCAACTAGGTTTCCATTGACATTTTCATGCCATCGTCATTTCTTTTAAATCATGCATCTAGTAAACTACTAGAATCATAAAACTAGATTTTTTCCCAAATTGTACAACTACTATAAACCCTAGATTTGTGTGCTACTGTATTCCACTTTTAAACTGAGCAATTTAGGTTTTGATCAACCATATAATTCCACTAGTCCAAATCATACTAATCAGTTCATAAACTAAGATCATGAAAATCGTGAAGATGAGAAATGTGCAATAAAAGTCAGGCGACGCTGTTACTGCCTGACACCTGGGTAAGCACTGTTACCCGTGAATAACACAGATCAGACTGAAATCATTCATTTATTGGAGTTAAATTGTGCTTGCTGAGTGAGATTCTACTCATAGTGGTTCGTGATGACCGAAACTGACTGGAAACACATCCATAGTCCAGGTTCCGGGCATCAACAGGTCTTCTTATACCTAAGAATTGCTTTGGAATTGAGCCTACTACATAGAGCAGGAGCTTCACGCACGTACAGGTTGAAGAAGACTCGGCTAGGTGCTAAATCATGGCTAGGTGGCTGCGGATTCGTGCACAGACCTCAAAACCGGAGTCAAGGTGGCATTTTTGGTGCTGCTCCTCATGCCCAAGAGCTCCTGGCCACTGCCCCACACAGCTGCTGCTGCAGGACGGCCGCTGCTGCTTGGGGGCGCCACCTTAGGGCACGGTTGGGGTGAGGATGAGGAGGGAAAAGAAGAAGAAGAAGGGTGGACGGAGGCATGGTGCTGCTAAACGAAGCCAAGGGGCCAAAGATCGCCCCTCTAATCTCCTTCTGCTATAGCCGATCAGGCTACTTTGGGTGCCGCTCAAGTGTTCGATCGGGGAAGAAGATAAGGAATGAAAAAGAAGTGCGGGGTTATTAAGCCAATTAATGGGTAAACTGCAACTTCAACCCAAGAAACTGAAAACATCTTAACTTTTACCTCATAGGTCCAAATTGAGTGATTTATTTTGCAAAATTCCAAGCACAGAATCCACTACAACCTCCAGGCAAGAAAACATGCTAATTAGATTGTAAGACTAGATCAAAGCACTAATTGCATCTATGAGTACTTAACTCAACTTAATCAACTTAATGATGTACTAAGCGTTGTTCTTACTGGTTAAACTCGGAGTGGGTCTGTGATGGAGTAGACTTTTGAGATACTAAATATCAAGGACATAAGTGAATCAATGTGTTTAGTTTATAATATTGGGAATTACAAGCTTTTTGGGTAAAGTTGCTTTATTGATCGGTGTTGATATCATGAGTAAGATCCTTTACTTTATGCCTTTCGAAATATTTAAGTTGATGAGAATATGGTGGAGCTTTGTCCCCAAATTTTAGTAGAATGTAGCTCGAGAGGTAGGGTTTCTTTCCTTGTAGTGCAGCGGTTTACTAGATGCATGATTTCAAAGAAATGAGATGACATGAAAATCTAGTTAAGTTGATGAGAATATGGTGGAGCTTTGTCCCCAAATTTTAGTAGTATGTAGCTCGAGAGCTAGGCTCTAGACATCTAATCTAGAACTACTCTCTCTTCTAGACTGATGTCATTCACTTTCACTTAGGTTGCATGACCACCTCCTACTCATACATGTGTGGGGACACATTTTTGTAATACATATATATAATAAAATATTATATAGTTTTTCTCCGATAAAACAAACGTCAGAGAAAACTATCGAGGTTCGATCTGTTTGGAATAAAAAACAAATCCTAAAAATGAGTGTCCCACACATAGTAGAGAGTGCAGTGTCATGAAAACTAATGAAAAGGGTGAGAACATGGTGTAGACTAGTGTAGATACTCTAGACAACGAGCACCATATGTCTAGGGTTTCTCTTCCCTTGATGCACATCATTTCTAAATAGTGCAATGTCCCATACCGCTGCACTACAAGGAAAGAAACCAGAGATCCACCTAGCTCGCCCCCAATGTTGACCTCCATGGACTGACAAAGCCAGGTTAGCCATAGGAGGAGGCAGATGTTGGAAGAGGCTTTGGGAGCTTTCTCGCCGTGGGCAATGGTTGTACACAAGTTTTCCTTTTTCCTGACGAAGTTCTTGGAGGCCTTGGTAGGGAGAATCGTGGAGCAGAGGCAAGACGCCTCTTTTACTCCACACCAAAAGCAAGCGACGACAGGCTCCTCCTCCAGAGTAAAGGGAGGTGACAATTGAGATGGTATGAGACTGCAGGGGTAAGGGAATATCCGCAAAAGACCAATGAAGCCTCAAGAGAGTATGAGGAGGAGGCAGGTGTTTCTATTTGCTCACCAGAGTCTCCCTAGCGACAACGGCGAGGACTCACGGAGCTTGGCTAGATCAAGCTTCACAGACCCCCGAGAGGTCTATACAAGCCGAGAGCATACGTGAGGAGGCCACGAACCTACATAGCAAGCTAGATCCAGAAACGGAGGCCTAGAGATCCCCTTTCTCCTTCCTGGAGGTCAGTCATGCGACGACACTTCCAGAAAATAGAGCAGGCGGACAGAGTCCACATTGCGTGAGAAAGAAAGGGAGGAAAAGAGAGCCCCAACCGGCTGAAAGAGATGTGAACCAGGTCTAAGCCAAGAAGACCAGACCAACTCAGACCATGAGCAGCGCCAACCTGAAGGACACATGGCGAGACGTGATTCGTCCAAAAAGGTAAATAGTCAGAAAATGCCCAATTCTTATATAATTTGTAGAAAATAGCTCTAAAAAATACAAACAAGGTACCAAAATGTTTGGAAAAATAATTAGAACAACATGGGATCATAATATCAGTATTTTGTTGCACTAATAATAGTGATATCATGTAAGATGTGTAATGCTTGCCTAATGGATAATAAATACCAAATGATGGCATAAAATTATGATAAAATACCAATAGATCTTAAATCTTGTTTATAATCCATCTGATATCAGTAATTATGATGTTGAGTGCACGAAATCATGTAATTTGCTTAATATGGCTAATTAGGGATAATAACCCTAATTAATATGCAATAAATGCATACATGCTCAATAAATGATGGAATTTATGAAATACCCTCATATATGTAATTGGAAACTAATATGTAAATATGATATCAGTTTTATACACGAAATCCATTTTATATGAAGTTGACCTTTAATACATGGTTTAAAACCCTAATTTAGGTTAATGATGTAACATAGGGTTAATATGTGCACAAAAAGGACTTGGAAACATAATGTTCAGATAATGAACTATAATTTGGAATATAACATCAGTAAGATAAATATAGGATAAAAATGCAAGTGATATGGAAATATACTAAAGAGATAAGGTAAACCCTAAACTGGATATAACTAGGGCTATGATGATGAGAACCTGATGATAATATATGATCTTGTCTTAATCAAAGTTGACCAGGATATAGATGACATGAGGAATATGTGGTAATTAGGATATCTCTTTGGAAGGTACGCCATTACCTCTTACTTGTCTTATTATACATTATGCTTGTGTTATAGGGTAGTAAAGACTTGGCATATGATATTGATTGAAATGATTGTTCTTGCATGATATGTTGCTTGAATTTCCATATGTATGGCTATGAACACCTGCAAACATAATATAGATGTCCCATCATAATATAGCTCATAAACCACTTGGTGGTAGAGAGCATACATAATGATCACAAACCACTTGGTGGTAGATCATATGATGTTTGTATAATGATCACAAACCACTCGGTGGTAGATCATAAGGCCTGAAGACGTCAAAGCCACTTGGTGGCAGACACACGAGATATATGATGGAAATGTGCTTAAAATATATGTGTTCTCTTTTGCTAATGAATATCTTTGTGCAAGTATACGCTTTTCTTATATTCTTCTGTTACTACCAAGTATTAGTTTTATCTTATTGCCAAGATATGATGAGAGGTAAATAAAAGACACGTAGGCGTACTCAGTACAATATTCTTGAATATTGTGCTGATGTGTACTGCATGTAATCTTTTGTTTAGGTTGTGGTTATGCTCTTGAAGATCTAGGATAGTGAGAGTTGTATAGAGAGCTGATGTACAGGTGGACATGTTGTCTTAAGATCCTGTAGTTTAGTGGTAATACATGTATATGTTTAAGTTTTCTGTTCAATATGTAATATCAAATGTTGTAACAATTCATGTTGTAATTATATGTTGAATGATGAACATGTGTATATGGTTTTATTATTGTTCATGTGCATGTGCTACTGATTGTGTTCCTTCTGACTCCCTTGATTTTCTTCTTCTTATCCTAGTGTGGGGTGTTTAAATTGGGATTCTCACTGAGGTGAGGGTTTCAATTTGGACGTCACACATCAGATTAAGTTTTAGAAAATCCGAGGACGTCACAGGGTCATAACAATCTCCCTCCCTTATAAGAATTTCATCCCAAAATTCCTAAAAGAGATAAGTAAACTTGTTACGCATCTCAGACTCAAGCTCCCACATGGCTTCCTCTAGTTTATGGTTCCTCCACAAAAGTTTCACTAATGGTATCTTGCGATTATTGAGTTTCTTGATCCTCCGATCAACTATTTGTACCGGTCCTTCAACATAGGACACATATGTTCTGAGATGTGCAGGTTCTGGGTCCACTATCTTCTCTGTACCAAGGTAACACTTATTTAGCATCAATACATGAAGCACATCATGTAGATTAGCTAACTCGGATGGCAAATCCAACCTATAGGCTACATGTTCAATCCTCTCAACGACAGGATATGGGACCATAAACCTAGGAGTCAGTTTGCCTCTCTTGCCAAACGTCAACACTCTTTTCCATGGTGAAACTTTCAGATACACTTCATCACCAACCTTAAACTCAAGATGTTTACACCTCTTCTCATTGTAACTCTTCTACCTGTCCTGTGCAGCTTTCAATTGTTCTCTGATCACTGTAATCTTTTATGTAGTCAAATCTACTATCTCTAGTCCAAGAATCTCTTTTTCACCCACCTCGTACCAACATACATGTGATCTACACTTCCTACCATATAGAGCTTCATATGGGGCCATACCAAGACTAGAATGGTGGCTATTGTTGTATGCAAACTCTATAAGGCTCAAGTGTTCTTCCCAACTTCCACTCCAATGCAAGACACATGCTCTCAGCATGTCCTCAAGAGTCTGAATGGTCCTCTCTGACTGACCATCTGTCTATGGGTGAAAAGTTGTACTGAACCTCAACTTTGTGCCCAAAGCACGATGTAGTTGATTGCAAAACCTGGATGTGAACTTAGGATCTCTATCTGATATAATTGAAATGGGATACTATGCATCCTGACTATCTCATCCACATATATCTTAGCCAACTTCAGGACATCAAAGGTTGACTTAACATGAAGAAAGTGAGCAGACTTAGTCAGTCTATCCACAATCACCCATATCAAGTCACAACCTCTAGGTGTCCTGGGCAACCCTACCACAAAATCCAATGTGATATGTTCCCACTTCCACTCTGGTATAGGAAGAGATTGCAAAGTACCTGTAGATTTCTGATGCTCAACCTTAACCTGTTGACACACACTACATCTAGCCACATACTCAACTACATCCTTCTTCATACCTGACCACCAGTACACCTCTTTAAGATTCCTATACATCTTAATGTTGCCTGGATGCATAGCGTACATCAATGCATGCGCTTCCTCAAGAATCCTTTCTTTCAAATCAGTGTCTCCAGGTACACACAACCTGTCATGCTGATACAACAAACCATCATCTGAAAACCTAAACTTTGGTCTTTTTCCCCCGTCATGTCTTGCATGATATGCTATAACTCACGGTCACTCTGCTGAAGTTCCTTGATCTAATCATAAAAGGTAGGTTTGAGTTGCATATGTGCAATCAAACCACTCTGCTCTGTCACCCCTAAGTCTAGGTTCAACTTCTGCATCTCTACTAGCAGGTGTCTCTTGAAACATGCCATAGAGAATGCATCAACTATTGAACTTAACTTCCTGCTCAGGGCATCTGCTACCACATTCACTTTTCTAGGATGATAATCTATCGTCACATCATAATCCTTGATCAATTCTAACCATCTCCGCTATCTAAGATTCAGAACCTTCTGGGTGAAGACATATTTCAAACTCTTATGATCCGTAAACACCTGACATGCCTCACCATAAAGATAGTGATGCCATGTCTTAAGAGCATGAACTACTATATCTAACTCCAGATCATGTGTCGGATAATTCTACTCATTCTTCTTAAGCTGTCTAGATGCATAAGCTACTACTTTGCCTTCCTCATCAACACACAGCCTAAGCCTCTCTTGGAAGCATCACAAAACACTGTGTAACCTTTACCCATCTCAAGAAGGATCGAAACTGGTGTTGTAGTCAACCTCTTCTTCAAGATCTGAAAACTCTTCTCACAGTTGTCTGACCAGACAAATGGTGCACCCTTTCTTGTTAAGCGTGTCAGAGGTGATGCTATAACACTAAAGTTCTAGATGAACCTCCTATAGTAACCTGCCAATCCTAAGAAGCTTCTGATCTCACTAGGAGTCTTAGGCTGCTCCCATTGTAGAACAGACTCGACTTTCTTAGGGTCAACACTTACTCCATCTCATGAAATGACATGTCCAAGAAAAGTCACCTCAGCTAACCAGAACTCACATTTACTAAACTTAGCATATAACTGGTGTTGTCTCAAAAACTGTAACATTATCCTCAGATGCTTCTCATGCTGCTCATCATCTCTGGAATAAATCAAAATGTCATCTATGAAAACTACTATGAACTGATCCAAGAATGGCTTGAAAATCCGATTTATCATATCCATGAAACCTACTGGGGCATTAGTCAGTCCAAACGACATGACCAAAAACTCATAATGCCCATATCTTGTTCCGAAATCCGACTTAGGAATATCTGAAGCCCTTATCCTCAACTGATGATACCCATATCTCAAGTCTATCTTAGAAAAGATTGTCACTCCACGCAACTGATCAAAGAGATCATCTATCCTTGGCAACGAGTACTTATTTATGATGGTGATCTTATTCAACTATCTATAGTCTATACATAACCTCATAGTACCATCCTTCTTCTTCACAAACAAGATTGGAGCTCCCCATGGTGAAGAACTAGGTCGAATGAAACCCTTATCCAGTAATTCTTGTAACTGGATCTTCAGTTCCTTCAACTCTGCAGGTGCCATTCTGTAGGCTGGCAGCGCTATATGGTGACTACTTGGCAACACCTGGATCTCAAAGTCTATCTCTCTTTCAGGAGGTAGACCTGGAAACTCATCTGGGAAAACATCTGGAAACTCACAGACTACTGGCACATCCCATTGGCTGACTATGCTCTTCTCTACTCTAGTATCTACTACATGTTCCAAGAATGCCTCACAACCTTTCTGCAACATCTTATCAGCTACAACGGCTGATATGATACATGTAGGCAAAACTTTCCTGTCTCCAGAAAAGACATAGGAAAATCCACCCCGTTGAAAGATAGCCTCCTCCTTCCAACAATCGAGCTAAAATCGATACGTCTCTAGGCAATCGATACCCAAGATAACTTGAAAAGATTTAATATCTAGGGGTATAATATTAACCGCAAAGGTGTAACAACCAAAGGTCAACAAACATCCGGGACAAAACTCCATCAACACTATCAGTTCACCTAACAGAACCCTCAACAATAACTCAACCGGTAACTCCTGATTTAATAGGTTAAGATCACAAGCTAAAGAACTCTATTTAAACAAGTGAGTAGCACCCAGATCTATCAAAACTGTAACTAAAATGTTGTTAAAGAAAAGCATTTATCCTATAATTACTCGAGAAGAAACAATACCTTCTTGTTGTGTTAGAGAGAAGAAGCATCCTGAAGCTCTTCCTCTCCCACAATGTCCTCGTTGTCCTTCCCTAGCATTGGGTGCTGCACCACCTCAGGAACCTGAAGCTACAGAGGAACCAGGTCCTCCAACTGGAGCTTGTCTCGGGATATTCTGGTACTATGATTGGGAACCCTGTGATGCTGACTACTGTAATAGGGGGAAATTCCTCTTGAAATGTCCCATCTGTCCGCACTGATGACATCCTTGAAACTCTATTCCCCAATACTATCCTGAGTGTGGTATTCCACAGATATCACACGCTCATGTCTCTCACCGTGGTGGACATGTCCCTGAAATTGTTGATCCAGAAGACCTAGTTGGAGGTGTCCATGTAGACTGTGTACTCCATCTTCTGGAATTGGGTCTTCCTTTACTTGATGAAAAACTAGATCCTTGTCTACCAAAACAACCAAGTCCTTGTCCTATCTTTGAAAAGAAACCACCACCTCCTCTGTATCCACCACTGCTTTGTCCCCTTCTAATAAAATCTCCAGATCTTTTCTTACTCTCAAACTGCTTATCAGCATTAATTGACTCTTCTACACGTCTTGCTTCTTCCACAAATCCCCCAAAGTTTTCTATATCTCTTCGACCAATGGCTGAAACAGTGTGTCTAATTTCTGATCTTAATCCTTCTTGAAATCTTCTGCACCTTTTTACATTATCAGGAACAACTTGCAGACAGAATTTTGCCAACCTTGTGAAATGTGCCTCGTATTCACCAATTGTCTTACTTCCTTGTCTGATACTCTATATCTGTCTTATCTTCTCACTCAAAAGGTAGGTGGGTAGTACTTATGATGGAATTCATCAACAAAATCCTTCCAAGTCAGTACCGTGTTCCTCAATTTATCCTCCACTCCATGCCACCAGAGCTCTACATCACCTTTAAGCAAATAAACTATGTGATTGATTTTTCTTTCCTCAGACAGCTCCATCAGACAGAACACTTTCTCTAACTGTCTCAACCATTCATCTGCTACTGTAGGGTCCGTAGTTCCAATGAACTCAGTACCTCTAAGCTTCTTAACCAGCTCATAGGATCTCATCAGGTCCTTGTTGCTTGAGGTAAAAGCTCGCCTCTCCATCTTATACTTTTCCCTGGTCTCAAGAAGCATTCTATACATCCTTGATGCCTCATCCAAATCATCTCCACCACTTGGACCCATCTCCTGAGGATAAGGTCCGATGTGTCTCTCCACTTGGTCTTCATGACCACGTCCTCTTCCTGCCATCTGCAATAGTATAACAAAACACTTCCTATTAGAAAATTGCAGTTAGAAAGAAAACACCCTAATCCTAATCCTATTGGTCTCTTATTGTCCCCTGACCTTGACTTAGAGTAACTATATACTCAACCTATGCTCTGATACCAAAATCCTTGTCACACCCCGATCTCACAATTACCACTAATCATGAGATTAGGGCATAACTTGAAGATTTAACGTAATACAAAGATCACCCTTAACTTTTTCTTTTCTTAATCACTTAAAATTAACTTAAAAGAAAGTCTTATAACTTGAATAACACCGAATCGTATTAACTATGGAAGCAACTTACTATTTACCTTACTAGGAAGATAAAATAGAGTTACATGAAATATTACATTTTTCCATGCAGAATATAAAGCATAACAGATAACTTAAAACTAGTTTACATGTTACATTACATTCTCTCTCTACCACACCACATGCCCAAGGACCGAGGGGAAAGGACTAACAGACCTCTATCTAACTACAAACTACCTTCTAAGAACTTGGGTGGTACGATCCTTCAGCTTCCTTGTGCTGACACTGACCTAAAAAATGTTTCAGTAGGTTGGTGAGCTGCTGGCTCAGTGAATAGAATTTCACCCAACCATCGCAGATAACTCATTTTATGTTTATTAATTGGAATAAAATACCAGATAATACTATACTGAGCAGATCTAAGAAATATAATTTAAATGACAGAAGATGTCAACATTTCATTAAGATAACAACTGTTGCAAAGCTATAGATACAATTAAATAATAGAGAATACTAAAATTTCATTTAAAGGACAACTGCTATGGAACTAACTCAAATCTTTCTTAAATCTTTAACTTATAAGAAACTCTATGAACCTATATGAACATATTTTATCTTATGCCCTGATCATATGCAGTGTACTCTACATATGAAGATTTGTAGAAAACTACAATCTCACCGTACAAGACTTAGCTTAAAACCTGGGAAGCTAAGCCTAGAACTGACTCTGGGTCTGCTTGACTCAAACCGTCATGTCTGACTAAGGCGGATAAATAGCTGGCCTTTAACTGGACCTCTCCTCTAGGCTGAGTACACACGCGGAGGGTCTAAGACGCTCTGTGGGCCTCATCTTGGTACACTCTATAGGTACCTTTGGGTTACCACCGGGATCTTCGGTTCATGTTGGGTAACCTACCTTCTCTTAGGAGACATCCTCAAGGGCTTCGTCTCCCCGCACGCTTTGTGGGTGCGATCAGATCCCCGTATACTGGTCGCTGCTAGGGTGGATCATTTCCTCCCTACAGTGCAGACATACATAGGGAATCTACAGTGTTTAGGGCACCTATGTCTATTATTTTATTATTCTTGGAAAGCTCTTACTATATTGTATCTATCTATTACTTATACTTGACTCTGGTATCTCTATGGTACCGAGACTATTCATCTGAAGCTTATAATACACCATGTATATCCTTCTAAACTTGGCAGAGCAGTATATTCAAAAACATCTTAATTTACTAAGTAATCCATATACCATGCTTGCATACAGATTGGAATTTCTTAAATAAACTAAAATCATATCAACTTGGCTCATATATGCTCGAATTATACAATTGAGCATCGTAACACACTAACAAGAGTTAATTACCTGATATATTATAAATCGTCAGTAGCACTTGTAAATTATCTGTAATTCCTCGAAAATCGAGCACATCAACCCAAATTCTTAGTTATGCATCACGTAACTCAATTAAGAGTTAATTACTTATCATGGAAAGAATAATAACTAAGAATTTCTAATGATGTCCTTGAGAAATGTTCCAATTCGTGTTAAGACTAAACCACACACATTAAATATAATAGGGAGCGTGCAACTAGGTTTCCATTGACATTTTCATGTCATCATCATTTCTTTGAAATCATGCATCTAGTAAACTACTAGAATCGTACAAACTAGATTTATTCCCAAACTATACAACTACTGTAAACCCTAGATTCATGTGCTACTGTATTCCACTTTTAAACTGAGAAATTTAGGTTTTGATCAACCATATAATTCCACTAGTCCAAATCATACTAATCAGTTAATAAACTAAGATCATGAAAATCGTGAAGACGAGAAACGTGCAATAAAAGTCAGGCAACGTCATCACTGCCTGGCACCTAGGTAAGCGACGTTACCCATGAATAACATAGATCGAACTGAAATCATTCATTTATTGGAGTTAAATCATGCTTTCTGAGTGAGATTCTACTCACAGTGGTTTTAGATGACCAAAATCGATTGGAAACGCATACAGAGTCTAGTTTTTGGGTGTTAGCAGGTCTTCTTCTACCTTGGAATTGCTCTGAAATTGAGCCTACTACACATAGTAGGAGCTTCACGCACGTACAGGTTGAAGAAGACTCAGCTAGGTGCTAAATCAAGGCTAGGTGGCTATGGATTCGTGCACATACCTCAAAACCAGAGTCAAAGTGGCATTTTTGGTGCTGCTCCTCGTGCCCAAGAGCTCCTGGCCATTGCCCCACGTAGCTACTGCTGCAGGCCAGCTGCTGCTGCTTGGGGGCACTGCCCTAGGGTGCGGTTGGGGTGAGGATGAGGAGGTAAAGGAAGAAGTAGGGTGGACGGAGGTAGGGTGCTGCTAAATGAAGCCAAGGGGCCAAAGATCGCCCCTCAAATCTCCCTCTGCTGTAGCTGATCAGGCTGCTTTGGGTGCCGCTCAAGAGGTCGATCTGGGAATAAGACAAGGAATGAAAAAGAAGTGTGGGGTTATTAAGCCAATTAATGGGTAAATTGCAGCTTCAACCCAAGAAACTGAAAACATCATAACTTTTGCCTCATAGGTCCAAATTGAGTGATTTCTTTTGAAAAATTCCAAGCACGGAATCCACTACAACTCAAGGCAAGAAAACATGCTAATTAGACTATAATACTAGATCAAAGCACTAATTACATCTGAGAGTACTTAACTCAACTTAATCAACTTAATGATGTACTAAGCGTTGTGCTTACTGGTTAAACTCGGAGTGGGTCATAACAACTAATCTTATTCAAAACTATGGATAACATTCCTAATTACATTTGGAACCCATGGAACCCATGATTACATCAATTGATCATAGGAAACCCTAATTTGCAAATAATCAACAATTTGAATAACACTGAAGAAAGGATAAATAATATTGAAGGGTTTAAGTTATATAACCTGCCTCTTATGAACTTCCAAGCTTCAAGCCTCACTTCCTCACATTCCAAGGTTGAGTATGGACCTTCTCCAAGCTCCAAGACTTGGGCTTCAAGCTCTTGCACGATGTCCTTCACCATCTTGGGCGATATCACCTTAAGTGGTTTCTTCAACCTTCTTTGGCCGATATCTTTCCTCTTTGGCCGATATTACTCAACCACCTTCACCATGGGCGACACAAGAAGTGGTGTAGTATGATACAAGAGAAAAGGGCACTTGCTAGATCCATAAATCTTTCCAACAAATGAAGGTCAAGGTATTTAAACTTGAGGTTCGTTGAAAAGAGAGTCATATGTGTCACTTACTTAAGGCTCTCCATGCCACCTAGACATGCAAGGTAGACACATGCTCTTGCATGCATGCCACTATTATTTTTCTGCGGCCCTTGTGTTGCCATCTAGGGCAAGCTCTCTTCCACTAACTTATTATTTTATTCAACTCCACAATTTCCAAGGCAAGCTGCAAATCGATGCCTTTTCTTTTTCCTTGAAGTACCTTGCCCGTTATGGGTCAAACTAGGTCTCCACAAACCAATAAGATGTTCTCCCTATGGTTCTATGGCCGATAGGGGCTCCTTTCCTTAGTCCTCAATCAATGTGGCTCATGTGTATGGTTTCAACTTATGCCTTTTCTTGTTTTCTTTATTATTAAGAGTACTAACACCTTCCAAGCAGATTTTGTCGTCATGGAGATGCAAGATGAACAAGGCAATGAGCTACTACTCGGACGACCCTTCCAAGCTACAGCTCACATGATACTTGAGATGGGGAGAGGTCGTTTGACCTTAGGTATAGCCGATGATCGATTCGAGATGGTCATGCCTTCTAGTGCCACTTCACCTAAAGCCAAGGAGCAATGCCACATGGTAAAGCATTTTGATCACAATATCTCACTTTGTCTAGGTAAGCCATTTTTAGATATGGCTCATGTAATGACCAAAAGGGACATTGGCTGTGGACATCATGGAGCAGACCAAGGTGGTATCCCTTAGCAAGGCTGTAGGTTTTCCAAACGATGAGGAGGAGGACATTCCGCCCTCTACTGAAGATGAGGCTATAGCAAATTCAGTTTTTGATGCATATCTAGAATTACCACTTGAGGCCTGCTTAGTCAATATCACTCATGATTGGATGAGAAGCAAATCACTGCAGGAGTGCGCCAAGATGCTTCATATGTTGCCGTGCTTCTATGTGAGGTACTATGAAGATTTAGGCGAACTCCCACCACCGCTTCAATCATCCTTAATTAGCCTGCCAGAATTGGAGTTGAAGCCGTTGCCACCGCACCTCAAGTATGCATTTCTAGCTGAGGAAGAAAAGTTGCCTGTGATTATATCTGCTTATCTGAGTGCTGAGAAGGAGGACCAGTTGCTGATCGTGCTGAAGAACCACCAGGGAGCATTTGGGTGGTCTGTTGCAGATATCAAGGGGATCTCCCCTACTTTGTGCCAGAACAAAATTCGGCTCGAGGAGGGAGCCAAGCCGGTGATTCAACCGCAACGTCGACTAAATCCAAGCATGATGGAGGTTGTAAAGAAGGAGGTGATTAAACTTCTTTCCGCAGGTATCATCTATGCTATTTCTGACTCGACTTGGGTGAGTCCTACAAAGGTAGTCCCTAAAAAGGGGGGAATCACTGTTACCCATAATCTTTTAAATGAACATGTCACCACCCGTTTGGTAACCGGGTGGCGTGTTTGGATAGATTACCGATGATTGAATTCCTCTATGCTAAAGGATCACTTTCCTCTTCCGTTTATTGATCAAATTTTAGAGCGCCTAGCTGGCCGATCACATTTTTGTTTTCTGGATGGTTATTCGGGGTACAATCAGATTTCGATAGATCCTAAGGACCAAGAGAAGTCCACCTTCACTTGTCCTTATGGAATGTTTGCGTACCGCCGTATGCCTTTTGGGTTATGTAATGCACCGGCGACCTTTCAGCGTTGTATGCTCGCCATTTTTTCTAATATGGTAGAACGCTGTCTAGAGGTCTTTATGGACGATTTCTCAGTTTATGGTGCATCTTTTGATGAATGCCTTTACAATCTGGATAAGGTTTTACAACGTTGCGAGGACACACATTTGGTCCTCAATTGGGAAAAATGTCATATGATGGTGAGTGAAGGAATAGTGCTAGGACATAAAGTGTCTAGCAAAGGTTTGGAGGTAGACCCGATAAAAATTGAAGTGATTTCCAAATTGCCCCCACCAAATTCAGTGAAAGGGGTGCGAAGTTTCTTAGGGCATGCCGGTTTCTATCGTCGTTTTATAAAAGATTTTTCTAAAATCGCCAAACCTTTATCTGAGATTTTAGAAAAGGATGTTGTTTTTTACTTCAATGAAAAATGTCTACACGCGTTCAACGTGCTCAAGGAAAAATTGATTTCCGCACCGGTTGTGCAAACATCGGATTGGACCAAGCCGTTTGAACTCATGTGTGACACATCCGATTTTGCATTTGGGGCTGTGTTGGGACAACGGGTGGACAATAAACCCGCTGTGATTTTTTATGCCTCTAAAACTTTGAATGACGCCCAACTCAATTACATGACTACCGAAAAAGAATTGCTTGTCGTTGTTTTCGCTTTTGAAAATTTTTGGCAATATCTAGTTGGATCGAAAGTCGTAGTTTGGACGGACCACACCGCTATTAAGTATTTGATGGAGAAAAAAGATGCCAAACTTAGATTGATTAGGTGGATCTTGCTTTTATAGGAATTTGATATCGAAATCAAAGACAAGGCGGGGATTGAAAATGTGGTAGCAGATCATTTGTCTAGGTTAGAGAGGGTAGATGAAAAAGATTTACACCTACCCATTACCGAGACATTTCCGGATGAACAACTTTTGAAAGTGAATTCTAAAGATCCGTGGTTTTCATATATCGTGAACTATCTTGCCTGCAGAATCATCCCGGATGATTGGACGTATTAAGAGAAGAAGAAAATTTTCCATTCTCTACGATATTATTTTTGGGATGACCCTATTCTCTTGAAGCAATGCAGGGATGGTGTCCTACGCAGGTGTGTACCTGAGGTGGAATACAAGAGTGTTCTTCATCATTGCCACACACTACTGACGGGCGGACACCATGCAAGCTCTCGTACGGCAGCCAAAGTACTGGAAAGTGGCCTATACTACCCTACCTTGTTTAGGGACGCTTATGAGTTCGTGAGGCAATGTGATTCCTTCCAAAGGGCGGGTAACATTTTGAAGAGACAAGAGATGCCCCTTAATGTTTTCTAGGAGGTTGAGGTATTTGATTTATGGGGTATAGATTTTATGGGACCCTTTGTATCCTCCAACTCGAATTTGTATATTCTTTTGGCCGTTGATTATGTGTCGAAGTGGGTAGAGGCAATACCTACAAGGACTAATGATTCCACTGTAGTGTGCAGATTCGTTAAGGAAAATATCTTCTGCAGGTTCGGTGTGCCTAGAATGATCATTAGTGATGGGGGTACGCACTTCCAAAATCAAAAGTTCTCAGCACTATTGAGAAAATACGGGGTCAAACATAACATTGGTACCCCGTACCACCCACAAACTCAAGGACAAGTGGAGGTCTCCAATCGAGAAATTAAGAAGATTTTGGAGCGTACTGTGGCTTCCACGAGGAAGAATTGGAGTGCCTTACTACCGGACGCGTTGTGGGCATATAGGACGGCATACAAGACACCTATAGGCACCACGCCTTTTAGGTTGGCGTACGGTTGGGCCTGTCACTTACCGGTGGAATTAGAGCACAAAGCACATTGGGCGCTGAGAAAGCTAAACCTGAGTTATGATGAAGCGGGGAAGATAAGATTACTTGAACTAAATGAACTTGATGAGCTGCGAATGAAGGCATATGAAAACTCTCGGATATACAAGGAGCGCACAAAGTCGATTCATGATTGCCACATTCAGATGCGCGTGTTCAAGAAAGGAGATCGTGTCCTTTTGTTCAACTCCAGGATGAAGATGCATCCCGGGAAGCTGAAATCCCGATGGAGTGGACCATTCACAGTAGAAGAGGTCAGACCACATGGCGCAATCATGGTGCGTGATGGAGAGACCACATTTTTAGTAAATGGACAAAGGTTGAAATTGTATTTTGGTGAAGATTACACGAGGAAAGTGAATGAGGTCAAACTCATTGCACTTCCGGATGCATGACGAGCTTCAAGTCATCTAGCCTAAGACGTTAAATAAGGGCACTTGTTGGGAGGCAACCCAACCATCGGTACTTTAGTTTAGTTCTTTCACATTCGTAGTTTGATTTGTTTTGACTTTGTTTTTAGTGTAAAAAAGATACCATGATCGTTTGCTCATTGTGCAGGACTGAGGTAGAGTCGATACCATCGACCCTTGTGTCAATGGTATCGACCATGGTACATGTTGGCGACTTTAGAAATCGCACTGCGTCGATACCATCGACAGCTTCATCGATGGTATCGACATACCAACAGGAAGATCACAGGCAGAGGTCGATAGTATCGACATGGGTGTCAATACTCACGAGATTTCTAGAGATATTCAGAAGAAATCGTCTCAGTAACGTCGATATCATTGACGGGCCTGTCGATGATATCGACACATTCACATACAGAAGGCGGCGGCCGGCCTCGCGAGGGAGTTGCCCTAATCAGAGAGTCGATACTATCGACTTGCATCGATAGTATCGACGTGCCACGTCACCGATCCGTGAGAGGAGATCAACGACAATCGCTGCAACCAGAAAGTCGATCTGTGGGATGGGTCGATACCATCGACACCTGTTGATAGTATCGACACGTCAGTGATCCGGGCCCCGCAGATCCAGCCATCGATGACCGTCGATACCAGCGGCAGTACAGATTGTGCTACGCATCTCGATACCATCGACCCACATAGATGGTATCGACGGGCACACAGAAGCGCCGGCGTCAGCTATATATGAGAAGGATTGTCGTCATATGACATCACAACCCCAGAGCAACTCTTCTCCACTTACGCCGTGCATCCTCCAGAGCAATCCGAGCCTAGCGACGAGCATCCAGGAGCACGTTCTTCATCAAGCGGAGATTTCCTTCTCCGATCTTCACCGAGCTCTTTCTCTACTCCTCCTTCTTCCACAACCATGGTGCATCTTCTTCACGCGCCAACCCGATGGACATCCCAAAGTTCGTGCCACCACTGACTGCGTCGATTTCACGCCCGTGGATTGTTCATCCATCCGCGGAGGTCAAGAAGATCTATGAGGAGGTTCTGAAGAGGAAAATCGAGCCGACCCGTTATGTTGAACGGGAAACGATCCGCAACTTGGGATTCGAGGCAAACTTGGCCTATGTTCTGAAGGGGCATGCGCATCACATGAGCAGGACGCCCGATGAGCTGGAGTACCATACCGATGGCCAATCGTTCTTTAACGAATGGCCGACATACAAGGAGCTAGTGGCTGAATTCATGGCGTCGCTGGACGTCTGTTTCATGCCAAACGACATCATAGCCACTGACCGCGAGTGGATCAAGGGCCGGGTGTCTTTCTGGCTGTACAACATTGACTACACTCTTACACTCCGTAAGTTCAATGAGATTTACAACTGGAATAATTCGCGGAGTGACTACCGGCGTTTGGACAATCGTACCAACTACGACACGATCTTTGTCGAGCTTGTGACGGTGCCGCCGGGCAAATCGGTAAGCTACCACAATGTAGCGGTAGCCGACTTCGAGCATCCGTTCATACATATTCTCCACCAGATGCTGAGTTCCACTCTATTTGCTAGGGGTGATCTGTCCCTTAGCAAATTCCAGGAGTCGGACTTATTCTTCTTGTACAAGCTACTCAAGTGTCAAGAGTGCAACTAGGGAGCTTTCTTTCTGCAGCGAGTCTTGGCAGTAAAGCGGAGCACGCGGCGGGCTCCAATTCAATTTGGAGGACTCATTACTCCGCTGGCACACTACCTTAGGCTGAATTTCTCAACTTTGACCCCACTTTCTAGAAGAAGCAAGGTTAATGTGCAACATCTTCACCGATCAAATTTGATCCTGCTTTGGGATGGTTTACCTTATGCTCATTGCCATGTAAACCATGCTTACCAAGAATGCTTGCTTCCCGATCCTATCTTCAATATCGAAGGGGCTCAACATTTCTGATGGCCCATCATAGCCATTGCTGACTCCGATGAAGACGGCGGCAATGACGACAACAACAATGACGATGAGGATGAAGAGGAAGAGGAGACCTACATTCCTCTTCAGGCACGAGTGGCACCTAGGAAGCGTCCTCGCATGCATTCGGGTGCATCTTCATCTTCGCAGCCTCCGCCACCACCACCGCCCTCGCAGCCAAGCGAGGATGTCTATTCTATGCAAGGCATGTATGCTATGTTGCAGGACATACAACAGACGCAGCAGCATCACACTACAGTGTATACTGGTATTCAGGATACTACGAACCAATTACTTGACAATCAGCGGGCGATCTTGGAGAATGAGCGCCTCCTCCTTGGCAACCAACAACATATTCATGACAGGTTGCATAGGATGGAGATGCAACAACATCCTTTCTATGATCACTACTAGAGCCAGAACTACTTTGGGGGTATCCACAACCTCCACCTATGCCCCAGTTTGATCCGTCCTTTCAGGGGGAGTACCCATCTTGGGACCCCACGGCTCCACAGTACCTGCCTCTGCCAGAAGAGTAAATTGGTATCTTTGTTCCAACCTTTAAGATTATTTTTGACTATGAGGCCATAGTCGAATTCAAGCTTAGGGGGGGGGTAGTTGGAACAACTATATCTTTTATTTTCTTAGTTTTTAGTTTTATTTTGTTTGTTCTTGTCATTTATTTCTTGCAATCTTAGTTTGTTTGTAGGATCCACGTTCTATCTAGTGTAATTGTGGATGTCTTAAGTCATGTGTCATCTCACTTGCCTGTGCATGGGAATTAAGGGAAAATTAAAAAAATTTTGAGTGTTCGCAAGCTTGAGTGTTGTTCAACTTTGAGCACATAACTTAAGAAAATGATTGGTTTTGTCAACTTTAAAACAGAAAATCACAACTATACATTCTTAATGATTCATGAAAAGTGGACAGAATTGGTTGTTTGAGCCTAAACTGAACAAATGATAATGAGACTCTAATTTGAAGTAAGAGAGAGAAACCTCTTACCTACTACACAGGTCAGTAAGGAGGGACACATAATACTTTTCAAAGGTTCAGTCAATTAGTATTGTGATCTTTCCACCCAATTGTTTTTCACAATCCACCATAAGAATTGCAAGTACTTTACGGTTTTAACCTTTTTGATTGCATCTCATGTAGGTAGGTCTTGCATTGCAACCACTTTCATATGTTTTGCATGAAAAAAATAGAATAGTTATACATGCACATTATCCTTAGGTGCATGTCATTTAGTTGCATTCATAATTTTTATGCATAGAGTATATCATGTACCTCATTTCTTCTTTAATGGTGAATTAAATTGTTCCATACCTTCTAAATAGTTCAAATATTTAAGTTATGCAGAAAAAGTAAGCCCAATAAATTATTCATTGTCAATTGTGGATATAAGGGCCTGAAAAAAATGAAAAAGAAAAAGAAAGTTATTAAGAAGCAAGTAGAATAAGAGGGAGAAAGGAACATAATCTCACCTACATATTAAGATGAGTAAGTACATGATGTAGCTCAGTTAGATATCCATCTCATTTTGAGACGGGTTGTTAGTGCATGCATCATTCCACCCAATCTTAGGCATTAGGGCATTTTTCATGTGCAAATGCATCATTTAGGGCATTCTTGTTTTATGCATGTTCAAACCGTATAATGTTTCCATTTCTTCCATGAGCCACCTATTCCATCCACCTGTTGCTTGAATTGGTAGGCCACCGTGATTTTCTCCTCACTTGTGAATATCAAGAGAGCTGTTTCCATGTAGATGGTAGTTAGGGCGAGCAACGTAGTATAGGAGATCACAAGATGCACTGAGTCTGGACCGGTGAATTTTATTATGTTAACTGCCTTATGTGATAGTGCTCATCAGTTCTGAGGTAGATATCTTTTTTGGATGATTACTGTCGCCTTCAGGGTAATTATCATTCTGTGGTTAGTGAGGGCCGGTATGCGAATGTCCGGTGGGAGTCATATGGGATGTTTGTTGTGATGCTTTGTTCTTTAGTTGACTCTGGCAATTCTATTCTAAGGTTTAGTTGCTCGAGGGCGAGCAATGTTCAAGCTTAGGGGAGTTTGATGCGATCATTTTGAGTCACATTTATAGACTTGTTTTATATGTGTTTTATGCATTTATTAGTCATTTTTGTGGTTAATGTTGCATAATTCATCTACTTTGGTCTATGCTACTTCTCTATGTCAAATCTCCCTTATTTCAGTATTTTGAGTATAAATTATCAAAAGAATACGTTTTGTGTAGGCTTATGTGGTTTTGTGTTGTAATTTCAGGAAAAACAAGTATCTGCTTATGTTAATACCATCGACAGTGGTCGATACCATCGACTAGACCACAGGTTGCCAGCCGCAAGGACCAGAAGAAAGTCGATACTAGCGGTAGGGATGTTGATGGTATCGATTTACCATCAGGTTGCTGGCGAAAAGTGAGTCGATACTATCGACGCATATGTCGATACTATCGACTAGTGGAGCTACAGTGACACAAAAAGACAAAACTGTAGCTACAAGTTTGTCGATACCATCGACCCTCATCGATGGTATCGAGATAGCATCAGGTGCAAAGACAAAAGAAAAGAAGAACTGCCGATATCACGCCAGGTCGATACCATCGACCCATGTCGATGGTATCGACACCGTCAGTTACAAGTTTGCTTTAGATTGATCTAAATCTGATGACTGTGATTAATTGGCGACCCAACTCGGTGATTAAACCTAATGACGGTGGCCAAGAGCAATCTATCACATCATTAGTCGCTGCACACATCCCGAGAAGGTGTGGAGAGAAGAACGGAGCCCAGAAGCACGCCCCAGCCGATCCGGATGCCGAAGAAGACGATTTCCACCACCGAAAGGTGGGAGAACGTGTATTCTATGCCAAGGATCGCTTGGATCTTCTCCGTTCAGGGGTTTCACCACTCAATCACATTTTCCCCCATGTTTCCCTATTTCTCTTCCACGTTTTGCTTTAAGATGAACATGCGGGGATAATCCGCTTTGTCTTTAGGACCGGGAGTAGCCCGAGAATTCATTGTATGACAATTTTATCATAGTAATTCATATTTTATCTCTTAAATCCGTGGTATAATTTCATTTTCTCAATTATATTGTTATGCTTGATCACCATAATAATAATCTAATGCCCTTAATTACTTTGAAAGAAGAATTAACGGTTGAAAAGAGACAAAATTCACGTTAATTGACAAATCCCTTGAACAAGGTGGTGTAAGGTTAATGGTGGATACCGAGAGATCGATTTTAATGCACCTAGTTTAGGGTATAGGTTACTACGACGGTGGAACCGACCTAGACATAGGTAGTGAATTGTACCACGACAGTGGGCAATTCTGATTCCAGGCCACTACCCAGATAGAGAGATAAATTTGAATAACCAAATAGTTTTTAATACAATGAAAACCCGAGTTGAAACCGCAATCCTAAAGATCACATCTTGAATTGATTAAACTAAACATTTAATCGATTGCTTTGTTTTGTTTTATTTTCATTTTCTTTTAAACTTTAACAACAACTTCCAACTTTTTAATCGGTCTAGCTGATTGCAGGTAGTTAGTAGTAGTCTCCGGTAATTTACGTGTCCCTGAGTTCGACTCGGGCCTCACAAAGGCCTATATTACATTGACGCGTACACTTGCATTTCTACGCACGTAAAAAGCGTGTCAAGTTCACATCTTGAATACAATATGGTGTCAACCATATATCTTTTGCATGATATGAGGTCAAGAAAAGACCCCATGAACGATATAGTGTCAAGTACACACCTCTAATTGATATGCTAAACCCTAATTTTTAACAAATCAATATGGATGAAACATACACACGCCTCATGAATGATATGGTGATGAATATTAACTACATTCACGATATGGTGATGTGGTATACACCCTTTACATGATATGAGGTCAAGCATACACCTCTTTTCCTGATATGGTGTGAAGCGCACACACACCTCTTTGCCAGATATGGTGTGAAGCACACACACACCTCTTTTCCCGATATGGTGTGAAGCATACACACACCTCTTTACCCGATATGGTGTAAAGCATACACACACCTCTTTGCCTGATATGGTGTGAAGCACACACACACACACCTCTTTGCCCGATATGGTGTGAATCACACACACCTCTTTGCCCGATATGGTGTGAAGCACACACATACCTCTTACCCAATATGGAAGGCACACGTACACCTCTAAGGTGATATGGGTAGCAAGCATACACCTCTAAACTGATATAGGGTCAAGCACACACCTTTTGGACGATATGGTGTAGAGCAAACATCTCTAAAATGATATGGTGGGTAACCCAATACACTAGATGACAAAAGTGGTAAGGTGGTTAATACCCTAGAACATGTGTTGGCCAATACACTAAAGTATGATGTGTCCAATATCTTGAAGTGAGGTGAGGATGTTACACCCATGAAAGGTGAAGGTGATAAACCATATGATTGGTAAGGTTGATACCTTTATAGGTAAGGGTATGAGGGATATGATGATGCCTAACCCGATGTACACCTAATCCAATACATGTGTTCAACTTGACATACATGAGTCAACCCCATACACTTTGTAAAGGTGAGAGCAAGACCCTCTTAGGAGTGATGAGTGTAACACCAAGTAATGGTGTGATTAATACATTGATAGGTGAAACACCTAAAGTGGTTGATAATGGTCAACCCTATATCAACAATGCCTTAACCTGAAATGAGTCCATATCACTGGATGATAGGTGGGTAATTCAAGTGTGTGACTTATGGCCAATACACCACATGATAAATGTGTTGAGTTAGTGCATAAAGTATTAGGATAGGAAATACCCTAATACATGATAAGTTTATAAACTTAGGTAGGTTAAAGGCATGATAAATATCATATCCATCACCTCAAGGTTGATATACCTTGATGCACCTCAAATGCAATATACTTAGATGAGTAACACATGAAGTGTGTCATATCAATTGTTACATTAAGATGTAATGAGTTTAATGCACTTTGATAAGTGTAGGCTAACATACCTTGAGAAAGGGTTAAGCCAAGTTAATAAAGTATGCTATAATCAATATCCTAGTGAGGATGAGAGAGAAACTCATACTTTGTGTTGATAATCATTTAATGATAAATGATGAGAATAAATAAGTATGATTGAATACTTATGATATCAATGTATGCTCCTAGATGTGTGGAGCAATGAATTAGGGTTTGGATTGATAATATGAACTTGAAACCCTATTCAGCTATAAAGGGAAACCCTAACCCTAATAATGGGAAGGTTGTATTTCTCTTATTGCATAAGCCTTGTGAAACATGTTAAATACTTATATAACAAGTATAATGTTTATATGTTCTGATGACCTAAAAGATATTTGTTGCCTAGTGAGAGGTGACAAGATGTTTAATGGGCCTTGTGAGACATGTGAATAGTTGTTTCCTAGTGAGAGGTGACAAGATGTTTAAATAGCCTTGTGATCCATGTGAATAGTTGTTGCCTAGTAAAAGGTGACAAGATGTGTAATGACCACATTTGTGCTTAATTGGTAAACTAGGGTTTACCTGAATGATTACATGCTTGATTAGATTGAACATCATTTAGACTTGATTAATGATAGTAGATCAATTGTGATGTTTCAAAACTAATAAGAAACTCTAACTATGATTTTAGTTTGAAGAATTAGGGTTTGAGAAATGTAAACCCTAATCGGAAAAAAATTAGGGTTTTGATAGTACATGAATATGGAATTTAATCACGATAAAAGTGTGGTAAATGATTTTTCATATTTTCTACAAATATTGTATTTAATTGAATTTTGTATATGATATGGATAACTCAATCATGCATATTAGAAAAAATTTAGAATTTTCCAGTGTTCTTTGAATGTGGTTCTCAGTCGAACTATACTTCGACCAAAATGCTGATATAGTACTTTTCAGCAGTGTATGGTTTTATTTTTATTTATTGGTAACTCCAAATGGTCTGAAATTATAAATGGATATCTGAAACTCAATAATAAACCACATATAAAATTTTTATAATTTTTGTATGCAATTATACCTTATCAATAGATGAATTACAGTAACTGACATTTCTATAGAATTTTGGATAGCAGTGCACTATTCAATTTTTAGTTATTTAATGGGAGCTTCGACTGATCTCAAATTTTAAGTGAAGCTTAAAAACTAATTTATACATAACATTATAAAGTATCATAATTTTTGGATAAGTTTTGTTCTATGAAATACATGAATTACAAAAACAATTTTATAACAGATTAATCTGCTGAAATAAGAAAAAGTTTAGTGAGGGGTCAAAGTGCAATTGACCTAAGTAGCTCAATTGCTCTTTATGATCAACCTAACACACTATCAGATCTCATAATTCATGATTCATTCCAAAGAAACGAAATCCTAGAGAGATAGAGGGAGAGTTAGGGTTTGAGAGGAGAAAGTGATGGAGATGCTGACCTAGGGTTTTGCGGTCCGAGGAATGATGGAATCATGTAAGATTAGCTTCTTTGCATAGACTTTAATGATGAATCTTCTATCACATGTCAAGATTCCATTCCTCCTCTGATTTGATCCAAAATAGTATCAAAACTTCCCCTTTTCTCACTCTTTCTTCATAATCCCTCATTTTTAGGGTTTCCGAGTTGAAAGAAAGAAGAATTGGGTGAATTGCTAGGGATTTGATATGAGATCGGATTTTTAGGGATGAGGTGCATTTTTAAGGTGTTTTCACACCTTAGGGTGAGTGGGAAATTCCTTTAAACAGTATATGGCACGAACATTGGTTAAATCAACCATAATCTTTATTTACTTAGTATGCGATTACAAACCCTGAATTGTCTGTTTGATCTAAGTTGTTGCAAAATACTATGAAACAGATTCTTCCTCTGTTTGGATGAATTTCAAATGATAAAATCATATGATAAATGTATACAATACATCCTAATGAGAATTTCCTAAGTATTTGCAGAGATTATAAAAGTAAACTGAAATATAGGGAATTTGTCTATGACTGAAATTGCCGTATAATTAAATAGAGAAATTTATTTATCTAGATCCCCTTAGTTATGAATGATTGTTTATCTAAATGCATAGTACATATATGTCAAATACTATCTTGGATTTCATTTAAGGTGAATAGTGTTTGTTTGATATCTTAGTAAAGAGGGTGAAACCCTAGATGCGAGGAAAGTTGGATATTTGCGAATAGATATCGTGAAATCCATTTGAACAGATTTTCTTTACATGATAGACTTTATTTATTCGATTTTATTATTGATGCATGTTATCTCAGTGAATGGCATGGAAACCCAAATTCAGCTCAGTTCCAAGGTTTCATACATATATTGATTTTATATGATTTGTTGATAGTAGTCTTTATTTAGTGAATGTTTATGTCGCGTGAAATCCTTATGAGAGCCATGTGATAAGTGAATGAGGTAAATGAAACCCTAAGGATAGGGTGTTCAATGAATCAAGTATTTTGATATCAATGTTCTCAGTATGATATGTGGTGATGCACAACTCAAGATTTGGTTTGAGGTGCACATTTTCCAAGAAAGTACAAATAATTTACAGGTGCAAATGACGATTACTCGTATGTCAAGTAATTAACTCTTATCAATGTATTAAGAAGTTCAATTACATGATTCTAGGGTATAAGTGCCAAATGGATATGCATTATGTTTATTTAAGTATTTTAATCTGCCTGTAGATATAAAAAGTTGATTTCTCAGTATATTATAGTGTTTTGAGTATATTGCTCTGCCAAGTTTAGAATGATATACATGTTGTGTTATAAACTTCAAATAAATAGACATGGTACCATAGAGATACAAGAGTCAAGTATAAGTAAGGGAAAAGATACAATATAGTAAGTGCTTTCTATGAATAATAAAATAATAGACTTAAGAGCTCTGAACACCGTAGATTCCCTACGGATGTCTGCACTTTAGGGAGGAAACGATCCACCCTGGCAGCGACCAGTATACGGGGATCAGATCGCACCCACAGAGCGTGCGGGGAGACAAAGCCCTTGAGGAAGTCTCCTAAGAGAAGATAGGTTACCCAACATGAACCGGAGATCCCGATGGTAACCAAGAGGTACCCACAGAGCGTACCAAGATGAGGCCCACAAAGCATCTCAGACCCTCCGCCTGTGTACTCAACCTAGAAGGAGAGGTCCATATAAATGCCATCTATTTAGCTGCCTTAGTCAAACGTGACAGTTTGAGTCAAGAAGAACCAGATTCAATTCTAGGCTTAGCTTCTCGGGTTTTAAGCTAAGTCTTGTACGGTGAGATCGTAGTTCGCTACGAGTCTTCATACGCTGAGTACACTGCATATGATCAGGGCATAAGATAAAATATGTTCATATAGGTTTAAAAAGTTTCTCATAAGTAAGAAAGGTTAAGAAAGATTCGAGTACAATTTCCCATCAATTATTCTTTGTATGTTTTCTAAATTATTAGTTCTCTTTGAAATTAATCAAGCATGCTCATATTGATTTGCTCTTGTTGATATCTAGAGTATCTTGCCATATTTATGATTGTTAATGATCAATCTATTTAAAGCTTACTACTGTTATAATTGATATCAGTTGCTCAAAAGTATATCTATTATTGTATCAATGCTTTAGACTGTTTCTTTGAAGTACTCATTCACTGAGCGAGTAGGCTCACCCCTCTACTCACAATTTTTAGGGATATTACATGGACTTGAAGAAGGTCATTGCATCAGAGTAGACCTGCCACAAGAGTTAAGTCTGAGTATAGTTAAGTTCAGTCGGTCCTTGTTACTCTAGGTCCTTGTAAAGAAATAAGAGAGAGTTGTAAATGATGATGTATAACATTAGTCCTCTTTTATCAATATATGCGAATCAACAAGTATTATGTGCTTAAAAGTCTGAGAAACATAATGAATGTTCATACATGCATTTTTACTGTTGAAATCAAATTAGAGAAATCAATGTTTAGATTCCCTGGTAAAGTTAGTTTATGTGGTTCAATGTGGGAAAACAAAGAGTTTGAAAAAAGAAGAAAAAGTTAAGGGTGATCTTTGTATTACGTTAAATCCTCAATTTATGCCCTAATCTCATGATTAGTGGAATTTGTGAGATCCGAGTGTAACAACTTGGTATCAAAGCTTAGGCTGAGTTGTCAGGTACCATTAAATTAGTAAGTTAGAGTCATAAGTGTGGAAGATAGGAGATGTTATGATGTTAGATCCGGGGATTTGAGTATTTGGATATCCTGGCCCAGTATCTGAGTACTTGGATCAACCAATATCAAGCTACTCTGTCTATGATTTCATGTATACCGTAGCCATGTATACAGTGGAAGGATGGGCTAGAGAGAAACCCTAGAAATATTAGGGTTAGAAACAAGATAAGTAACATGAACTAAGAGCATAAATATAAAATGAGATAGAAATTTCATTTCATATTGTTCTTTTATTGGAGATGAATAGAAATGCTCTTATATCTTTGAATTCAAATATTCAATATTTTGAAATATATATGGGTCTTTAAGATTTGTTGTACACTATGCAGTTGTAGCATTTATTGATTACATTCTTTGTATCAAGTAGACTAGAAATGATCTTTGAATGAGATTTCCTAAGTGGATAAGTTTTCTTCCACACATTTGAGATGAATAGGAGTTGAGTAATCCTGAGTAGAGCTTGGCTTCAGGACTGCAGGTTCAGCCTGGTCCGGCTGGCAGGATGCATTACTGGGATCTAATGACTCCTATTAAAAATATAATAAGAGTAGACTCTGGATAAATTAGACCCACATCATAGTGAGAATGTACATACACTAAGATGTTGAAACATATGGGAAAGATTAGAATAGATAAGAATCAGTTGAAACTGATGTCTGAGATCCAACTTTCGGGCCTCATATGAGAAACCCTTAATTGGGAATAAATGAACACGACATAAGATTCTGATTACGTTTAATCATTAGTATTATATGAACTCTAAATATGAAATATGGAAAAGATATGAGAAAAGTATGTAAGGGCCAAGATAGTAAGAATCAATCATGAGGAATGGATTATATAATCAAGTACACTATTTTTATGTACTCCAAAGTAAAGGGAAAATAGAAGAAAAGAGTTAAGTATTCAATAAGTACATAGAAGTGAAGAGTCTTCAGAAAAGTTAAAGTGAAGAGAACTGGATGAGCATGTAAATCATAAAACTAGGGTAAGAAACTTAGTTGAAACAAAGAGAAATGTTGGAAATAGTGAGATTGATTAAGGAATGAGGGTTATGATATAATTGAGAGCATGGAATGTATACCTTTATTGTGAAGTTAATACATTCATCCTACTACCTTTGGATTCTAAGTATCTATAGAACAACAAACTAATTTCTAAAAGAAGAACAAAAGTGTAGCTTAACCAATGAATAAGTCATACAAAGGTAGACTATATTCAAGAGGTAAAAACTTGATTAAAAGATATACTAAGTTTGATCCATGCATGAGCCATTTGATTTAAAATGAAGGATATATAATGTATTAAACATGATGTGGAACTAGTAGAGAGATTATTGATTTAGAATTTCAACTTTACATTAGCAAAAGGATAAAAATAAATATGTGCAACATGGTATATATGATCATACACCTAAAAGAAGCAACATGATCATAAGGGAAAACTAGAAGTTAAAGATGATATGTGGAATAGCAGTATAAGGTAAGGGGATTACAGAAGGTAATGAAAAGGTTTGAAACATGGTGGAGTAATATAGATTATAAAAGAAAGAGGTTGTGAGATTCAAGAAAGTGCTAATTAGTAAAGTATCCTTGTTCATAATTAATTAAACCTACATATGAGAAATGTATTAATGAATGTTTGAAGATAAAAAATTCTAAGTCTCAAAATCATCTTCTCTTTCATATATTCTTTAATGAAAGCAATGTGAGAATGAAGTGATAAGAAAATGAATCATATCTGATGCATAACCATCATGGTAGAGGCATATAGTGAATGTAATAATGACATACAATATGATGATGAAACCCTAGCTGGGTAAATTGAGAATGTAATCTATCTGAATGACCAAGTAAGAGAAAGGAAATTCAATTGATAAGATAAGGACGACTTTAGTAAAACTTGTGAGATCCACAGTTTGACTTTCAAATTAAGGGAGCAAAGTTACACACAACAACGTCATGCTACTAATAAAGGCCAAACCCTAGAATGTTTAGAGTTGTAGTAGTTCAAGGGTTGCCACTAGTGATTTGATCTTGAATACTAAGATCTCTATAAAATAAGATCATGAAATTTGCACTATGAGAAGTAAACTAGCACTGATAGTAATCCTAGCTAATTTGAAAGGTAGATAAACAATATGGAAATGATTCAAAGCAAAGACTAAGATATAAATTTGAAATGTAACAAATGTGTTTTGAATAAAAGGAGAAATACAATATGAGTGAAATGCGATATGAAATAAATTCTTGCAGTGATAGCAAGAATGATGAATAATCTACTTGTACCTTGTATGTTTCAAATTTAGGGATATTTAATCTTCATGATTAAAATGGAAGGGATAAGTAGCAAAAAGTAAGTAGTAATGAATTAGAAGAGAGATAAGAGAAAACAATGGCTTTTAGTAATATGTGAATTTGTTTTTAGAAGTATAATTTGTTGAAGGTATATTAAGGGATGTAAATTGGTTCTACGTATGATTTCAGTGTACATGTACAAGCAATATGTTAATTTTAGGTGTCTGATAGTTGTAGTCATTCATACAAGTAATCCATCTTAGTATTGTACAATTGTTGTATAGTGATATGGTTCAAATGATGATAAAACAAATGGAGGGTTACCCTGAATAAGGTAGTCTTACCTATTCACTCATATGAATATAATGGATGATAACCATATTGTATTTATATGTAACCCTAATGAGGTATATCTTGTTATACCTAGCTTTAATATAACTAAGTGATGGTAATTGGGTATGAATAGTCCTTGAATACTAATACAATCATGGAGTACTCTGTTACTGTTGTTGAAACCTTAGTATGCTATAACCCGATGGTTACACCTTGAATTATGTGTGGGTTCATATTTGAGAATAGTATGGAATGTGATGGTAATGCTTCACCTTATGCATCCATGATGCAATGGGGATGTCGTGAGTAGTATTGTATAATTTCTGTTGAATCTAGTCTTCCAACTCAAGACTATTTTGCTATTTGAGTAGCACAATAGTAATATTCAAAACAACATGGTGAACTCTCTTTTGTGACTCAGAGGTAATATAAAACAATAGTACATATTGAGCCGTATGAATTGAGATGGTTGGATCAGATTATCAATGTTGAGGTATCACCTCAAGAGTATGAAAATATTGAAATGTTTGCTTCTCTATCTACTCTATGATTGATTGTGGCATAGAGAATTTGTTTGTTATCATTGAGAACTATTTTAACATGTTGTGATTAGAAAAGAAATAAAGGACTTAACGTTGAAAACTACATTCAAGTATAAAATACAAGAATGTAATGACATGTATGATTTTAGAAGCTTAAAATAAACTTTGAATATACTTTGTTTGTGTATTTATGTTTTGGGGACGAAACTTTTTAAGGGGGTGAGAATTGTAATGACCACATTTGTGCTTAATTGGTAAACTAGGGTTTACCTGAATGATTACATGCTTGATTAGATTGAACATCATTTAGACTTGATTAATGATAGTAGATCAATTGTGATGTTTCAAAACTAAGAAGAAACTCTAACTATGATTTTAGTTTGAAGAATTAGGGTTTGAGAAATGTAAACCCTAATCGGCAAAAAATTAGGGTTTTGATAGTACATGAATATGGAATTTAATCAGGATAGCAGTGTGGTAAATGATTTTTCATATTTTCTACAAGTATTGTATTTAATTGAATTTTGGATATGATATGGATAACTAAATCATGCATATTGGAGAATTTTTTTAGAATTTGTGAGTGTATTTTGAATGTGGTGCTTGGTCGAACTATACTTTGACCAAAATGCTGACAGAGTGCTTTTTAGCAGTATAGTGTTTTATTTTTAATTATTTATTGGTAATTCCAAATGATCTAAAATTTTAATAGGAGATCTGAACTCAATCATAAATAACATGTAAAATTTCATAATTTTTGGATGCATTAAGACCTTATAAGTAGATGAATTACAGTAACTGACATTTCTGCAGAATTCTGGATAGAAGTGCACTATTCAATTTTTAATTATTTAATGGGAGCTTGGAATGATCTCAAATTTTAAGTGAAGCTTAAAAACTCAATTATAAACAAATGATAAATTATCATAATTTTTGGAGAAGTTTTGATATCTGAAATACACGAATTACATAAACCTTTTTATGAAAGAAAAATCTACTGAAATAAGAAAAAGTTTAGTGAGGGGTCAAAGTGAAATTGACCCAAGCAGCTCAATTGCTCTATATGATCAACCTAACACACTAGCAGATCTCATAATTTGTGATTCATTCTAGGGAAACGAAATCCTATAGAGAGAGGGAGAGTTAGGGTTTGAGAGGAGAAAGTGATGGATATGCTGACCTAGGGTTTTGCGGTCTGAGGAATGATGAAATCATGTAAGTTTAGCTTCTTTGCATAGACTTTAATGGTGAATCTTCTCTCACATGTCAAGATTCTGCCCCACCTCTGATTTGATCCAAAATGGTATCAAAACTTCCCCTTTTCTCACTCTTTCTTCATAATCCCTCATTTTTAGGGTTTCTGAGTTGAAAGGAAGAAGAATTGGGTGAATTGCTAGGAATTTGATATGAGATTGAGATTTTCAGGGATGAGATGCATTTTTAAAGTGTTTTCACACCTTAGGGTGAGTGGAAACTTCCTTTAAACAATATATTGCACGAAAATTGGTTAAATCAACCATAATCTTTAATTGCTTAGTATACGATTACAAACCCTGAATTGTCTGTTTGATCTAAGTTGTTGCAAAATGCTATGAAACATATTCTTCCTCTGTTTGGATGAATTCCAGATGATAAAATCATATTAGAAATGTATACAATACATCCTAATGAGAATTCCCTAAGTATTTGCATAGATTATAAGAGTAAACTGAAATATAGGGAATTTGTCTATGACTGAAATTGCTGTATAATTAAATAGAGAAATTTATTTATCTGGATCCCCTCGGTTATGAATGATTGTTTATCTGAATGCATAGTACATATATGTCAGATACTATCTTGGATTTCATTTAAGGTGAATAGTGTTTGTTTGATATCTCAAAAAAGAGGGTGAAACCCGAGATGCGAGGAAAGTTGGTTATTTGTGAATAGATATTGTGAAATCCATTTGAACAGATTTTCTTGACATGATAGACTTTATTTATTCGATTTTATTATTGATGCATGTTATCTCAGTGAATGGCATGGAAACCCAAATTCAGGTCAGTTCCAAGGTTTCATACATATATTGATTTTATATGATTTGTTGATAGTAGTCTTTATTTAGTGAATGTTTATGTCGCATGAAATCCTTATGAGAGACATGTTATAAGTGAATGAGGTAAATGAAAACCAAATGATAGGGTGTTCAATGAATCAAGTATTTTGAT
Organism: Alisma plantago-aquatica; assembly: GCA_963693085.1. Classification (NCBI taxonomy): domain Eukaryota; kingdom Viridiplantae; phylum Streptophyta; class Magnoliopsida; order Alismatales; family Alismataceae; genus Alisma; species Alisma plantago-aquatica. The sequence continues at coordinate 612,818,303 of OY856411.1, forward strand.
ATCAATGTTCTCAGTATGATATGTGGTGATGCACAACTCAAGATTTGGGTTGAGGTGCACATTTTCCAAGAAATTACAAATAAATTACAGGTGCAAATTATGATTACTCGTATGTCAAGTAATTAACTCTTATCATTGTATTAAGAAGTTCAATTACATGATTCTAGTGTATAAGTGCCAAATGGATATGCATTATGTTTATTTAAGTATTTTAGTCTACCTACAGATATAAAATGTTGATTTCTCAGTATATTACGGTGTTTTGAGTATATTTCTCTGCCAAGTTTAGAATGATATACATGTTGTGTTATAAACTTCAAATAAATAGACACGATACCATAGAGATACCAGAGTCAAGTATAAGTAAGGGAAAAGATACAATATAGTAAGAGCTTTCCAAGAATAATAAAATAATAGACTTAAGAGCCATGAACACCATAGATTCCCTACGGATGTCTGCACTGTAGGGAGGAAACGATCCACCCTGGCAGCGACCAGTATACGGGGATCAGATCGCACCCACAGAGCATGCAAGGAGACAAAGCCCTTGAAGAAGTCTCCTAAGAGAAGATAGGTTACCCAACATGAACCGAAGATCCCGGTGGTAACCCAAAGGTACCCACAGAGCATACCAAGATGAGGCCCACAGAGCGTCTCGGACCCTCTGCCTGTGTACTCAGCCTAGAAGGAGAGGTCCAGTTAAATGCCAGCTATTTATCCGCCTTAGTCAGATGTGACAGTTTGAGTCAAGCAGACCCAGATTCAATTCTAGGCTTAGCTTCCTGAGTTTTAAGCTAAGTCTTGTACGGTGAGATCGTAGTTCGCTACGAGTCCTCATACGTTGAGTACACTGCATATGATCAGGGCATAAGCTAAAATATGTTCATATAGGTTTAAAGAGTTTCTCATAAGTAAGAAAGGTTAAGAAAGATTTGAGTACAATTTCCCAACAATTATTCTTTGTATGTTTATGAATTATTAGTTCTCTTTGAAATTAATCAAGCATGCTCATATATTGATTTGGTCTTGTTGATATCTAGAGTATCCTACCATATTTATGATTGTCAATGATCAATCTCTTTAAAGATTACTACTGTTATAATTGATATCAGTTGCTCAAAAGTATATCTATAATTATATCAGTGCTTTAGATTATTTCTTTGAAGTACTCATTCACTGAGCGAGTAGGCTCACCCCTCTACTCACAATTTTTAGGGATATCACATGGACTTGAAGAAGGTCATTGCATCAGAGTAGATCTGCCACAAGATTTAAGTCTGAGTATAGTTAAGTTCAGTTGGTCTTTGTCACTCTAGGTCCTTATATAGAAATAAGAGAGAGTTGTAAATGATGATGTATAACATTATTCCTATTTTAGCAATATATGCGAATTAGCAAGTCTTATGTTCTTAAAAGTATGAGAAACATAATGAATGTTCATACATGCATTTTTACTATTGAAATCAAATTAGAGAAATCAATGTTTAGATTCCCTTGTAAAGTTAGTTTATGTGGTTCAATGGGAGAAAATAAAGAGTTTGAAAAAATAAGAAAAAGTCAAGGTTGATCTTTATATTACGTTAAATCCTCAATTTATGCCCTAATCTCATGATTAGTGGAATTTGTGAGATCGGGGTGTAACAAGATGTTTAATGGGCCTTTTGCACTATGTGAAATACTTGTACAACAAGTGTAATGAATACCTTGGTCTGATGACCTATAGGTAACGGTTACCAGATAATAGGTAACAATGTTCAGTGATGAACTAAGGGTTTGAATACCCAAATACAGTAATCATGATGATGATGATGTTAAGGGATGAGAATTCCCAGTAATGTGATGAGGGACTGAGATCCTGACTGTTATGCATTCAAAGTGTTCCAAAGGTTATAAAAGTACTTGATAAATGTATTACCCCTTTCTTTATAGCATATGTTATAATTCATGTTTGAAACTTGGTTGATGCTAAAAGATACTGTAATGCACCTAATTAATCAAGTAGAATATTATAATGTAGTACCCTGGCCATAGACCCATCAATGTCAGTAGCTGCTGAATGGTGAAATGGGTTTTCCCACGGGATTACCTCGAGTGCATAATTTTGAAAATGTGGGGGTGATGGGTGCCAATATCCAGACATCCTAATGAGAGATTGATGTGAGATCTCCTTCATTATAATCTGGGATGTATGCATAATATCTCAATGAAGATGAATGCCGGGGATGGATAACTAAAATCTCCCTGAAGAGAGTGCATGCTACGTTTGTAGCTCTATAGCGAAGATACCAGTATACCCTGGTAAGCTAATTGCAGCTGACACAAGATGTCATGTTACTGGCCTCGCACTGACCAAGACAGAAGAGATCTTGACATTCGACTCTTCCATTGACCTTGTATGGTACCAATTTTCACTTCACAGTGGTTGGTTGGAGGATGAACGGTATACCTCATCTCCTCAGGGCATAAATGTGATTGTAAATATGTAATCAACTATGTAGTGTATTTGCTTAAGGATTGAATATGGAAAACATTGGTTGATGTTACAATTCTTTTATACATCCTAAATGGATAGATGTTATACATGTTCTTTATATTCCTTATAATATGAATAGATGATTTACTACTTTATCATATATAGTTGCAATGCTTCAGAAGGTGATATTGCTCTACTCTACTTAAATAGTGATTAAATCCTGCTTATTAATGCAAAAGAATTCTCTGCCTAGTTTTATACTATTTATCTGTGATAATAATATTGTTGGAGGAGATTTATGTCTCTCACTGGGACATGGGTCTCACACCTTTGGTCACCAACATTTTTAGGTGGACGTGGTCGAAGAGGTAGAGACCATATTGCAAAGGGAGGACAACAACTTCAGGGGAAGTAGTAGCATCTCAGGTTGGGTGTACTATCTGTTGTGTCTTGTAGATAGAAGTCCTATGTGTCATCTCTGTACTCTCAGGTCCTTGGAGTCAGTACACAAAGGTTTTATAAACAATTTGAGATTTTGGCTTGTATGCCTTGAGGTTTTATGTTGCTTTAGTATATGTTTTGACAAAGCAACTGTTATATGTTATCCTCAAGATGAGATGGTACAATGTAGGTACAATGTGAACCCTGATGTATATAAAGTTTTGGTTATTTCAGTAAGAGTTTCCTTGAAGAGGATCTCTTTGCAAAATGGTTTTAATTTTTTTGTGGTTTTCTTAATCTGCTGCTTATGATTATTCCACAATTATTTACTGGTGATGGCTTGATTTGATATCGGGTTGTCGCAAAGTTTTGATATCAGAGCTTAAAGTTTGCTAAGTCTATAGAGACATAGGACTAAGGTGTTGAGTCTGTTCTAGTGTCCCAGTATACCCTATAGTGACTTCTACTTATGCAGAAGAAAGGGTGAAGTTTAAAAAATGACTGGAGAACACGAGGAACACGTTGCTGAGAGCAATGTTGTTGCACCAAGTGAGGGTTCAAGGGATCAGGCAAGAGAAGAAAGAGTGCCTGAGAATTCCCATCTTGACCCAATCAGGATAGAGAATCCTACTTTTTATGCTCTTGTTGGGTAGGTTAGGACAACAATGATGCATATAGTAGAATGGATACTAGCATTACAACCTAGGTTACCAGTCCTTAATGTAGAAACTTTAGGTTTTGAAAGGGTTCCTAAAAGACATAGTCATGTTGGAACAGTGGAAAATGTGGGAAGAGTTAACATATGGCAAGAAAATAGACTCTGCCATAAGTATAGACAGACAATGCATCTTTGATGGAAATGCCAAAGGAGGGGCAATAAGATAAGAATTAAGGAAAGGTCTCTACAATTCTAGAGACATTTTCCTATTTGTTCTAAAAAGACAAAGTTTTTGGTGCCATGAATGTAATAAATGCCTAGTGCACCAGGGCAGTAGTCACTAAGTAAAGGTAAATGTCCTAACTTTTCACCTGTAAGAACTCCTAACTTAGCTTCTACATCAGTAAGAAGATCGATAAGACCAAGGTATGAGGACAAGACATGTTATAGATATGGACATGTTGAGTATACTAAACCCTTTTGTTCAAAAAGAAAAGAGGAAATGACCCAACAACCAAGGCAGACTCGACATGGCTTACAAAAGTTATAGCCCAATAGTGTAAAAAGGCAAAAGCAGCCACATGAAATAGCTAGACTCTATGTTTTATGTCAACTTGAAGTGGTAGATGACCACGAGGGGTGACAATCAGATAGAGATTTTTCATTCTGATATGTCTTCTCTTGATTTTATCTGATAATCGTAGGAAGGATTGTTGTTGTTAACTTCCCTTTGGTTGTCCTATGGGAACATGGGGAAGGAATGATGACGACTAGAATTTATATTCTGTCTAGTATTCTTTTAAATGCTTTATGATTGTTTTTGTCCGTATAAAAGAGGCAGAGATGTAAATGAGATTCCTGGAGAAATCCAGGGATATTAAGTTGTATGACTTGGATGATATGAAAAGTAAAGTATACAATGTAAAACAAGGTGCATACTACCTAATATCAGTACTTGTATACCCTAGCCAGGTATTCAACTATTGAAGGTAGGGTAAGTATGGAACTCTTAGATTGCTATCTATTTTATTACTCTAATCAAGTAATCATTTTGAGACAATCTAAAGAGCATAATGAAATTGAAAATATGGCACGGATATTTCTATCACATCCTAAGTGTAATAAAATGGAATATGAGATTATCTCAGATCAACATGTGAGTATGAGAAAGTACAAAGTACAATTCTCATGATAAGTGAAAGGGAACAATGAATATGATGCCTATTCAAATAAAGAATACGCGAAGGATAATAATCTCTTTTATAATGTGAAAATGAGAAATGTGATGAAATCATAAAATTTTCATGAACATGTTATAAAATAACAAAGAAAGGAGTGATGACATGTAATCATCCTTATAATTCCTATGCTGATGGCAAGGAACTTAGGATGAAATAAGAGTAAATGACTCATGAACAATTGAAAGTTCATGCAATAATCAGAGGAGATGATAATATCTTCTCTTTGATAAACAACCTTGGGTGATGATGGGGTGATAAGAGGAATATGTTTCTTTGTATTCTTTCCTTTCAGGGACATGGCAATCAAGCAAGTCTTATGACACTTGATGTGCATGAGTTAGAAGTATTCTATTGATGGATACTTAAAAAAGTATCAGTTCGTCTTGGACTTTGGTTCCAAGATAAAGATATGTGTAATAAGTAATGTCCCAAGATGAAAGAAAGATCCTTTTATATGTTTGGTTTTAGTAATAACATCAGAGAGATGGAAATGATGAGGATGTGATGTGTTTTTGACACATGGGATGGATACCAAGGTAAGGAATTCTGGTATCCAAGAAGTGTCAGGTGTTATGGGAAAGTGAGAATATGACTCCTGATAAGATAATTAATGTTTGGTTACTTAGAAGGGCCAACTTGAGATCAGTCTAGTTACGCATTATAGTATGGATATCATATGTTAGGGGTTTATGCCCTGCATAAACATAACATCAATAATGATGTATCAATTGAAGAAACAATTGTAGAATCATTTTGGGGAAAAGCTTATCAAGATAAAAAAATAATTCCTTATAATATCCCTATCTAGATCTGTTGAGGCAGCTTATACATAACATATAGAGATACCTCTGAGATAAGTTCTTCTTTGACAAGTAGCCTCTCCTTATGACAAGAAAATAAACAACTAACGTGATAGTTAGTATAAGTCATAAGAAAGTTTAGTGTTGTGTCAGCAGATTAGTGTGGCACAACAGATGTATGATAAGACTTGTAGTTCCAAGTGGGTGACAGAACGTAACTCTGGTATTTCCTTAGAGGTGAAATGTTAATCTAAGTGAGGATTATGGAAGACTCCTAAGGTCTAGGATCTTATCACATATGTTGTAATTTGAGAAGGTCACAAATTAGTAAGGTTTGACACCTGAGTTAAAAAAGTATGTATAATGCTTCTCTGACTAAGAAAAGTGTTACCTGACACAGAGTTGACTCCACAGTCAGTATTGGAAAGGACAACTGAGTATGTGTCATGTGTGACAAATCTTATGATGATCTTTAATGGAAGAACTTTGTTCTGGTCAAAGTTCTATAGAATCTCCATGACATCAAGATGTCATGTGGAGACTTGATGATACGATGCATGAAAGACAATTGCCTCCCTTCATTTGGGATTTTGGGGATAAAATCCTTGTTAGGGGTTTATAACTTGCAGTGACCCTGACCTAGGTTATGATTTAACCCTATTTGTTTTGGCTAAGTAAGTTGCTTAGAAATTTAATATAATCCTCTAAGGTGTTTTTTTATCATGTGACACACTTATGTTTCAAGTTTGGTCCTGATTGAATGTTGTTTGAGCAATATTCCTTTGTTTTGGACCAAAGTGCAATTTACCCAAGATGGGAGGTTATATTGCAAAATGTCACATGTTGAATGTTCCTTAAGTATTTTAGCATAATACGAGAGAGAATGATGCTAAGTGGTGGCTTTTGGAAAGCCTAAATTCCAAGTTTGAACTTGTTTGAATAATGCTAGTACCTTGTGCACCAATTTTGGTACAAATTGTAATTTACCCAAAATGTAGGGTTGATATGAAAATTACCACCTCTAGAGTGTTCCTAATTCCTATATGTATAATTTAGAGGAGATATAATGAATGAGACACCATGTTTGTATCATTTATGAGTGGTAGTATTCTTGGTGATGAAAAGACCAAGAAAGGGGTTGAATGGAAACTCTAATTTGAGCTTGTATTGAGTGTATCAGGTTGTAGTATTAAATGGGAGTCCCTAGAGGCCAAGGTGCCAAATAGGAGACCCCCATATCGTGTTTTTAACTCTTTTTTGCAAAAAAAGAGCTAACCACCTCAATGAAGTAATGGATATTGGCTTGCAACTTTCCTTGGAAAAGGTTGCATTAAATTGTGAATATAATAATAATGTGAGTGGAAGTGGCTTTACCTAGAAGATAACCAAAGGGGCCAACCCTTATCCCTTGCATTATCTTGAAGTTTTAATTTTGCATGGCAAGATAATGATGGAATGCATGCAAGTACATGTGTCAATCCATGCATGGCAATGTGGCACCTACTAGAAGTAAGGTGATGACACCTCTTACACTCTCTCCCATGAACCTCAAGGATATATACCCTTCCATTCACCTAATAGTGAATCTTTTTGACCCCTATAACTCTATTACTCTTTGATATCATTCTAATAATCAAGGAGAAAGGAGGATCTCGAGCCATTAAGCTTAGGTGAAGCCATGGTCATCTTCAACCTTGGTTCAAGCATGGATCTCGGTTGTGAATCTTTCCTTTCTTTTCTTCTTCACCAAGTTCTTATCTATGGTGATTCTTTTCTTATAGAGGAGTTGTGAACGAGTCTTGAACCTGTGATAGTTCATATTCTACCTTGGGAATGTGTAACTTTGGATCTTGGAGCTTTGAAGTTGTTCTTGAGGTGGGTTATATAACTTGAACCCAATCATGTTATAATTCACCACATATCTTGCTATACTAGATGGTTTACTTTCAATTCCGAGTTTTTCTTGAATCTTGATGAATCTATGAGTTCTAATAGTTTCCGATATGTGTTATGCATGTACTAGAATAGTTAGAATGAAAGTCTAGAGCTTGAAGATGATGGTATCATGATACAAAGTGATTTTGGGTTCAAGCACACAAGCAAGCACCTCTAACCCGATATGGTCATGTACATACATCACTAGCACGATATGCTTATGAGTTTATACCTATTTGCATGATATGGTAATGAAGTTCACATCTTAAACACGATATGGTGTCAACCATATACCTTTTGCATGATATGAGGTCAAGCAAAGACCCCATACACGATATAATGTCAAGTACACACCTCTAATTGATATGCTAAACCCTAATTTTTAGCAACCCCATATGGGTGACACATACACACACCTCATGAACGATATGGTGATGAATATTCACTTCATGCATGATATGGTGATGCGGTATACACCCCTTGCACGATATGAGGTCAAGCATACACCACTTTGGCTGATATGGTGTGAAGCACACACACACCTCTTTGCTCGATATGGTGTGAAGAACACACACACCTCTTTGCCCGATATGGTGTAAAGAACACACACAACACTTTGCCCGATATGGTGTGAAGCATACACACACCTCTTTGCCGAATATGGTTTGAAGCACACACACCTCTTTTCCCGATATGGTGTGAAGCACACACACACCTCTTTGCCCAATATGGTGTGAAGCACACACACACCTCTTGCCTAATATGGTAGGCACACAAACACCTCTAAGGTGATATGGGTAGAAAGAATACACCTCTCAACCAATATTGGGTCAAGCATACACCTCTTGGACGATATGGTGTTGAGCACACATCTCTAAAATGATATGGTGGGTAACCCTAAACACTAGATGACAAAAGTGGTAAGGTGGTTAATACCCTAGAACCTGTGATTGCCAATACACTAAAGTATGATGTGGCCAATATCTTCAAGTGAGGTGAGGATGTTATACCCATGAAAGGTGAAGGTGATGAACCATATGATTGGTAAGGTTGATACCTTGATAGGTAAGGGTATGAGGGATATGCTGATGCCTAGCCTGATATACACCTAATACAATACATGTGTTCAACTTGAAATACATGAGTCAACCCGATACACTTTGTAAAGGTGAGGGCAAGACACTCTTAGGAGTGATGAGTGTAACACCAAGTAATGGTATGATTAATACCTTGATAGGTGAAACACCTAAAGTGGTTGATAATGGTCAACCCTATATCAATAATGCCTTAACCTGAGATGAGTCCATATCACTTGATGATAGTTGGATAATTTAAGTGTGTGACTTATGGCCAATACACTACATGATAAATGTGATGAGTTAATGCATAAAGTATTAGGATGGTAAATACCCTAATACAATATAAGTTGATAAACTTAGGTAAGTTAAAAGTGATGAGGGAAGTGATATACCAAGGCATGATAAATAAAACATCCAACACCTCAAGGTTGATATATACCTTGATGCACCTTAAATCCAATATACTTGGATGAGTAACACATGAAGTGTGTCATGTCAATTGTTACATTAGGATGTAATGAGTTTAATGAACTTTGATAAGTGTAGGCTAACTTACCTTGAGAAAGGTTTAAGCCAAGTTAATAAAGTATGATGTAATCAACATCCTAGTGAGGATGAGAGAGAAACTCATACTTTGTGTTGATAATCATTTAATGATAAATGATGAGAATAAATAAGTATGATTGAATACTTATGATATCAATGTATCCTCCTAGATGTGTGGAGAAATGAATTAGGGTTTGGATTGATAATATGAACTTGAAACCCTATTCGGCTATAAAGGGAAACCCTAACCCTAGTAATGGGAAGGTTTTATTTCTCTTATTGCATAAGCCTTGTGAAATACATTAAATACTTATATAACAAGTATAATGTTTATATGGTCTAATGACCTAAAAGATATTTTTTGCCTAGTGAAAGGTGACAAGATGTGTAATGGGCCTGGTGAGCTATGTGAATAGTTGTTTCCTAGTGAGAGGTGACAAGAAGTTTAAATAGCCTTGTGAGCCATGTTTGTTGCCTAGTGAAAGGTGACAAGATGTTTAATGGGCCTTGTGCACTATGTGAAATACTTGTACAACAAGTGTAATGAATACCTTGGTTTGAGTGCCTAGAGGTAACAATTACCTGATAATAGGTAACAATGTTCAGTGATGAACTAAGGATTTGAATACCCAAAATTAGTGATGATGATGATAATGTTAAGGGATGGGAATTCCCAGTAATGTGATAAGGGACTAAGATCCCGAGTGTTATGCATACAAAGTGTTCCAAAGGTTATAAAAGTACTTGATAAATGTATTACACCTTTATTTGTATCATCTATTATAATTCATGTTTGAAAGTTGGTTGATGTTAAAAGATACTGTAATGCACCTAATTAATCAAGTGGAATCTTATAATGTAGTGCCATGGCCATAGATCCATCAACATCAGTAGTTGCTGAATGGTGAAATGGGTTTTCCCATGGGATTACATGGAGTGCATATTTTAAAATATGTGGGGGCGATGGGCACCAATATCTAGACATCCTAATGAGGGATTTATGTGAGATCTCCTTCATTATAATATGAGATGTATGTATAATCTCCCGATGAAGATGAATGCTGGGGATGGATAACTGAAATCTCCCTAAAGAGAGTGCATGTTGCGGCTGTATCTCTATAGCGAAGATACCAATATACCCTGGTAAGCTAATTGCAGCTGACACGAGATGTCTTTCTAGTGGTCTTGCACTGACCGAGATGGAAGAGATCTTGGCAGCTGGCTCTTCCATTGACCTTGTATGGTACCGATTTTGACTTCGTAGTGGTCGGTTGGAGGATGAGTGGTATACCTCATCTCCTCAGGGCATAAGTGTGATTGTAAATATCTAATCACCTGTGTAGCATATTTGCTTAAGGATTGAATACGAAAAACATTGTTTGATGTTACATTTCTTTTATACATCCTAAATGGATAGGTGTTATACATGTTCTTTATATTCCTTATAAAATGAATAGATGATTTACTGCTTTATCATATATAGCTGCAATGCTTCAAAAGATGATATTGCTCTACTCTGCTTAAATAGTGATTAAATACCACTTATTAATGCAAAAGAATCCTCTTCCCAGTTATATACTATTTATCTGTGATAATAATATTGTTGGAGGAGAGTTATATCTCTCACTGGGAGATGGGTCTCACCCAGTTGGTCACCAAAATTTTTAGGTGGACACAGATGAGGATGTAGAGACCATACTGTAGAGGGAGGACAATAGCTTCAGGGGCAGCAGTAGCATCTCAGGTTGAGTGTACTATCTATCGTGTCTTGTAGATAGAAGTCCTATGTGTCGTCTCTATACTCTTAGGTCCTTGGAGTCAATACGTAAATGTTTTATAAACAATCTGAGATTTTGGCTTATATGCCTCGAGGTTTTATGTTGCTTCAGTATATGTTTTGACAAAGCAACTGTTATATGTTATGCTCAAGATGAGATGGTACAATGTGAACCATGATGTATATAAAGTTTTGGTTCTTTCAGTAAGAGTTTCCTTGAAGAGGATCTCTTTGCAAAATGGTTGTAATTTTGTTGTGGTTTTGTTAATCCACTGCATATGGTTATTCTGCAATTATTTACTGGTGATGGCTTGATTTGATATCGGGTCGTCACACTATATGCATAAGAATCATAGTCAGCACCTGGATAGGGCTAGAAGGTGGGGTAGGGATGACTACATGATAGGTTCATGGTAGACATGATATGAGCTAAGTCATGGTGGATGTGGTCCTGAACCTAAAGCTTATACGCCTATTGGTGTATCCCATAAGGGCTTCATTCAATAACCGAAAATGAGGCACAATCAGGTCTAGGAGGAGGTGGAGGAGCCTGGGTAAAATAGGAAGCATCTCTAGAGGAGGTAGGATTTCTAGATAGTGGTCTCACTGGTAGAAATACCTTTTCTACTAGTTTTGTATCCAAGATCATGGAAAAGGGATTTTTAATAATGGTAAGAAAAAAAATACAAATCAAGTTAGGATATCGGAGATGGGTACCACTAGCGTTCTTCCCTGAGTCAAAGCAGGTCATATGGTGAAGAATATAAGGAGCCCACTTGACTCTAACATTATTCAACATACAGTGCATGATCACAACAATATTCTCTGTAATATCCATTTGATTTCACTTTGGATGGATATCACAATTAACTACTAATGCAATGAGATGAGTCTTGACGTATAGGGAAGAGGTGGGTAGGATGGATTTCTTTCAGTATGGGAAATCGGGTTTCTTCAAAAACTTATGGATATCAGGAAGGGTAATCACAGGGTCAAAGATTTTATAGAAAGCCTAAGGGTCAAGCAAGTCATGATGGCTATGATAGGAAGACATCCATGAACTGGTGAATTCGGTACCATTAAAGTAGGTATTCTATGAATCTTGGAAGACTGTAATCTTGGTACCGGAAATCATGGAAGTCAAGATGACTTTTATTAGGTCATGGCACAAGGGTGTTGTAGTTCCACATCAGATTGGCATAAAACCCATGGACTACTTTTGTGCTAGACATGAAATTAGTATAACACAATCTCTCTACACACAAAGCACTAAGACAATGTTCTTTGAACACCTTAGCTACCTCTTTTATCACCTCACTAGTTGCAAAAATGAGGCTCATACAAGGCACAGAAAGGGAAAGGAGTTCTAGGAAGAAGATCCTTGTACCTATTCATGACTTGGGAGGAGACAAAAGAAGTGTTGTCAAAAGAGACATGCCTAGGAGTAGTGGAGGAGGATGGAACTCTAGTTGGTCTAGTGCATTTCCTACAGTTGGAGGCCATGGAGGTCAGATTGAGAGAAGAAGACCACCAGTGAAGGAGAGAACACAAGCTGCAGGCTGCCTAACCACCTAGGTTAAGGTTGGGAAAGGCAAATGAGGGGTGATCTGGGGCTAAGAGAGGTAGAAAAGAGGTTGGGTTAGCCCTAGGGTTGGAGGATGAACGCTAGAGAGTAGCTATCGACCAACTTTCTCTAGTTGAGAGGGACAAAAGTCAATCGATGGCATATATATATGTTTAGTCCAATATCAGTGTCGGTCGAGTTTAGGTCGTGGGTAACTCGATCGAACCTGTAGTTTAGTTCAGTCCTCAGTATGTGATCAGTCGAGTTTTTCCCAGATCAAACTCGACCGAACGATCAGCCTATCCAAAAGAAAAAAAAATTCTAATCCACTACAGTTCTATATAAATTTATTTTTCTAGCCTATCATATATTTTGAACACATCGAGGCACATTTCACTCATCATTGGCTACTATTTTACGATAAAACATGTGTTTGCAAAAAATAGCCAAAAAAAAGCAAAACAAGGCATGAAAACAAGATGAGTATACCACTTTCAAGTAAGAGATGAGCAATATATGATCAAGAACATATATGTATGTGAACATATAGCTAGAAGGCATGTCAATATCATTAAGAGCAGTAATAAGTTGTTTTGATCAATACATGTAAATTTCTCTCTAGCGATAACACTTTCAAGTAAGAGATGAGAAATATATGAGCAAGAACATATAGATATGTGAACATATAGCTAGAAGGCGTGTCAATATCATCAAGAGAAGTAATAAGTTGTTTTGATCTAATACATGTAAATTTCTCTCTAGCTAGAGGTTTTGCAAAAATGTCTACAAGCTGATTCTCCATGTCAACATGCGTGGTATACAAATCCTTTTTGGCAATGTGGTCACATAGGATGTGATGACGGACCTTGTAATGACCTACACTTTTGAGTGTCCAAAAGACCTTAAAGTCATAGATCATTACTCATAAATTCCAAGATCAAATTCAAGAAATAATAATAAATAGTAAACAATTTCCATTAATGAACAAATACTTACATGTTTACATAAAAAATCCTCTAAAGAGTTACATAAATTTTAGAAAGGATGAACTTGTACATGTATGATGATATACCACTATGTATAAACCTTCATGAATTACTTTAGTGTCTTCAACATCTTCATTCTGTAACCCCATGTCCACAGATCAAGTATATCTGGTACCTAAAATGCTGACAAACAAATACACAGTTAGTATATTTCTATACTGGTATGTGGGTTCATCCAATAATCACAAGTATATATATAAACAAACATCTTTTATTTGAACTTAAGAACATAAACTTTCTTTCATATTCTAACCCATATCTGGTCTACCAGCTCAGGTGTAATCACTGTCCCTCCTGGGCTCGTGTGCATTACCCTTAAGATCAGTCTAACGTAGGGTTTGTTATTTACTTTACATGATACTCATAGGAACTATAATTTGCAAGAAGTAAATAAACAAGAAATCCGTTTATCATTCATTCAATCTCATCAAGAAACCTCAACAAACTCAAAATTCTATACATGTATTCATAAGTGTAACCACATATCTTATGCCATTGCAGAAACCATGCATAATATATCATGCACTTTAAGAGTGCTTCTAACCATCCAAGCAACACATCATTCAATCAACATTATTTAAAAAATGCATACTTGGTGCGGTTTTGCACACACGTATGGTCTTTTGAATTTATAAGGTTCCCCTAACTAGGTTCACTCACGACACTAAAATATGCTCCCGCAAGCGCACAGGGTCATATATAGTATAGATGAGAGGCAAGCAAAGGGGGTCAAACCACAGGGATAGAGGGGGCACTAGAGCTTAGTTGGTGTTGGCTATGTTCCTAAAGAGGAGACTAGGGTTGAAGGGTTTTAGTTTGATTACACTAAGCAAGCAAGTAAGTAAAGACAATATGAAAATTAGATTACCAAAAACTAAATTATCCTAAGCAAGTTAGGTCTAAGCAACTAGATTAAGAAATCAACGACACAAGAGCAAGATGATCTACCCTACTCTATCAATTCAACTAACAACTAAGAACTAAGCTAAACACTAAATAAAGAAAGGATCTAAGATAACCCTAATTAACAAGACTAAGCAATTAGCTAGAGGAAATAAAGACAATTAAGCTACACTAGCATTAACTAGCAAGAAGGCTAAGATGGGTTTCAAGCAATGGATTAGGTAGGTGGGCCATTTGGGAATGTGATTTGATATTATTTGGGGGGTGTCAACAAGGCATGCAATTATCACAATTCAATCTAGATTACCAAACCAAACAATAAGGCAAGTGCTATTAGAATGTACCCTACACTACTAGTTGGAGAACTAGGGTTAGGTGTAATTCTAGTAGGACTTGTCAAGTCTAGGTTTCTAGGGTAAGTGGTATTAGGGCAATCGATATCCAAGGGTAGGAATGGGAGTATAGATGAGGGTTTTTCACCTCATGCTACTAGCCATCTAGCCTTTAGAAAGCTCTAGGAAATTGCACTAATAACACTTACACTAGCTACTTAGATCTCACACTCACTTGTAGAAGGAGCGATATGTATGCAGGAATAAAGGGGGCTAGCTAGGGATCCACTAATTGGACCTAGGAGACATTCATAAGATTGCTACATACATTCCAATTCCTCCTAGAAGCTAAGTGTCATCAAACATCACAAAGCAAGCAATTTATGTTTAAGAGCAAAAACCACATGTAAGATAATGAGAAATGAGATAGAATCAAAGACAATCATCATATAATGAAATTATGTTCATTACAAATTATTCTCCCCCAACATGGTATCAAAGTCACATTTTAACCCCAAACAACCCACCACTAGGGGCTTAGCTAGACACAATTAAAGAAAAGGAAAAAGAAATGATCCTGCAGCGTAGGGATGTGCGGCCTGGAACCGATTATGTAACCAGCAGCAATATTCTTCCATAAGGCAGCATTCTCGTCTACCTCCGCTTGTGAGATGATGATGGTGTCTTCGTCTAGTTCAATGACTGTCTCCTCCAGCCTGGTGTCGATGTCTCTGACTGGATTCTTGAACAGCGCCGACCAGTCCTTGGTACTAGAGGATACCTTGACCACTTCCGCGCAGGTCTTGCGCCTTGGTAGCATTCTCCTCTCCTGCCTAGGAGGTCGGCGATTACGATCGCCATTGGGATCGCCTCCCCTACACTGCAGGAACATTTACATAAGCTATGGAATCCCGCAGGTGCCATGGAAGTCATGGGACGGGCTAGTGGAAGCTTCATTATCAAATTCCAGGAAGGTGCGGCCTTGACAATGCTATAGAAAGAGGTCCATGGCACGTGAAGGGAAAACCTATGATCCTAAAGAAGTGGGAAAAAGGTGAACCGTTGGAGCAAGAAAAGCTAGTGTCTGTTCCAGTTTGGCTCAAACTTCATGACCTGCCGTTAGAGTTATGGAGCGAGAAGATGTTAGCTCGCATAGCCTCTTATCTGGGTAGGCCGCAGTTTCTTGATAGACAAACGAAGGCCAGATCCAGAATCGACTATGCGAGGATAAACATGCCGATGAAAGCTTCATCGACCTTCCCGAAGGAGGTAAAGCTGAAGACGGACAAAGGCAACCCATATGCGATCAAGGTTGATTATGAATGGATACCGGAGAAGTGTCCACATTGTAGCCAATTCGGGCATGACAAGGTGCTTTGCTCTAAGCCTGTTGAAGTGGAGAAGCCAACTGCGGCGCCCCCTGTAGCAGAGACCCCAGCAGCGGAGGAAGCTAATCCCAATCAGGAAAGTGCTCGACAAAATGACAAAGAGAAACAAGAAGTCCAGGCGGCTGAGAGGGAGGGATTCCAGAAGCCTAAATGGACAAGTAGTCCTAAGAAGAGACACACCCAAAGCCAGGGGAAGAAGGGGCAGGATACTAGCAACAGATACCAGGGACTTGAGAATCTGGAAGAAAACACAGAAACCGTGGTTGGTGGCGCACCAACCCCCCAATGATTAATCTTCCCACCATCACTGCTTGGAACGTCCGGGGTCTGTCTTCATGGGAGAAACATGACGTCATCCGAGCAGAGCTGAGAAGGGCGAGGTGTGACCTTGCCATTCTTACTGAAGTCAAGATTAGGAGAAATAAAATTCCCAAGGCAATGAGAAGGACCTGGCCCAAAGCCAGATGGATCGACAACTCTATGAGATGTAGTAATACTCGCATCCTAATTCTCTGGGAGAGTGAAGAATATACAGTGTCGTTGATCAACCAAAGCAAACAAATGGTTCATTTTGAACTGCGGGTAGGATATACAAAATTCGAAATTACTGCCATCTATGCAGACAATGATGATAGCAAGCGGACTATCTCTGGAATGACCTGGTCCAAATTAAACCAAAGCTGCGAGCCCCGTGGGTGGTGATGGGGGACTTTAATGCTGTTTGGCTCGTTGAGGAGAGACTTGGGAGATCTGCCCCTTCAGCGAGATCGATGAGCGATTTCAATGAATGCATTGCTGCCACAGGTCTGCTGGAGGTGGAGGCAAAGGGGCCACGCTTCACGTGGAACAACCAACAGCTGGGTGTTAACAACACTAGAAGCAAGATTGACAGAATGTTCATGTGTCTGCAAGCGTAGGCTTCCTTTCCTAGGCTCTGGCTTGAGATAATGCCCACCATTTACAACGACCATTACACTCAAGTGCTGCACCTAGATGAGGAGAAATCCAAAGTCAAGTACCCTACTCGGTTCTTCAACTGCTAGCCCTCTATGCCGGGATACGATGAGACAGTGAGAAAAGCCTGGCAGTTTGAAGTTATAGGCAACCCTATGTATCATTTTGTCACCAAGTTGAAGAGGGTGAAAAGATTTCTTCAAACTTGGAACTGGGAATCGAATAGAGACTTAACTGATTCAGCTAGAAACAAGGGGAAAGAAGCCCTCATGGCTCAGGAAGCCTCAGACAATGACCCGGGGAATCTACTTCTGTGGGAAATCGCCAAGACCAAAAAAGATGAAGCCATTAATGCCAATACCATTGAGGAATCGTTGGCAAGGCAGAAATCTAGAGTGTTCTGGTTAAAGAATGGTGATGCTAACACCAGGTTCTTCTACGCCTCCTTGAAAACTAGAAGAAGAAGAAACCAAATCAAAGTTATGGAGCTCGAGGACAAATCCTTGCAGACTGAACTAGAGATAAAGGTTGCCTTTGATGAGCACTATAACTCTCTGTTCAACGTGAGGAGGGTCAGAGAGCATTTTACCATCCCTGGTCTTCCCAGAATCAAAGAGCACCACTTGCGCAGCTTGTGTGCCCATGTGACAGATGAGGAGATCTATGATGTTGTGAGGAACGCTAATGAGGACAAATCCCTGGGACCTGACGGTATGAAAGCGAAGTTCTATCAAGAATCCTGGGTGGTAATAAAAAAGACTTCTGTACTGCAGTCAAATATTTCTTTGAGAAAGGAAAGATGCTTAAAGAACTGAACAAGACGTATATCACCCTTATTCCAAAGGGGAAGCAACCTGTGAAGATAGGAGAATGGAGGCCGATCTCTTTATGCAACTTTGCTTACAAAGTCATTTCAAAAATCCTTGCTAATAGGCTCAAAGATATTATGCCGAAGATTATCGACACAAGCCAGTGTGCTTTTGTAAAGGGCAGGCGTATCTCAGATGCCATCCTCCTAGCAAATGAGATGATTCATGACTTTAAAAAGACCAATGTGAAGAGCAAGCTTTGTTTGAAGGCTGACCTGAGCAAAGCTTTTGACTCCGTGGACAGAAATTACATCCTTGAAGTTATGAGAGGGATGGGATTTCCAGATTGCTGGATTCACTGGGTGTCCGAGTGCCTCAACTCTGCCTCCTTCCAAATACTTATTAATGGGACTCCTTCGGAGATCATTCATGCTACCAGAGGTATCCATCAGGGAGATCCTCTGGTACCTTATCTTTTTGTTATTGCTATGCAGGGTCTGTCAACTATTATTTCTAGATCTGTGGATGTCGGCTCTATAACTCCCCTCAAAGCTGGAGATACTAAAGTCTCGCACTTAATCTTCGCTGATGACCTGCTCTTGTTCGCGGAAGCAACTGAGAAGGATGCGGAGGGTATTTTGAACTACCTTGACAGGTTTAAAGAAGTCTCTGGGTTGCACATGAATCCGGCTAAAAGCCAACTGTTCCTTAATAGAAACGCACCTCAGGCGATCAACAATAGACTCAATGTTGAGAAGACGGACTTCCCAGTGAGATACCTTGGTCTCCCACTGTTTGCAGGAAGACTCACCAAGTCTATGTGCTCCCCTTGGTGGACAGAATCAAAACAAAGCTGGAATCATGGAAAACGATCTTCCTCTCGATGGCTGGGCGGCTGGAGCTGATCTCCTCGACTCTCTCCGCCTATCATCTATTCTGGACCGGAGTTTTTCCTCTCCCAACTGCCACTATAGAAGAAATAGAAAGGTTGTGTCGTAATTTTCTATGGGGCGATAAAGAAGAAAGCAAGCACTTCCATACTATTAACTGGGATTCCATATGTAGACCCAAGCTCGAAGGCGGCCTGGGAATAAGAAAGGTTGCAGACTGGAGTAAGGCAGGCCTGATGCGGCTTCTTTGGGATATTGCGAACAAGAAAAATTCGCTATGGATAAGGTGGATTCACAACAAGTACCTGAATCACACTAGTGTGTGGTCAGTTGATATCCAAGAAGCTAACAACTGGATGTGGAAATCCATCATCAGATGCAGGGATTCGATTTTACCTTTGGTAAGATTCCATTTTGCTAAAGGACTGAACATTTTCTTATGGAAGGACCCCTGGTACAACGGCAGGTTCTTGGAACACTGCGTCACTAATGCAGACTACTTGAAGCTCAGAAACAACCTTGGGGAGAGGGCCAGGCTAAGCACTATCATCTCGGATAGGCGTTGGACTGTTCCTGTGTTCAGGGAAGGGGGCGAACTGAAGAAACTATGTGAAGCTACTCCGCTGGCTGCTGAAGACAAATGCTATTACAAGGACCTTGAAGTGTTCTCGCTCAAGGGGGCTTGGCAGATCTGTAGAAGCAGGAACGCGGAGCTGGACTGGGCTCGCTGGTTGTGGAATTCCAAAGCTCCACCTCGCATCAAGGTGAGCTGCTGGAAGATACTTCAAGGAGCTCTGGTTACAGAGGACTTTCTCCAAACAAAGGGCATTGCCTTGGCCTCAAGGTGCTGCCTATGCAAATCGGCTATAGAAATAGTTAACCACCTATTTTGGTCCTGCAAGATCAGCGTGGAGGTGTGGGATAGAGCCAGTTCCTAGATTAACGAATGGCCGAAAGATAGAATAGATTTGACCAATATTAACAACCAGAATAGCAAACTTATAGGCATCCTAATTGTTTACCATATCGGGTGCGTTAGGAACATAGCTATTTTTGAAAATTTGACACCTTCTAGTAAATGTATCTGGAAGAGTGTCCATAGTGACTATAGTATCTTACATAGATAGTCTTTTGAAGCTCTGCTTCCCCCCTTATACATGGTTTTTTGATGAATAGATAGTTGCACGCTTACTGATAAAAAAAAGGAAAAAGAAATGAGAAGAGTGGGATAAGACTCCATGGACCTCAAAGTAGATCCTCCTTCTTCACCTCCTAACTACTGTAGGGTGATCTCCTTCCTCCAAGGTGGATGATGGACATGAAAATGGAGGGGGTTATGGTAGAAAAACCTAGAAACTAGGTTTCTATGGTGGAAATGAGGTGGAAATGGTGGATGGAGAGCATAAATGCAAGGGTAATGCAATGAATGCTCAAGAGAGGGTGAGGAAGAGTAATGGAAGTTGGGGGAGTGTAACCTCCATGTTATGGCCACCACCTATCTATATATAGGTGGAGGGGAATCACTAGGGTAAGTAGGGGCAAAGTGGAAAAAAAGAATGGTGAAAATGGGTAGGGTTAGGTGGTCACCACGGCCGTGTTGAGGTGCCACTGTCGTAGTAGGGGTTGCATGGCATGGTCATGGCCAATGGAACAGTCGAGGTGGAAAGTGAAGTGGAAATGATAAGTATGTATGGTGGCCACGACCATTGCGGGGTGTCACAGTCGTGGTGGGTAGGGGGTACCATGATTGTGTGGGGTACCACGACCGTATTGGAGGAGTCCACGTGCGAGGCAGCTTGGAGGTCATCATGTCTTCAGTTCGCCATAGGCATGGGGAGTGCCATGAGCGAGGTGGTCTTCAAGGGCCATGACCGTGGTCAGTCACGTGTAAAATGGACCACTTTCCTATTGATTTTGGGTATCATTGTGCATAAATTGCCACGAGCTAGGTGATGGCCACGGGTGAGTTGGAGTGTGCTGGCTACAATCATTCTGGGGACTACGACATGGGGTTTTTAGTGACCACGATCATTTTGAGATCCATGGCTCTGGCCATTCATGTGTAGATTGAGCACATTCCCTTTTGATTTTCGATCTCTTTGTGCACAAAATTACCATGGCCATGGTGGATGTACCACAATCATTTTCCTTTTGATGCTGATCTTTACTTCATCTTCTTCATCTGGCCTCCTTTTGCTTTGAATTTCTCTTGTGCATCCAAGGACATATCAGGAAGAGGTAGGTCCACTCTTGGGGTGTAATACCCCATAGACATCCTTCATCTCTCTCCCATGCATCAATGCATGCATAATGCCCTAAAATACACACAAAAGGAGGCATAAGTGCATTCATCATAAAAGATCATATTGAGGGGAATAACTTGTAATCTAAACTGTTTAGATGTGATTATCATGCAAAGAGGTGCATGATGGATCCCATAAATAGGGCTACATCCCATAAAAGGATATCACACCACATGATTGAATAATATGAGATTCACATTTATATCAAGTGGTTCCATAGGCTCTAAGCCTTTATAGCTTGCTCAATTCACAATTCAAATGAAACATTCACAAACTTGAGAGAAGAGGTGCACTTGTAAAAAGTCAACAATCAAGACCACATAGCAATAAAATCTAAGAAAACAACATGAATTTGTTAAAGATCAAAATTTTCAGCTTGAAACATTAGAGATCAAGTTAAAACATGCTTTCAGGCAAGAATATCTAAATTTGGGAAAAATTGGCCAAAATGGTGCTAATTTGCAATCAATCACGTTTAAACCTACATTTAGGGAATTTAAAGCATAAAACATCAAATCCTAATTAAAAACACACAAAAATTACCAAAAACTACATGAGAATGCAATGCATGACATGGAAGAGCAAAATGGGCAATTTTTTTGAAAAATTACGTAAACATGCGTGAAATTAAACTCATGTATGCATGAATGCTAGCAAGAAGAAATATAAACTAACAAGGGTAGAACTAAGCAATTCCAAAAATCAGGTAAGATAGGTGCAAACAAAATGAGATATCAAGATAGGGTGGTGCATACCGCCCTACCACCCCAAACTTTTGAATCATGCTGTACTCAACATGAAACTCAAGTTTAGGGATAGTAGGGTGAAGATCATAGTTGGTGTTGTGAATCAAAGGGCATGTCTCCTTGTAGTGGCTGATCAGACTGGTCTGGCTGGTGTTGCTAAGGAGGTGGAGGTCCTGGACGGGCTAGAGGGAACTGGTAGTAATGGCCCCAATAAGCATCCTGAGGGGGAGGGTAGGTCTCCTGGTATCCTGAAATACCACCCCAAAAATCTTCACCCCATTCAGGGTTTCTCTGTGCCTACACATGGTGGTAGTGGTACACATGGTTGACCTACTGATGCATTTGCTGTTGGTCCTGGCACATGTACTTCTGTATGAGCTGCATGTCTTCCTGTGTCTTCTGGATGCCTTCAAGTTGTGCATGGATGGATGACATATCATATGTGTTCACTGAAGGCTCCTGTAGCTGGGATGTTGCCTCATCCCTTCTTCCTACCCTTCGGTGATTTCTTCTTTGTTCCCCTCCCTCTTCTTCTTACTACTATGCATTTGATTCTGCTATTTCTTCTTCTTGTGAGGCAATGGGGTTGAAGTTTTCCTAAGGGTTGTCTTTCTCCCATATCCAAACCTCTTTGTGGAATAAGTTGGCTGGTCCCACACACAAGAGGAGTTGCTAGCATGATAAGGCAACTCAAAAGTTGTTGATTCCATGGATTTCATGTTGTAAATCATCCTCTTATTTTTTATTGTAATTATCTGAGAGCGAACAAGATACTTAAAATAAAAAAATTGAGCTCCCTCGGCCTCTTTAAGACCATTAACATCAAAGCCTAGGGCAATGGTGATTGAGGTTACAATCCCTCCCATGACAAATGAAGTTTTTCTTTTGAAGGGTACTGTCCTCATGTGATCTATAAGAAGTGACCCTGGGTCAATGTGCAATACCTTATGTATTCCATGTAAAACCAAGAGGTCTTTCTATGAAATGTTGCCTTGATTATTTTACCTCCCCACAATTGTGTTGGCAAGGACCTTCTGTACATATCTGAACAAGGAAAAGCCTATCAACATTGTATTTGATTTCCTAGATGTGTACCCCAGTGTCCCTATCAAACTGTACCAGAACTTGCTGTAGTCCAAGTCCACCTCTCTCTCAATCAAGCCATCGCTCATCTTATTGGCTTCTTCAGTTTTGCATGCACATATGGTCTTTTGAATTTATAAGGTTCTCCTAACTAGGTTCACTCGCAACACTAAAATATGCTCCCGCTAGCATATGGGGTCATGTTGTAGCATAGATGAGAGGCAAGCAAAGGGGGTTAAACCACAAGGATATAGGGGGCACTAGAGCTTAGTTGGCATTGACTACATTCCAAAAATGGAGACTAGGGTTGAAGGGTTTAAAAGGGGTTTTGGTTTGATTACACTAAGCAAGCAAGCAAGTAAAGGCAATATGAAAACTAGATTACCAAAAACTAAATTATCCTAGGAAAGTAGGTCTAGGAAACTAGATTAAGCGATCAACTAAACAAGAGCAAGATGATCTACTCTACTCTAGAAAGGAAATTAGGAACTAAGAACTAATCAAAACACTAAAGAAAGCAAGGATCTAAGTTAACCCTAATTAATAAGACTAAGCAATTATCTAGAGGAAACAAAGACAATTAAGCTATACTAGCATTAACAAGCAAGAAGGCTAAGATGGGTTTCAAGCAATGGATTAGGTAGATAAGATGTTTGGGAATGTGATTTGATATTAGTTGGGGGGGGGGTATCAACAAAGTATGCAATTATCACAATTCAATCTAGATTACCAAACCAAACAACAAGGCGAGTGCTATTATAATGTACCCTATACTACTACTTGGAGAACTATGGTTAGGTTTTAGATTCTATCAATTTTATAACAACTATCTTCAACATGTGTGGACCTGGAATGACTTCTAGTAGGACTTGTCAAGTCTAGGTTTCTAGGGTAAGTGGTATTAGGGAAATTGAGAGCCAAGGGTATGAACGGGAGTAGAGATGAGGGTTTTTCACATCATGCTACTAGCCATCTAGCGTTTAGAAAGCTCTAGACAATTGCACTAATAACACTTACACTAGCTACTTAGATATCACACTCATTTTTACAAGGAGGGATATGTATGTAGGAACAAAGGGGGATAGCTAGGGATCCACTAATTGGACCTAGGAGCCATTCCTAAGATTGCTACATACATTCCAATTCCTCCTAGAAGCCAAGTGTCATCAAACATCACAAAGCAAGCAATTTATATATAAGAGCAAAAACCGCATGCAAGATAATGAAAAATGAGATAGAAGCAAAGGAATCATCATAGAATGAAATTATGTTCATTACAAATTATTCTCCCCCAACATGGTATCAAAGTTACATTTTAACCCCAAACAACCCACCACTAGGGGCTTAGCTAGACATAATCAAAGAAAATGCAAAAGAAATGAGAAGAAGGGTATAAGACTCTATGGAGCTCAAATTAGATCCTCCTTCACCTCCTAGCTACTGTAGGGCGACCTCCTTCCTCTAAGGTGGATGATGGGCATGAAAATGGAGGGGGTTATGGTAGAAAACCTAGAAACTAGGTTTCTATGGTGGAAATGAGGTCGAAATGGTGCATGAAGAGCATAATGCAAGGGGAATGCAATGACTGCTCAAGAGAGGGTGAGGAGGAGTAAGGGAAGCTAGGGGAGTGTAACCTCTATGTTGTGGCTTCCACCTATCTATATTTAGGTGGTGGGGAAGCACTAGGGTAAGTAGGGGCAAAGTAAGAAAAACAATGGTGAAAATGGGTAGGGTTTGGTGGTCACCACAGTTGTGTTGTGGTGCCATAGCCGTGGTAGGGTTTCATGGCACAATCATGGGCTATGGAACATCTGAGGTGGGAAGTGAAGTGGAAATTATAAGTATGTATGGTGGCAACGACCGTGGTAGGGTGCCACGATCATGGTGGGTAGGGGGTACCACGACCGTGTGGGGTTCCATGACTATTTTGGAGGAGGCCCTAGGGGAGACATCTTGGAGGTCATCATGTCTTTAGTTCACCATGGGTGTGGGGAGCACCACAGGCAAGGCGGTCTTCAAGGGCCACATCCATGGTGATGGCCATGACCATGGTCATTCACGTGTAAAATGGACCACTTCCCTGTTGATTTTGGGGATCCTTGTGCATAAATCACCACGGGAGAGGTGATGGCCACAAACGAGCTAGAGTGTGCTGGTTACGTCCATTCTGGAGGTCATGACCATTTTGAGTTCCATGGCCATGGTCATTCATGTGTAAATTGAGCGCATTCCCTGTTGATTTTGGAGCTCTTTGTGCATAAATTACCACGACAGTGGTGGATGTACCATGGCTGTTTTGGACCTTTTGGTGCTAATATTTATTTCATGTTCTTCATCTAGCCTCCTTTTGCTTTGAATTGCTCTTATGCATCCAAGGACAGCTTGGGGAAGAGGTAGGTCCACTCTTGGGGTGTAAGACCCCATAGGCGTCCTTAATCTCTCTCCCATGCATCAATGCATGCATAGGTGCCCTGAAATACATAAAAAAGGAGGAATAAGTGCATTTATCATAAAAGATTACATTGAGGGGAATACTTGTAATATAAACAATTTAGATGTGATTATCATGCAAAAAGGCACATAATGGGGCCCTAAAATAGAGCTACATCAATACTACATATGTGTCACCATGTATTTGCATTATATTAATCAGATCTAGATTCACTCCTAAACTAGGGTTTAGGGTTATCTCATGTTTGGACTAGGGATTAGGGTTACAAACCCTAATTCCATCATATCATGGTCTCTAATTACAACCTTTAGTTATGCACGTTAGGTGAAACCCTATTCATCATCTTAAGCATATTATGTTATCCGTGATACCTAGATCATTTTAATAGCATTAAGATCATAGCAAGGTATTCACATTGGTTTCAAAACCCTAAATATGCATGTATAAGATTATGAATCTAGAAACATCAATTTCTCATCATTATCAATGATTTTTTCATTATACATGACAAGATCATGTATTAACTCAACCTAAATGAATCTACTCAATTAAGCATCATATTAAAGGAATCGAGGTTTTCCTTTCTATTAATCACATTAAAACATGTATTGCATACAATTTTAGAATAGGAAGCATAATTAGACTCTAATTATATTTTATTTGTATTCCTCTTAATTTTCTAAGCAATTTTATATATAGTTTTGCTATCATCAGAGTTACCATTAATTAACTACAATTATTACAAATTAATGCTACCCTAACCAATCAGGGATCGCCATGTCAACATATTTATTATTATCCATACGGGTAGCGGGGCCACACAAGAGCCAATGGGCTCGTACCATCTTGGCACCCACACCCGCATGATTGGGGGCAAGGCAGGGACATAAAAGACACAAAAACCCTTACCTCACAACTTAGGTCTAGGGGTAGGAAGGTCCTTTTCTAAGTCCTCATCTTCTACCTCGCGAACAAGCTTTCTCCCGCTTGGGCAAGTCAACTAGGTTGTTGAATCTCCCCTCCTATCTTTGAGGCAATCGTGCGAGGGTCTAGAAAGCTTCACCAATTCTAGCAGGGGTCTCTACTCAACGCTTGAGTCCTCCTCGGTTGGCGCACTGAGGTCACAGTCATCCTGCCAGGGTCATGTATGTGGAGCTGGCTTTAGCAAGTCTGGGGACCTTACCAGACACAAAGGTATGATGGGAAAGTGATCTCAGAACCCCCATAAGTCCTACACATTTCTCTCCATTGCTTGGAGGGGTCAGAAGATCAAGGTTGATGATTGATTGGAAGGTAAGGCACGACGACCAGGAGGAGAAGATGAATTCCGACCAGTCTAATATAATTGCGAGAAATTGTGATTTGGAGCGTGTCATTCTGTGCCTCCCTAAGATATCCTTAATGTTATATAGGTCTAAAGCCACAACATACATCGAGCCCCCAACTTCCTGGGAGATTAGGAAATTGGGCATTATCTGGATTCTCAATGATAATTGGTAAGGAAGGGTTCATTGAGTTCTCTGTTATCTCCCAAAGTCAATGACACCAAAAATGGGCTTTGAGGGTAAGTAGAGGTGAATAGAGAGTCCAAGGAGATTGGGACTCTGCTACATGTGGGACTCAATGAAGTCCGGGAGAGAGGGAAGACTCCCCTACCCGTGTTCCACCCGGATCTGGAGTCCGGGTCCAGCTGGACTCTCACCCACCTATTTTCTTTTAACCTTTTATTTCTTTAATAAAACTCCTCATTCTAATAATAATTATACCAACTATATTAAAGCCCCTTTTTATCCCAAATTTTAGAATAATGTTAAAATCACCCTTATCTCCCATTATAACAAGGATACAAGCTCAATTTGTTCCTTAATCATCAAAAACTTGGTTTTCAAGTAATAAGTGGATAATCTTTTAACTAATTATCTAGGCCACATATTATCTTCGAACATTTTGGAAATTCTCCCTTTATCTTATATTATGATTATTTATCAATCACAAATATCTTGGATATCTATTATGATTGTGAGCATCAACCATATCCAAAATCATATCCCAGGGACTCATATTTAAACTGTGGTTAACCAATTTGGTTGAAAAGTGACTCTAAGGCCCATGAACCACATCTTGGGCCTTCCAAAGGTTTCATGAGCTTAGTCACATTCCTAATTACCAAACTTGAGGCCTTGATAACCATTGCATCTTCTATTGGACTCATATGATCACATATTCTTAAAGCACATTATTTCCTTAAATTGATCATTTAATATCATTCTAGGGCTTGGAAACATCAACCAAGATCCCTCAATTCTTCTTCTTGTTATTTGAACCCTAATTTCATTTAGGCTTGAAACCTAAAAATTTCAAGGATGTAAGAGACCTCTATATGTTTGGCTCTACTATGCAATATAGGATTATAAGAGAGATTGATTGCACTAGTATTATTATAGTAGATAGGAGAAGCATCAAAATGAATGTTAAAGTCTTGGAGCATTTGCTTCATCCATTGGACTTGGGTACAACAACTCCCAACTGAAATGTATACAACCCCAATAGTTGAAAGAGCCATTGTGATTTGTTTCTTAGAGAACAAAAAAACCAAACATAGTTCTAGGATGAATCAAGTGCCAGTTGTACACTTTCTATCAATTAAGCACCTTGCATAATCCACATCACCATCAGCGGTAAGAGTAATGTCCCTTGACTTGGGATACCATAGTCCAAAATTTTGATTGTTGGCTAGATATCTTAAAATCCTCTTAACTTCTATGAGATGGGATTTACTAGGACTTGACTGAAATTGAGCACACAAGCCAACACTAAACATTATGTTAGGTCTTGAGGCAGTTAAATAAAGTAAGATACCAGTCATACCTCTATAGAGATTCTCATCCACTTTTCACCTTCCTCATCTTTGTCTAGTTTGGCAGTGTTTGACACGGGAGCATCCATCGGGTTGGTGTTTTCCATCCCAAAACATTTAAGAAGTTCACTTGTATCCTTTCTTGATGAAGTTTCATTCCTTTGTTTGTTTGATTTGAAATCCAAGGAAGAAAGTAAGCTCTTCCATCATACTCATATAGAACTCACTCTGCATAAGAGAACTAAACTCCTAGCAAAGATTAAGATCAATTGTGCCAAAAATGATATCATCAACATAAATTTGAATAATCAAAAAGTTTCTAGAAGTGTGTTTAAGAAATAAAGTAGAATCAACTTTACCCGTGATATAGCCATTGTCTAGTAAAAATTTCTTTTGTTTCTCATACCAAGCTTTAGGGGCTTGTTTGAGTCCATATAGAGATTTTTGGAACAAATAAACATGGTTAGGAAGCTTATCATGTGTAAAGTTGGGAGGTTGATCCACAAAGACTACTTCCTCAATTGTACCATTCAAAAACACACTTTAACATCCATATGGTAAATCAAGAAATTCTTATAGCTAGCAAAGGTAAGTAACATTCTAATAGATTCAAGTCTAGCTACACGTACATAAGTTTCATCAAAATCAATACCTTCTTGTTGATTATAGCCTTGAGCAACTAACCTTTCTTTATTCCTTACCACTTTGACACTTTCATCTAGCTTATTGTGGTAGACCCACTTGGTGCCGATGATCTTACTATCATTTGGTCTTGGCACTAAGGTCTGTACTTTGTTCTTTTCAAATTGTTTCAACTCCTCTTGCATAGCTAGGATCAATTCATCATCCTTGAGAGCTTCTTTAATGTAATTTGGCTCAAGTTGTGATATGAAGGTGATATTGGCTTGTTCTTTGTTGAATGCATCCCCCATCTTCACCCTTTCAAAAGGATTGCCTATGATGAGTTCTTTTGGATGATGTTTTGCAAAGAGAGATTTGGATCCTTCTTTTCATCATATTTCTATTCATCATCTACTACCACCTATTTTCCTTTGTCAACAATATTGATCTCTTTCAAGCGAGGTATCACCTCATCTAAAACATCATCATTAACAACATTTTCAAAAATAGAGGGGTTAGTCTCAAAGAATTTAACATTGATAGATTCTTCTACTTTAGACAATTCAATGTTAAACACTCTATAAACCTTGCTAGTAGTGTTATAATCAAGAAATAAATTTGTGTAAGATTTCAGATCAAATTTATCAAGAGAATCCCTTGTGTTTAAAAGAAAACAAGGATAACCAAAAACATGAAAGAAATCAATAGTTGGCTTTCTACCACGCCATAACTCATAGGGGGTTTTCTTTTAAGAAGGATGAGTGAAAACCCGATTTTGCAGAAAACATGAAGTGATAATAGATTTGGCCCAAAACTTCTTTGGAGTATTATAATCTATAAGCATGGTCCTAGCTATTTCCTTTAGCGACCTATTCTTTCTCTCTACAACCCCATTTTATTGAGGTGTACGGGGGGAATAAAAATTATGCATGTAACCAGATTCCTCACAAAACCTTTTAAACATATCATTTTCCATTTCTCCCCCATGGTCATTGCGGATGGACATGATCTGGTAAGAAGATTTGTTTTCAACTTGTTTGCAAAAATTTGAGAAAACATCAAGAGTATCACTTTTGGAAACTAGAAAGAAGGTCCAAGTATAGCGAGAAAAGTCATCGACAATCACAAGGCAATACTTGCTACCATGAAGCGATTGAGTTCTCGTAGGTCCAATCCAAATAGATCAATATGAAGAAGTTCAAGTGCTATCTTGGTGCTAAGGACTCCTTTGGTTTTAAAGGAGGATTTAGTTTTCTTTCCTTGTGTATACGGTTGGCGTTACTCATCCTTCTCAAAGTCCAATTTAGGAAGTCCCTTGACCAATTCCTTTTTGCTCAACTTCTTCAATTGATGCATATTTCCACGACCAAGCCTACGGTGCCACAAAGATATATCATTCAAATTAACAACAAGGCATCTACCAATAATAGGATTAATAGAATCAAGAACAATAACATTGAGAGTTAAATTTCTAGTTCCCTTATATATAACATTGTAGGAGATGAAATCTAGAAGCAAGCATTCAAGTGAGGTACAAAGAATAAGATAACCATTATCACCTAATTGGCTAACACTAATTAAAGTGTGATGTAGGTCATCCACAAGAAGGACATTCTTGATTCATAGTGAATCACCTACATAACCCTCACCTATCACTTCACCTTTGTTGTTGTCACCAAAGGTTATCGATCCTCCTTTCTTTTTAATGAACTTGTAAAGCGGCTGATTTCACCTGTCATATGCTTTGAGAAACCACTATCAACAATCCATTTTTGTTTTACCTCTAACAAAGGAATACGTTAGTTCCCAATTCATACCTTGGGATCTGGAGTCATCTTGGGAACTCATTTCATCTTAGGGTTGGTCCACTTTTCCTTATAAGGACAATAAGTAGAATAATGATTTCTTGCAATGCACATGAACCATAGGGTTCTTAGAGTTGGATGACTCTCCATGGAAGATAGGAGGTCCCTTACTCTTTTTCTTACCCTTGCCCTTACTTTTAGGAGCACCCTCATATCCCAAACCACTTTTACCATTATGTTTGGTAAAGTGATCCAAAACTTCATTGAGGGAATTTTTCCCTTTAAGGAACTTTTTCCAAGAAGTTGTAAGTTTGTGGTTATCATAACTAAGTTTAATGAAAGTAGAAGATAAACTAGCAAGATCATCTTAAGCATGAATAGGTCGACCTCTAAATAGAGGGATTTAGTAAGATAAGAATTTTTTTCTAAAGAAAGACTAGACACTTTATTACTTAGCAATAAAGGTCTAGAAGAAAGATCATTAACTTGAGAAAGCAATCTAGAATTTTAAGTTTTAAGCATAACAAGATCATCAAGATAGATCCTATTTTCATCCTTAAGAGCATCACAAGCATGTCTAAGATCATTGCATTTTGTAACACACTTATCATTTTTAGTTCTAATCAAAACAACCTCATCAATGAAATTTTGATTTTCATCTTTGAGTCTCTCAATGATTTTAATATGGACAACATTCTCTACTTCAACTCCATTATATTGGATCTCAAGTTCAAGAAATTCACCTTGCAAATAATCGATATTATGAATATGATTTTTTTTTCATTTTCTTCAAGACACTCAATCTTAGCATACAAATCATCAATGATTTCCCCTAATCTCTTCTTCTTAGATTTGCATTGAGAATAACAAGAGAGGGAAGAATTAAGCATATCAATGAGGGCTTCCTTAGACAGTTCATTTAAACTTACCTCACTTACCTTACCAATATCTTCACTAGTTGAGGCCATGAGAGCAATGTGACATTCTCCCTCATTGGAGCTTGAATCACTAGAAGAAGACTCTTCCTATGTGGCATGGGCTGTATCTTTTCTTCTTTCTTTCTTTCTTTCTTGTCCTTACTCTTATACTTTCCATCCTTCATATAGTCCTCCTTTTTCTTGGAGTTGCTCTTGTTGTGGGACTTCTTTGCCTTGGGGCAATAATTCTTATAATGTCCTTTTTGGACTCATTCATAGCACCTTAGAGTAGAGGAGGAGGATGGCTTTCTTTTGAAGTGCTTCCCCTTAGAGTAGTTTGCTTCATGATCACTAGGGGCTTCATCTTCACTTGAGTAAGGAGGAGATGACCGACAAGCAAGTTGTTGTTGGAGAACAATTGCCTCCACTTGAGCTTTGAATGCATTGTCTTTGATATTCTTTGATTTCTTCTCTTCTTGCTTCTCATATTCCGCTTTCTTGTCAATCCTTGGCTCATGAGCTTGAATATTTCCAATGAGATCTTTGGTGGTAATGTCACCAAGACTTCAAACTATTTCAATATAAGTCACCTTGGATTCCCATCTCTTGGAGAGAGACCTTAGAATCTTGGAGTTGATGGTCCCTCTATCCATGGGATGGCCTAAGGAAGCAAGTACATTGATGATGGTGTTGAAACTTGTGTACATCTCTGCCACTCTGTCCTTCTTGCCCATCTTGAAGTTCTCAAGGAGACCCTTGAGCATGTAGATCTTGGACTCCTTGACTTGATTTGTGCCTTCATAGGTGATGCACAACTTGTTTTGTATCTCATGGGCTATGTCCCAAGAGGAGATTCAGTTGAAGTCAAAAGGAGTGAGGGCTGCATAGATGATGCTTATAGACTTCACATTCAGTTGTGCCTTCTTGAGTGTAGTTTCATCCCAAGTGGAAATGTCTCTTCCTGGCTCCTTGTAAGGGAGGATGACTACTTTCCACATGTCGTAGCTCATCCCTTGCAAGTAGAACTACATCCATCACTTCCAATAAAGGAAGTTTGTGTCATTGAAGATTGGAGGCCTCATGGAGAACCCACCTTCCTAGTTTATAGGACCTAAGAGGTTGTCTCCCATATTCTCATCTCGTGGGATATCTTGTCATAGAAGACGGTGGCTCTAATACCACTTGTTGGATCAAAGAGCTCTAGAGGGTGGGGGTGAATAGAGCTAAAAACACTTACACAAAACTTGTTAGACCTTCAAGTTACTTCAATAGGTAAGTTTTCAAATGTGTAATTTGAGTGAAACTAAGCATACATAGCAAGGATGAGAGACATTGAATCAAGAACAAGAACAAGCTAT
Organism: Alisma plantago-aquatica; assembly: GCA_963693085.1. NCBI lineage: Eukaryota > Viridiplantae > Streptophyta > Magnoliopsida > Alismatales > Alismataceae > Alisma > Alisma plantago-aquatica. The sequence continues at coordinate 612,851,281 of OY856411.1, forward strand.
GTAGAGTGGTTCCAATCCCCAAACTAGGAGTAATCCAATCAACTACCTAGGGAGGTCAAGCTCTAGAATTTTGCAACCAATGTATACTTATATTACATTATAACACATATAAGAAGACCTTCCTTTTCCCGGTCAAGGACAAACAACCTTCCTTTTTAAGGATAAAAAGAAGCCAATAAACCAACCAAGGCTTATTTGTCCTTGAGAGCTGGATCTTCAACCTCTACTAGGGCTTACCCCACTCTTGCAAGCAACTAGATACCTTCGCCAAGTAGATCCCCTTCTTGCAACGAGTCTTCCTCCTAGAAGGAATTACCTATCCACCTTAAGGATCTTCAGCCTTCACCTTCTCCTTCACCTTAGAGAAGCTTGCACCTTCTCCTTCATGTTGGAGAAGATTTTCACCAACTTTGCTTAAAGAAAGGGGTTGGGAAAGGGAAGCTTTGAGAACTTTACAAGACCAAAATGGAGTAGCTCTCTCACAAATAGCCTAAATCACTCATATGGACGTTTGAATTTGTAAGTAAGAGAGAGAAAGGGGATCAAGTAGACCAAATGCACTCAATTATAGCTAGGAGCTTGAATAGGATGAAGGAGCAAACTTAGAATGAATTTCAAGGGGTCCTATTTATAGTTGGGGATGTCCAGTAGTGTCTAGGAACACTTAGGAATGATTTATAGTCATCTAGGGTGTTGCAACAAAATATTTTTTTGATCTTTACAACACTCTAACATCTAGAATAACTTTTCCTACACACTTTGTACAGTGCATTTGATCGAGTTTTCATAAAGGTAACTAAGTGGACTATGTGAAAAAAACATTTGATGCATCGGTCAAGTTTATCCTAGATGAAACTCGACCAATCGCTTAAATCTACTTTGCTAGTGTAGGGTGTCAGTCGAGTTTGTCCTGAGATAAACTTGGTCAAGCGTAGACATTCCAAAAATTCATCAAGGGTTTTGTCCAAGTTTATTAAGGAGAAACTTGACCAAACAAGCACTTTGTGATGAATTTTAGAAATGGTAATTAGTAATTAAACATTCGAATTAAGTGCTATTAATTTTTTCTAATCTTATTTAAAAGTCATAACATCAATACAAATCTTTACAAAAATTATACTAAGGGTTTTAGGGCATTTTCCAAGAAAGTACATTTGTATTGCTTTTTACTTGAACTCGATCAAGCTAGGGATTGATGGAAATGATCCTTTTCTTGTACCTAATATCTAAAATCAATATCAAATAGACATATTGGATACATATGAATGGATTGGTTAAGCTATCATCAAAATATGGACAATGTATAACACTTCGGTCAACAAGTACCCTGGCACACCCCCGTCCACTTGTTCACACTACATGCTCTATATAACGAATCAGATTACCAAATGTAACCATGCTCACCTTTCCAAGACCGGAAGAGGATGCTCATTGCACAAAATCCCACTTGGAGGATCATTGGTTAGCACACTTAGTCTTCGCTAGATATTATTCACCATTACTAACATGATCATGCCTGACTCTACATGATCAACCCAAGTGTGGGCATGAGTATGGTAGATCATTATACTCATCCATCCCTGATTCCAAAGGAGTTAGACCTAGATCACAAACGTAATAATCCCAGCCCAAGACATGCTAACTGTGTTAGAAAGCATAACCAAATATGAAGTTTAGAATCAAAAGGACATCATCAAAGATATACAACTCAATCTAATGGATATTTAGAGTTAAAGAGATCAAAAGGTACCAAAAAATAAACAAATCACTAGTTATTATGCAAACATGTGAGATTGTTATTTTGAATTAGACAAATCTATGTCCAAGAGTGTGTAAGAGGTTAGGGAATCACCCCATGTAAACATGGAACCAATTACACAACCTTTCCTCTTTACTGGATACAAGCATCAATGAAACAAACTCCTAGTCACCTAAGAAATGTCTAATTGCATTTCAATTTCCAACAATATCATACGATTCATTTAAAAGGGAGAATAATAGAAAAGGAAATTAAAAGAAAAAAGAACTAGAATGCATAAAGGCATGCTTGATTATCATCTAAAACCTTAAATCAAATTTTAAGGATAATAGTGACAAATATATGGAAGACCTTATGATAATTAAAGAAAATCTATAGTCATATCTAACTTTATTAACAAAAAGCATATGGAAGACCTTAGGGTAAGTAAAGGAAATATATAGTCATATATAACTTCATTAATAAAAAGTTGTATGTTGTTGATCATCTATTCCTTATTTACAAAGCAAATGGAGTATGCTACTCTATTTTTAAATATACAACCATACCATACTAAACCATTATTTTCTTCGATGCCAAAATAATAGTTTATGATAAGAATTGAGTACAACACTAAACCTTTACAAACCATAATTCTCTTATATGTTATATAGAAGATTATTGTAAGGAGTGAGGACCATACCTTCCCCTGAAGTGTGATGTTGAAATAGGTTAGAATAGAGAAAGAAGATCAAATTTCAATAGTATTTTGTCAGAATTTCAATTTACAATATATTCTTATCAAAAGAGAGATAGCCTGAGATCAAGGGGAGAGAGAGAATCGACATTTCAAAATGATATTTAGGAACTGCATGTAGGGATCAAACCTTAGGATATTATAGGTTATGTTGCGAGAGTAACTATCCTATTCAACATCTTCTTCAAGTAGAAATTCATGTTAGTGGTGGAAGAGGGAACAACATATGGTTTCTGGGGAGGGATTCTTGTCTTTAAAGAACAACAAGGAGCAAGGGGACGTCTTATTTAATGTATGGACAAGAGATTTGGAATATGAATTATGTTAGGTGGAGTTGGCTTCTACTTATATGGGCATTGGAGGGTAGCATGGTCCTAATTGTAAAAAGTGTATAGATGACACATGGGTATATCTGTGCATCACAAGTGAGATTATTTGTAGTTCAATGACACTTATATGCATATTTGTCATTTTAAGAGAGATAATTCTTGGTTGTATGACACATGGATGCATTTGTGTCATCTTAAGATATCTATCAAAGGCTAGTTGACACATGGTAGGGCATGTGTCAAACCTTAGGATGTGATAGGTGCTTAAGATAGGAGCATAACATAACCTACTTGACTTACCAAGTAGTGTGCTTGCACAAACTACCTACTTGCCACCCAACTACATGCTTGTCTCAATAAGCACCTTGCTTGCCACCTAGCTACATGCTTGTGTAGTTACCCACCAAATAATTTTTTCTTCAAAAACTGACACAAGGACCACATTTATATTTATAATATAAAAAAAAATCAACCATAATAGGTTATTTTACTATTATAACATATTTTGCTAAATAATTCCCAAAGAAGCTCAATTTTACAAATAACCCTAAATAAGAAGTGTTTATTTGAGTCCTATTCGTGATATTACATATACTACCCCTAAAGAAATTTTGGTCTTGGAAAATTATAATTCTTACCAAATAGTATGGATAGTTCTTTTGCATTTTAGACGCTAGCTCCTACGTTGCTTCTTCTAGTCCGTGATACTTTTATAAAACGTTGAAAATAGGTATGCTTTCATTTCTGAGTTGTTGTTCCTTTTGGTCTAAAATGCTATTTGGGATCTCTTTGTATATCAAATATTCTTGTATTTCTAGCGGTTCAATATGGATGACATGGGATTCACCATATATGTATCTTGTAAGAAGGGATACATGAAAGGCATTATAAAGATTATGATAAAGAAAATGAATATTTAGTCAGTATACTTGACTTCCAACTTTTCCAATGATTTGAAATGGTCCAACATATCTTAGACTAAGTTTTCCTTTCTTTCCCCATATATACACTCCTTTTGTAGGTGATATGTTCACATAGACCAGATCCCCAATCTTGAATTTGACTTTTTTTTCATGTCTGTGTATTATGCCTATTTATTCCAGGTTGTTTATCATCTTTTGCATATTTTTTTTACTTTTTCAGCACATCAGTGCACCAGATCACGTCCTCAGATGTTAGTTTCTCCGACATTGTGACGTCCCCGGATTTTCTAAAACTTAATCTGATGTGTGACGTCCAAATTGAAACCCTCACCTCAGCGAGAATCCCAATTTAAACACCCCACACCAGGATAAGAAGAAGAAAATCAAGGGAGTCAGAAGGAACATACATCAGTAGCACATGCACATGGACAATAAACAAACCACAACACATGTTCACCATTCAACATATAATTAAAACATGAATTGTTACAACATTTGATATTACATATTGAATAGAAAACTTAACATATACATGTACTACATATAAACAATAGGATCTTAAGACAACATGTCCACCTGTACATCAGCTCACCACACAACTCTCAACTATCTTAGATCTTCAAGAGCATAACCACGTCCTAAACAAAAGATTACATGCGGTACACGTCAGCACAATATTCAAGAATATTGTATTGAGTACGCCTACGTGTCTTTTATATACCTCTCATCATATTTTGGAAATAAGATAAAACTAATACTTGGCAGTTATAAATAAATGTAAGAAAATCATATACTTGCACAAAGATGTTCATTAACAAAAGAGAACACGTATTTTACCATGACTTTCCATTATATGTAAAGTTGATCAACCACATGCACTATTCTACCAAAGAGATTTGGTGCTCACATGTACTATTCTGCCAAAGAGATTTAGTACTTCATAAATGCACTATTCTTCCAAAGAGATTTAGTGCTCACATGTACTATTCTGCCAAAGAGATTTAGTACTTTCATCAATGCACTATTCTACCAAAGAGATTTAGTGCTTATCATATAGTGGATCAGATATCTTATGTTTCATGTGTTCATTGCAATAAGTATGGAAAAGCATGCAACATATCATACAAGAACAATCATTTCATCAAATATCATATGCCAAGTATTTACTACCATATAACACAAGCATAATGTATAATAAGCCAAGCAAGAGGTAATGGCGTACCTTCCAAAGATACATACTTATCATCACCTATTCCTCATGTCATCTATATCTTGGTCAAACCCCTGGTTAAGACAAGATCACAAACTATCATCATGTTCTCTTCATCTTACATCTCATCTTAACCCTAGTCGTGATCATATTAGGGTTTGCTTATCTCATTATGATATTCTCATGATTACTTATATTCTTTCCTTATATTTATCTTACTGATTTCATAGTCTAGATTATAGTTCATCAACTGGATATATTCATGTGTCACATTATTATGTGAACATATTTAACATTATGTCACTTTCATTAACCAACATCACAGGTATTAAGGGTGCTCTTCATATAACATGAATTTTGTGTACAAAACTGATCTCAGATATACATATTATCTTTCAGTTACATACATGAGGGTTTTCTGTAAATCTCATCATTTATTGAGCATGTAGGTATTTATTACATTTTATTTAGGGTTTTTAGCCCTAATTAGCAATGTGGAGTAAATTACATGTTTTTGTGCATCAACATGACCATATCTGACATTATATGCAATATAAACATGGTTACAGACTTACTAAAATTTTATCACAATTTTAGGCCATCATTTGATATTTGTTACTCCTGAAACAAGTATAAAGCATCTTACATGATATCACTGATATTTTAGCATCAAAAGACTAGTCTAAAGGATCTAGGTTGTTCTACGCATTTTTCTGAGAATTTCTATATATTACTTGTATTTTTCTGATGCTCGAGCTAATTACTAGGAATTATGCAAGATCTGGACATTTCTGAGATATTTACCTTGTTCAACGAATTAGCAGTTGCCACGTGGTGTGTGAGAGGTGTAGCCCTTTGCTTGGCCTGCTTGAGCCAGGCGATCTACAAACTGGACCGGTCTACGTTGTGAACCCGAGTCATCCTTCTTTTCTTCTCTCATGCAATTCCTCACGAGTCAGCCTGGGCGAGTTCACGTCCTCGGTTCCCTTTGTCACTGACCGCCGCCGCTTGGCTGAAACGCCAACGAGAAGTCGGTCGTCCTACTATGCTCTGTGAGCAACAAAAGCTCCTCCTCGCCAAGCCCTTTTGGACCACATCAAGGGAGCTCGAAGCCTCCCCACATCTCGCCCGATGCCGCCGGGCTTGAGCGCAACTGCGCTTGGACCCCATGGCGAGCAAGAAGGCAAGTGGCCTCCTCCTTGCCTAGTGAGCTATCATTGGCATTGCTTTGCTCCTCGCCTCCTCTAGCATGTGCCACAATTCTGGCCGCCGTGGACAAGCCTGAAGTTTCCTCCTCCATGTCCAAGTTTAGGCGCCACCGCCATGGGGGGGCTGCTCCGGCATGCTCTGCCACCAGGTCAGAGTGTTGGGGTCAGCCAATGTCTCCTCCTTCTGTGGGTGTTTCCGCACCAAGCTGGATTGCAGCGAGAACTCCTTGGTAGCATCTCACTCTCCTCGCGTGGAACACGTCTTCCACAAGTGAGTCTGCCATCTGCGGGACTCTGCTCTCTCGTGTGTTGGGCACTACGGTGAGGGTCTTCTCCAGTGAGGAACTACTCTAGGTCAAAGCGGCTCTGACATGGCCTACTGTGGTGGTGGACAAGGAAGGGGGAGACGGTGCCATTGGTTTACCTGCTAACTCCTTCTCATAACCTCTCTACCATCGTCATCCATACATACGAGTAAACCATGGTAGTGGAAGCAGATGGTTGGCTGCTCGTTCCCTCTCATGTCGTGATTTCACATCCCAAATGAGGAGTAGGTGCCTATCTTCCCACTCTAAAGTTACCCTCAACCCACGATCTACGAGTAGCAGATCATGGAGTTGTCCACGATCATGAAACTGCAAGGAATGAGTCCACTACTGTCAGATGGCATCCAAGGACCAGGAACGCTACCTCAGCTGAGCCGATCTGTGGCTCCCTCAAGTGGACAGTCTCTACCACTAGATTGGCAATGAACAACTAGGATTTGGCCACACAACTTGCCCAAGGGTCTAGGGGCGTAACACCTTATCTGATAAACAACTTAGGTCTATAATTCGTTAATAATGCACATTATTTCACAAAATGCAAACCTTAATAACTCCCTATAGGGAGATCCAAATGCCACCAAATTTTAACCATAGCTTCCTTACCTATCGAGCTACATTCTACTCAAATATGGTGACAAAACTCATCTATTTGATTATTCTATTAAATTCCTCAAGAAGGCATTAAAAAGAGATATCTTAATCATGATGTCAACCTCACATCAACACACTTACTTTGTCAAAAGCTTGGAACTCTTAATATAACTCAACCATATGATTTCACTTAAGTCATTGTACATCTAGGGATTCCAAAAGTCCACTCCATCACATCATCATTTCAATCAATACAGACTTACTAAAATTTTATCACAATTTTAGGCCATCATTTGATATTTATTACTCCTGAAACAAGTATAAAGCATCTTACATGATATCACTAATATTTCAGCATCAAAAGACTGGTCTAAAGGATCTAGGTTGTTCTACGCATTTTTCTGAGAATTTCTATATATTAGTTATATTTTTCTGATGCTCGAGCTAATTAGTAGGAATTATGCAAGATCTGGACATTTCTGAGATATTTATCTTGTTCAACGAATTCGCAGTCACCACGTGGTATGTGAGAGGCATAGCCCTTTGATTGTCTTACTTGAGCCGGGCGATCTACAAACTGGACCGATATGCGTTGTGAACCTGGGTCATCCTTCTTTTCTCTCTCACGTGATTCCTCACGAGTCAGCCTGGGCGAGTTCGCGTCCTCGGTTCCCTTTGTCGCTGACCGCCACCGCTTGGTTGAAACGCCGATGAGAAGTCAGTCATCCTACTGTGCTCTGTGAGCAACAACGGCTCCTCCTCGCCAAGCCCTTTTGGACCACAGCAAGGGGGCTCGAAGCCTCCCCACCTCTCGCCTGACGCCGCCGGGCTTGAGCGCAGCTGCGCTTGGACCCCATGGCAGGCAAGAAGGCAAGTGGCCTCCTCCTCACCTGGTGAGATATCATTGGCATTGCTTTGCTCCTCGCCTCCTCTAGCACGTGCCACAATTCTGGCTGTCGCCATGGACAAGCCTGAAGTTTCCTCCTCTGTGTCCAAGTTTAGGCACCACCGCCATGGGGGGGCTGCTCCAGCGTGCTCTGCCACCAGGTCAGAGTGTTGGGGTCATCCAACGTCTCCTCCTTTTGTGGGTGTTGCCGCACCAAGCTGGATTGCGGCGGGAACTCCTTGGCAGTCTCTCACTCTCCTCGTGTGGAACACATCTTCCACAAGTGAGTCTGCCATCTGCGGGACTCTGCTCTCTCGTGTGTTGGGCACTACGGTGAGGGTCTTCTCCAGCGAGGAACTATTCTAGGTCAAAGTGGCTCCGGCATGGCCTACTACGGTGGTGGACAAGGAAGGGGGAGATGGTGCCTTTGGTTTACCTGCTAACTCCTTCTCATAACCTCTCTACCATCATCATCCATACATACGAGTGAACCATGGTAGTGGAAGCAGATGGTTGGCTGCTCGTTCCCTCTCATGTTGTGATTTCACATCCCAAATGAGGGGCAGGTGCCTATCTGCCCACTCTAAAGTTACCCTCAACCCACGACCTATGAGTAGCAGATCATGGAGTTGTCCACGATCATGAAACTACAAGGAATGAGTCCACTACTGTCAGATGGCATCCAAGGACCACGAACGCTGCCTCAGCTGAGCCGATCCGTGGCTCCCTCGAGTGGACAGTCTCTACCACTAGATTGGCAATGAACAACTAGGATTTGGCCACACAACCTACCCAAGGGTCCAGGGACGTAACACCTTATCTGATCAACAACTTGGGTCTATAATTTGTTAATAATGCACAATATTTCACAAATTTCAAACCTTAATAACTCCCTCTAGGGAGATCCAAATGCCACCAAATTTAACCATAACTTCCTTACCTATCGAGCTACATTTTACTCAAATTTGGTGAAAAACTTATCTATTTGATTTTTCTATTAAATTCCTCAAGGCATTAAAAAGAGATATCTTAATCATGATGTCAACCTCACATCAACACACCTACTTTGTCAAAAGCTTGGAACTCTTAATATAACTCAACCATATGATTTCAATTAAGTCATTATACATCTAGGGATTCCAAAACTCCACTCCATCACATCCTACATACCTTAAAATAAATTCCGTCCTCATAATTAAGCCAAAAATCCAGTCTTTCACACACATCATCCCAATAGATTGATATTATACATGGTCTTCCATATGATGCTTCACGAGGAGCCATTTAAATGCTAGATCGGTAGTTATTATTGCAAGATAATTCAACCAGAGATATATGTTCCTCCCTACTTCTCTCCCAATCTAAAATACATGCTCTAAACATGTTTTCTAGAAATTATTTTACTCTTTCAGACCATCCATTAGTTTGAGGATGAAAAGTTGTATTGAAATTGAATTTTATTTCCTGAGCATCATGGATTTGCCTCCAAAAATTGGATGTAAAATTAGAGTCAGGTTATAGAGATAGTAATTCCATGTCGTCTAATAATTTCACTCATGTATAGTTCATCTAGACTATCCATTTAACTATTTATCTTCATGGGAAAGAAATGGGCTGATTTTGTCGATACGTCTACAATCAACCATACAATATCACTCTCTTTCTTTGTTTTGTGCAGACCAATAAAAAGTCCATAGTTATGTTCTCCCACTTGCATTCTGGTATTTCTAGTGGTTTCAAAAGACAATCATGCCTTTGATGTTCAACCTTTATTTCTTGGAAATTGATATATATAGGGACATAATTAGATGTTTCTTTTTTCATGTAAGGCCACCAAAATTATTGTGTAAATTTTTATATGTTTTAGTTGTTCCTAGATGGATATATTATTTTGATAAATGTGATTCATAAAGAATCATTTATTCAACTCTAGATAATATGGTACTCAAATTATATTGTCAACCCCTCTATTTATTAAGATTTAGCTTGGACTTATTCTTTTTGTCTTCTTATTCATGTCTTCATACTCAAGTTACTATTTGGTGCTTGTAGGATTTCTTCCTTTAGCTGTGCCTTTATTTAGAAAGTATCTACTCAAATAGTTTCTTCTTCTATAATTGGTCCCCATGCTGTCGTTTCCTCTATTATTCTCCATTCTTGAATCATCACAACTACTACTGATACTACTTTCTTCCTACTTAGAGCATCTTCTACCACATTTGCTTTTATTTTCGGTATTCTATACACCTTCTCTGCCTCAGTTTCAGATCTTTCTAAGTAATGCTATATTTTAAACTCTTATGATATGTAAAATTTTAGCTCGTAATTCATAACGTTAGCGATTCCAAATATTCAGGGCATGCATAATGGTAGCTATTTCCAAATCATGTGTGGGACAATTCATCTCATGTGGATTTAATTGTCAGGATGCATAAGCTATGACCCAATCATCTTGCATGAGTACGCATCCTAGGAAAATTCTTGATCCATCTGAGTATACGACATATCACTTACCATCTTGTGGAAAAGTCAAAATTGGAGCAGAAACTAGTCTATTTTTTATTTCTTAAAAACTCTTTTACATTCTTCTATCCATTGGAGGATACCCCTTTCTTTGGTAACTCAATCATAAGATTGGCAAGCTTAGAAAAATCCTTTATGAATATTCTATAATATCCAACAAGTCTAAGAAAACTTTAGATTTTAGTTCAGACACCTGGATGTTCCCAATTCATCACTGATTCTACTTTTTCTGGATCCATTGATATTCCACCAGAAGATATGACATGTCCTAGAAAGTTAACTTTTGTCATCTAGAATTCACACTTAGAGAACTTTTCATACAAATGGTGTTTCTTCAAGGTTTTTAGAACAATCCTCAAGTGCTTTTTGTGATCTTCTTCACATGGATAATACATCAAAATACCATCAATGAATACTATACCAATGATGTCTAGGATGTCTTAGAAGACTCAATTCATTAGATCAATGAAAGTTGTAGGGGCATCAGTACACCCAAAAAGCATGAATATATATTCATAGTTCCCATATCTAGATTGAAAAGACGTCTTAGGTATATCATACTCCTTCACTTTCAATAGGTGACATCCAGACAATTGGTCAATCTTAGAAAATATGGTTTCTGACTTAAGTTGATAAAAAAGATCATCAATTCAAGGTAATGGTATTTATTCCTAATGGTGGACTAATCGATCATTATGTAATCTATACATAGTTTCATAGTTGTATCCTTCTTCTTAACAAAAAGAACAAGAGCTCCCCAATGAAAAAACTTGGAAAGATGAATCCTTTCTCTAACAGTTCTCCCAATTATTTCTTTAGTTCAATAGTCTCATAGTTCCATCCTTTTTCTAAACAAAAAGAATATGATCTCCCCAAGGGAAAAAACTAGGCCGGATCAATCCTTTCTGTAATAGTCATCCCAACTATTTCTTTAGTTCAACCAATTCAATTGGGGTCATGTGATAGTGTGCTTTACATTCAGGTTGAGTTCCAGATATTAACTTAATGCCAAATTCTACCTCTCTTTTAAGTGATACTTCTAGTAATTCATCGTGAATTACGTCTAGCAAATCATTGACAATCTTAATTTTATCTATGAACTGACCCTTTTCATTTTCACAAGCTAGGGTTGCCAAAAAGGCAGTGCGACCTTTACTAATCATCTTATGAGCCTTATGAGAAAATACCACACTCCATTTGTTTAGTCCTTTCTTTCCCTAAACTAATTTTTTTCTCTAGGTTTTGGGATCGTGACAGTTTTATAGTGATATTATATAATAGATTTGTAGGTATGGAGCCAATCCTTTCCCAAAATGACACATAATCCTATCATATCTAATATTGTTGGATTAGATGGAAAAGTTAGTTATATATTTGATATATAATTTGTAACAAAATTTAAGTGTCGAAGGGTGTTTGTACTTTTAAACCATATTACATAGCAGTCAAAGACAAATATATATTTCTAGTATTAAGACTAGAAATGCATGAATGTACATCACCATAATCATAAAATATTGTCAAAACAATGGCAAAAAAGAAAGCAGTACCTTCCACAAGTTTGTCTAATGCTCCAACTAACTCAACTTTTAGTGCCATTACTCTGCCAACCTTCCTTTGTATTATGTTGTGGAAGTTTTTTTCTTGATTTGCCTAGAGGGTGTTGCATTGTTACGTTATTTGGGCTAAAACTGGCTATTCTTTGCAAGTCTAGGGAAGTAAATTGTGTGGCCAAATTTCTTGTAGAAATAGCATTGCAAGATATAGAGTTTGTCTTTTTGCATCTAGAGCATTCAACTGATGTCCTCTTTACTAAGGGTTTAATTCTTGTACTAGAACATTTTCTCTTAAACATATTGATGGAGTTTGGAAAGAATTTTCCTTTGCTAATCATATATTGAATGCTTTAATATATGAGGCTACAATAATCATGGCATCCATTGTTTTCAACCGTAAGGGAACTATTTTACTCTCTCATTCATGAGAAATACTTATCGAGAATCTAGAAGCCCTTATATTTCCTCTGGAGATATACTCCGCTAGGCTAATCTCTTGCTTTTGCTTTAGATTCATAAACTCATCAAACTTCTATCTTTTTATGTGGTTAATAAAATACTTTCTAAAGAATTCCTCGTAAGTATCCCAAGAAAAAAAATTCAAATGCCTAGACTTGATGGTCTTAATGTTGTCCCATCATACTTTCGCATCATTTTGTAGTTTGAAGGTGGCATATAGAGTTTTTCTTTCTTTAGGATAGGAAAGGAAATTAAAGATCTCTTCAATTTACATTATCCACACCTCATCCTTATCATGATCATCTCTTCCTTGAAAAGATCTGGAGTTACTAGGTATAGTTTTTGAGGAGTCTCCATTTTCTCCATTTCTTCTTTCCACATTTCTTCTGTCAGTTGTATATGTTTCTGGACTAATTCCTTTGCTCCGGATGCCAGTTCTACTTTGTTAGTTTCAACTTCTGACCCTATAACCATCCATAAAAAAGAATAACTATGTTTTAAATAAAGTTTCACATGTCCAATATAAAATAGTATCTTTTATACTACTTGCGATGGTACAAAGGAAGTAACAAAAATACTAGTAATTATTTTGAATGATATATGGATTTTAGATTTTGTTTTCTCATGTGTTTAGGGTCCTTCAAATTCTTATATGTAGATGATACCTTAATTATTATAACTTGTTGTGAAGGCCCAATTGGCAAGGTTATGAACAATCTACATTTTAAATACTAAGGATTGTTTACTTTGTATATTGTGTACAATCTATCTTGTTGCTTTGATACCATTTAATCTGTAACTTCCCAAAACCAATGACATATCAACTTGATTTTCGAGAGTTATAAAATTTAGGTATCAAGACTAATAAAATATTCAATCCAAAACTATATTGATAATATAATTAATTTACACAAAAAAGTCATGAATAAAATGTGTATGTATGTTTACACAACCCATAGGTCTAGGAAACTACCAAAAAAAATAATTATTATCTTAATATTACTTCCAGGATCTCTCAATATAGTCTATGACAAGATACATGCATACATGCATACATATAATTCATCTATGGCAAGAAAGGTTTGACATGGCCCAAATGGGAGAAAGAGAGTTAGACAATTGTCTAAATATGGTAAATAGAAAAGAAAAAGATAGTGACAAAACATTTTTTTTAATTTCATTGAGTTATAATGTTAATCGTTTATTTACATGAAAAATATATAAAAATAAAATAGACTTGTATTGAAGAGAACAATGAACCATAAATACAAAATAGTGGTATTTTGTGTATTTCTTCTAAAGCTTAATAAGTGGAAAATCTTATTCCATAAATGAGCTTAACTACAACTCTCATAGAAGGTGTCAATTCACCTTGGGCAACTGGCCTACAAACACAATAAACTTTCTTAGCTAAGACTTTATTCCATTAGGGTTACCAAAACACTTGTAAGTACCCTTGATACATTCCTATCCACTCGTGCACACTACATGCTCTATACAATGAATTAGATCACCACATGCAACAATTGGTCACCTTTACAAGACCAGAAGAGGGTTCTCCTTGCAAAAATGAGTATCATTAGTTAGCATACTTAATATTTGCATGTTATTATTCCCTATAACTAACATGATCATGCCTAACTCTACATGACCATCCCAAGTGTGGGCCTGAGTATGGTACACCATTATACTTATGCATCCCTGTTTCTAAAGGACTTAGATTTAGATCCCAAATGTATCAATCCCCATATAGGACATGCCATTTCTGTTACCAAGACACCTCCCAATATAAGGTTTAGAATCAAAAGGACATCATCAAAGATATACAACTCCATCTGATTAACATTCCAAGTTAAAGAGATCAAAAGGTAGCCACAAATAAATGGTTCACTAGTTATTATTTCACTATGACACCTAAAATGCAAACATGTGGCATTGTGATTTTAAATCAGACAAATCTAGGGCCTAGAGTGTGTGAGAGGTTAGGGAATCCCCAGTATAAACATGGAACCAATTAAATAATTGTTCCTCTTTACTATCTACATGCATTAGTGAAACATGCTCCTAGTTACCTTAGAAATGTCTAATTGAATTCCACTTTCCAACAATATCACATGATTCAATTAATAGGTAAAATAATAAAAATGTAATCAAAAGATAGGAGAACTAGAATTCACAAAGGCATGCTTAATTATCATCTAAAATAATAACTCAATTTTGAAGGATAATAGGGATATATATATATATATATATATATATATATATATATATATGGAAGACCTTATTGTAATGAAAGGAAATCCATAATCATTTCTAACTTTACAAAAAATTGTATATCATTGATTATTTCTTCCTTCTTTACAAAGCATATGGAGTATGCCTATACCTTTTATAAATGTATTACCATAACATGCGAGAACATTTTTTTTGTTGATATTATAGTTTATGAAGCATTGAGTACCATATTAAACAATACTAAACTTTTTAGACCATACTTATCTTTGATGTTTATATAAGAGATTATTGTAAGGAGTGAGGATCATACTTTCTTTGAAGTTTGATGTTAAAATAGGTTAAATATAGAGAGAGAAGATCAAATCCTAAGAGTATTTTGATGGAATTTTAGCTTACAATAGATTCCTATAAAAAAAGAGATAGCCTCAGATCAAGGTGAGAGAGAGAATCAACATTTCAATATGATAGTTAGGAATCACATGTAGGGATCACCCTTAGGAGATGATATTCTATGCTGCCAGAATAACTCTCCTATTCAACATCTTCTTCTAACAAAAATGTATGTTAGTGGTGGAAGAGGGAACATCTTATGATTTTTGAAGAGGGAATTTTGTCTTTATGAAATAAAAAGGGGAACGAGGATGTTTTCTTTCATGGATGGATAGGACATTTGGAATATGAATTATGTTGAGTGGAGTTGGCTTATATTTGTAGGGGTGTGGGAGGGTAGCATGGTCCTAATTGCAAAATGTGTGTGCATTACACATGGGTATATGTGTGTCATCACAAGACAGATGATTTGTAGTTCAATGATACCTGTATTCATATGTGTCATTTTAAGAGAGATAATTCATGGTTAGTTGACACAATGATGCATATGTGTCATCTTAAGGTATCTATTAAAGTCTAGTTGACACATGGTAGGATATGTGTCAAACCTTAGTATGTGATAGGTGTTTAAGAAAGGAGCATGACTTAACCTACTTGCTTTAGCAAGTAGTGTGCTTGCACAAGATACCTACTTGCCACCTAGCTACATGTCTGTCTCTATAAGTACCTTGCTTTCCACCTAGCTACCTACTTGTGTGGTAACCACAAAATTGTTATTTTTAAAAAACTAACAATAAGGACCAAATTTATATTTATGGTATAAAATATTTGAAATCATCTTAATTAGTTATTTTAATATTATTATATATATTTCTCTAACAAATTCTGAAAGAAGCTTACTTTTACAAATACCCCTAAATAAGAAGTATTCATTTGAGCACAATTCATAATATTACATTGTATCCTTTGTCCATCGTGGATTCTTTATATACCTGCACGCCCTCTATCCAGTGTTATGAATATTGTAACTTGACGCACACATGATCTTTAGCAATGCCACCTTCGTAATCTTGTAAAATTGTTGTATTTTTAGGAAATTCTTTTATTGTGGTGTTGAGTCTTTTTGTTGACTTGTAACCTATGATGGTAGTGCATCATGTCATGTATCCTTTGTTGAGTTAAATATGGAATGGAAAGTAGGATTGTGCTATCTGGATTATTTTATTTTATTTTGATATATCTATGTGGCTTATGTGCATGATACTATGTTTAGGTTTTATGTTCATGTTTTACTTTTGAGTAAGATTGCCCCTATGGCATTAGGTGTAATGAGTTTTTGGTATCAGATCCTAGTCTTGATGAGTCTACATGAATAAAAGATTAGAATCTCATGTATGTTGTTATGAGTCCATCATATGAGTCTACATAACCATTGATTATGGTTGTGCAAATATGGATGGAATTCATGATGGACATGCTAATAACAATCATGCCGGGTATGGTGAAGATGAAAGATGACATGATCATGAAGAAGGGAGGATCTTCGGTCATGAGAAACCTGAGATAACATCATTTGATCCAACAAGGTTGGTTAATCCAAATTTGTAGTCCTTGTTTGGGTAGATTATGTATGTGCTCACTCATTTTGTAGATGCACTTCCAGTCCAACAAGCCAAGGGAAACCCTCAAATGATGAGTTGTCTATTTCTAGGAATATTCTTGTGTGAGTGAAGTGCATAGGGGCCACAGAGTACATGGGTACTTTAGACCTTGGGACACGTGTTTGTGGCTCATTGAACTCGAGAAGGCCTTCTGGTTATTGAATATACCCGATGAGGACAAGCTTAAGAACATAGTATATCTATTAAAGAGGAATGTTGGCCACTCGTCAAACATTGAGGAAGAAAAGAGGTGGGGGAAATTCATCACATGGGAAGTGTTTATAAGGAAGTTCGTAAATCGGTACTTCCCATCCTCATGTCTGGGTGAGAAGATCACATAGTTCAAGCACATGTACAGTAGAGGATGATGACAATGAATGAGTATGAGGCCTGCTTTGTAGAGTCATTGTGATTCTATCCATGCATGGATTCAACCAAAGCTGAGAAGGGTGTGAACTTGGAGTTGGCAATGTTGGCATTGACCTTAGAGTTGTGTGAGAGATTTTCCACCTTTTTGGAATAGGTGCGGATGATAGAGAGGACCTTGGTAGGCATCCAAGACAAGTAACCCAAGATGAGACAGTTTTGGGGATAGTTTTTTGGAAGTCCTAAGAAGCCATGGTTTTGGGGCCTTCAAGACCACAATATTGGCAGTGACAACCAAGTTCGAAAATGTCCGATCCAAGGGTGCAAAAACATCACTTGTAGTGATTTCCTAGTAGAGGACATGGGAGAGGGCTACCTCCATTTGGGACATACATATTTGGATTTGTCTCAGTGATAGGGACAAACTGACCAAAAGGATTGCCATAGAAGAGGTTGTACTAATGTTAGAAGCCTAGGCATATGAGGGGATATTGTCCTCTATTATGCTGAGAGACATCCCACATACATGGGAGATACCAACATAATATGCAACAACATGGTGGAAGTAGTGGTAGAGGACATGGATAGATTTACAGGTAGGACCTTCTAGATCTGTGGGAAGGGGTAAAGCTCATGGAAGATCTCAGGCCACATCCCGCTTCTATGCAATGATGTAGCCCGAGGGTTTAGTCAATCCTCTAATTGTTACATGTTAAATTGAACTCTTTCATTATGACATCTCTTAATATATGTATATGTTCTAGTAGATCTATGTGAAACACACTCTTTTGTTACCATAGAGGTAATTGTATGATGTAACCTACATGTGTACCATCAACCCAAACCTCTTTCCCTTGAGACCCCACTTTCTAGCTCAATAGTTGTTCATGGGTGTACCCACCTTATGTTCTTATCTTCTCCTAACACAAAATTCATGTGGATTTGATGCCACTTGAGATGCATGAATTCAATGTGGTACTGGATATGGATATGTTAGTGAAGTATAAAGTAGTGTTTTATTGTAGGTACAAGGTTGAATTCTGGGGGGGAAGGTCTCTCTTTGATTTTTTAAGGTTATTGGAAGACTGTTACCAGATGCCTAGTGTCTCTTCCATAGGTGAGAAGCTAATTAGGTGAGATTGTGAGGCTTTTTAGCTCATATGGTTAATACTAAGGTAGCTAGTCCTAGTATTTGTGATGTACTAATAGTCAGAGAGATTGAGGATGTTTTTCCCGATCAATTTGAGATCTATTTTGTTCCTAGTACCCAACCCATAGTGAAATCACCCTATATGATGGCACAAGTAGAAATGAAATGATTGAAGAAATAGTTGCTATATGACTAGACAAGGGTTTCATCCAACATAGTATGTCCCATTAGTGTTATGCATAGACTACATGTAAGACCCCTAACCTTGTTTTCTGGTTGAACATGCTTTATCATAAAAATTACTTTCTTAAAACCTTGATCAAACCTTGTGATGTGCTTTGATTTCATGTGACAATATTATGTTTCAAGTTTGGTCCAGTTTGGACATTGTTTGAGCTAGTTATGCATGTATGTGCTTGTTTTGGATCAAATCACAATTTACCCATATCTAACATTTTTCTTGCAATTTGTCACATGCCTTTTGTGCCACACATGTTTTGACGTCATGTTTTAAATGGTTGTACTTTAGGATGCCTAGTTACACCTTGGTTTAAGTGGTGACACCTTGTGTTGAAATTAGGGTTTGCATGGATGCCTAAACTCATGTTTGACCTTGGGTGTTGAGTCACCTAGCTTTGGCGATTGCCAAGTTCTCCTATGGTCCTGAGTTTTTGTAGGTGATGAAGTTTTCCTTGAGCTACATAAAGGTTGGTGGTTGATGAAATTTGTACCTCTCTTGGTCACCAACAATCCTAGGGCTAACGACTGTTTGGTTTTCTGATTAGTTGGTTACTAAATGCTTAGTGGTCACTATGTTTTCTGGACCACCTTGGTTGATGATCTTTCATGGTGCATTTCTTGGTTTGTGTGTGACATAGCATCATGTGTAGATGCTTGCATGTATAAGATCTCTTGGACACATGGCATGTTTGGCTTGACACCTAACTCTTTCTCTCTCTCCAACCCTAACCTACATATACCTCCCTCCTTGCATGCAAACAACCTCTTTACACACCTAGCTTCCTCTCTTTTCTTTATTTGTTTCTATTGGAGCTCGTCCCCCCTTGCTTGATGGAGGAGAATGAGCTCAAGTTGAAGGAACTTGGCCGATCTACCTTGCATGTTGATTTAGGGTTTGGATCTACCCTTCTTGTGATTGTTTGGTGCTATCTTACTCTTCTTCTTGGTCTTGGTAAGTGAGATCTTTCCCTTTCTCTTCATTTACCTTACTAATATACCCTCTTCTCTCTTCTTCTTGGTCGACTTCATGGTGTATCTTTATCTAGAGGTTGAAGACACTCTCTTTCTTGACTCTTTAACATATGATTTGCTTCCTTTTTGGAGAAGAAGCTAGCTTAACTAAAAGGAGTGCTCAAGCTAGGGTTTTCTACCCTCTTTCCTTCAATATACCTTGCTGTTTGGAGTTTCTATACATCTCTAAGGCAATTTATATAACTTTCTCCATGATTATATCTAACTTCTACCATGCATGCACATGATAATGCTCTAAAATGTGGTTCCAAGTAAGGAGATGATATCGTGATCTAGAGTTTGTGTTTACCTGATAGATCTTGAGTAGAATATCCTCTTAGATGAATCCTAAATCTAGTGCATGATTTTGTTGATGGAAGTGGTCATCCTAGACCTTGATTGCATGTGGAAAATTATGGCTTTTGCTATCTTAAAAGATGGTTTCTTTCTAGGGTTTCAAGCTGGTTTTCCTCCTTGTATTTGAACCTGATGGTTTGGTTTTGGTTCAATTGTTCTTGATCTTCTTGTGCAAATCGATGACCTTGACTTAGTGACTGATTTGGACTTTATGTGATCACCAATGTTTTGAACTCATGATGGTCTCCAATATTTTTCCTTATGAGGTCGATGAGCTTGATACTTAGTGGTTGCCAAGAGGTTGATTCCATGATGGTTGCTAAGTCTGGTCTCCTTGTAGTCAATGAGGTTTGATCTACATGATTGGTTGCCAAGTTTTGAATGCACATGGTTGCCAAAAAATGTATCTTAATCATTCGCTAAGTTTTTGGACCCTTAGTGGTCGTTGAGGCTGGAACCCTAGGGGTAGCCAACATTCTTGACCTTTGGTGGTTGCCAACCACCTTGACTCTTAACAATCGATGACATCTATGACCTTTAGTGGTTGCTGAAGTTTTTGATTCATGTTGGTTGCTATGACCTTGAACCCTTGGGTCGCTGAAGGTGGGTAACCTCAGCGGTCACCAAAATGGTGAACCCTAATTTTAGCGATCACCAAAGTGGTTCCTACCCCAGGTGGTTAATGAGGAATTACATCCATGGTTGCTATGTTTTCTGGTCTACGATTGATGGTGTTTTGATTTAGTAACCATAAACCATTGGTTGTGTTTGATGTGTAAAGATGTGATGGTTGAGTACATGATGTAATAGTCTTACCCTTGCCCTCAAATAAATACAAACCTAAGGTTTTGTATAGTGCTATTTTGTAATGTTAACACAACTATTCTTATTGAACCTAACCCTAATAAAAGTAAGTGATGATGATATATAGCCTCTTGTGTGACTAGCATGATGATGGATGTACTCCCTCTTTGTATGTTGTTGTAACCTAATTTTCTATCATATAAAAATCATAGATCTTAAATAATGTTGTTTAAAACTTATGTGTCTCTTATATGACGATGGTATGATGACCCTTTGTGAGGCATGGATAGATAATGATGTTCTTATAGGGAATAATTTGATGGTCTTATGACCTTTGACATGGTTTTGTGCCCTAATTGAGGTGTTATCCTCTTTATGATGTGATAAGGATTTATAAACTGTGATGGTATGATGATGAGTATGGACTCATGTATCGCAATGAAGTAGTTCCATGTGGTTCTATGATATAAGTTATATCTCATACGTTTTATATCTTCTAAAGTTGCAACATACACCATGTTTTTGTAGAACCCTTTTTGGGTCTGTTTGTAACTTAATTGATGTAGTTAAAAGATACCCAATTGGCATTAACTAATCAAGTGAAACCCTAATCATTTAGATCCATGCACCATAGATCCATTCCAGTGCCAGGATTTGCTGGGTGATGCAATGAGTTCTCCTTTAGTGGAAGCTCAGAGTCATATATTGTTCAGTATATGCATGTTTTTTAGGACTCCTACGGTCATACCTTGGCAGGAAAGTGGTTGAGGTTGTATCTCAGATGATTATGATTCAATATTTGACATGTGAGTGAGGACATCTACGATTGTAACTGGGATGATAGGGTTTTGTATACCCTGGTTAATAGTGTCATGACCTATATACCAAGGATGAACTAGTGATGTTATGTAGATGGACTTATATGTCACTACAGCTGACTCATACTAACTGAGGGAAGGTGAGATTTTAGGAGTCTGGCTCTCCTAGATATTGTATGGTACTGATTTTGACTTAGCAGTGGTCAGTTGGAGTTTGAGTGGTATCCTCAAACTCCTCATGGATTAATAATAAATGTAATACAACCATGTAGTATATCTACTTATGATTAAGCACGACTCACTTTGTATGTTAACCCTTGCCTTCTTTATTATATTGCTTAGTTGTTATGTAATGTAGTAAGAGAAATTAACTATTTAGTAGATGATAGTCTTACCTGTTCCTTCATATATATTTCCGGTCATGCATGTTGATATACCTATATGCTTCACTAAATTAGCATGTTTAATACGCTTAAACTGCTTAATCTGTTTAACTTATTCATAAATATATGTCTTGTAATCAATAACCATTATTGAGAGTTATATCTCTCACTAGGACATTGGTCTCACCTCATGGGTCATTGTAACATACTGAAATTTGAATGTAATTTCCATGTAACCCCTTTCCCTTAGTTTTCTTCTCATTTCTGTCCCTTGTGTCCTTGTTGATGAATTAGTGGAATTTATAGTGTTCTGGTGAACATTTGTTCAATAATTATACCAATTAAAGGTTTTATGCACAAATACCCCAGTGAAAGCTTATTTAAGGATTTAAAATGCAAAATCACCACTTATGTGGAACAATGGTAAATAAATTTGTGCTAGAAGTATAAGGCCGTAAACCTTTCTTAATGTGTTAAACAAGCTTAATTTACCATAATTAAGTGCTATAAACCTTACCATAACCTTGTGAGGTGTTTTAAAATCATGAGATAAGCTTAAGTTTCAAGTTTTGGTCTGATTTGGATGCTATTTGTGCAAGTTATGCAATGTTTATGCACATTTTGGACTTTTTTGTGACTCACCCAATTTGGAGGGTTTCTTTGCAAATTGTTACATTAATTATGATCCCTATATGTTTTTTTTATCATTCTTGAGATTTTTGGGCCATGGGTCGCCTAATTGTACCTTGGTTTAAAGGTGTTTCTCTTCAAGGGCATTTTAAGGATTCCCCCCTATGGATGAGCTTATCTTTAGGAGTTATCAACCGATGGGGTGGTTTCTCTATTTGGAGGTTGGTGGTGGTTGTGGAGAACCAAAAAATTGATGGCTAATAAGTCTCTATGATATGTGGACAACTATTTTCATGGCCATAGAAGCTCTAGGCTATGGACACATGGAAAGCTCTATGGACACCTCATGCTTGACTCCTTCCTTATCCATAAAGACTTGCATGCCCATGTGCACCCTTAGCCTTGGACATATGGAAAGTAACTTGACACCTCGTGCTTGAATAATTCCTTATCCATGAAGGCTTCCATGACCATGGGCCCCCTGACATGGACACATGGAAAGTAGCTTGGACACCTTATGCCTTGCTTCTTCCTTAACCATAAAGCTTTATATACTCCTTCCTTACCTCCCAACCAAAATATTTTATCTGTACCTCCCACCTACTTAGGACATCATACTCTATTTATTTGTTCACTTAGTAGCTGTCGCAAGGTAGAATAAGATGCCATCTTGGTGAAGAAGGTCTTCTAGGATTTCATCTAAGCTCATCTAGGGTTTCTAAAGTCACCTTTTGGCGTTTCACACCAAGACAAGTAGGTTTTCCCCCCTTCTCCTCTATTTTCCCTAATGTTCTTCTTCCTTCCACCTTCCTCTAGGTCAAAACTTTGGTATTACATGGTGGAATGTGGAACTCCATCTAAATCTCAAAAACTCTTCTTTTCATGCTCCTCTTGATTAGGGTTTGTATCCTTGAAGAAGAAGGTGATTCTTGCTCGAGTTTGGAGCTTGTTCTTGGAGCTACCAACCCATCTTGCTCAAGTTTCTTGCTGATTGGGATATGATCTTCTTCTTAGAGGCAAGTTCTATAACTTTCTCTATGTTTATTTCTTATTATAAGCTTGTTAGTTCATATTCTTATGCTTAAATGATGATCTTCATCTTTTGATGATTTTCTTATTTAGGATTGCATTTCTTTGTTGTTCTATACTTTGTTACTAGCTCTAGATGAACATGAAATGATTTGTACATCCATATTATGGTAGTGTATGACCTAAGAAAGGTTGTGGGGTGGGTTGGGGGGAGGGGAAGTCATAGGACGACCCTCTCCATCTCTCTCTTCCTCACTTGTAACTAAATTGCTGACATGTCATTTTGTAGTTGGTTAGAATTGGAAAATTCATATCTTTTAAACCGCTCATCCAAATTAATAAAAAAATGTTTTAGAATCAGAAATTAATATCTATCTAATAAAAAATCTTTCTAGGTTTGATTTCAATCTTTCTTGAAAGGTGATTTTTGGAATATGATTTTAACACATAAAATCCATAAAAATTACAACTTAATCACCATAATTCCAAAATTGACATAAAGATATGTTTTCTTGATCAAGAGAACCTAATTAGTCTAATGGTGATATTTTTAGAGTCTAATCCAAGTTTCATGAAAAAGGTCCAATCTTAGGGTTTCTATGCAATAATGTGCAATATGTACACTAATGCATGTTAATAAATTGAAATTGGCCAAAGTTGAACTTGGGACATCTAGAAGTGGTGGAACTTGGTATTTGGACATAGTAAAGAGGTATGTGCATTCTTACACCCTAAGTTGGGATATTAGCAAACCAAACCCTATATTCCCTAGTGAGGCACTATATGAAAATTATTTTCTCTATTCCAGACTCTTTTGCGAAATTGCCTCAAAAATTAGTATTGATATTCTATTTCTTGGGTCTTGTACCCCATTGCCATGCTTCAAATATATGATGCTTCTACTTGCCATAGTTTCTCTTAGCATGTTGATTTTATTAGACTATTTAGCTAATGTAGTGGTACTTATGTACAACCACCCATAGATAGGGCACATGTTATTTTGCCCTGGGGAATGTGTTATTCTCCCCCACATATAATTTGTGTAGGTGGTTGGGAATGTGTTATTTCTCCCCTCACCTATAGATGTCTCAACCCTACTTAGTTAATGTAGCCAATGTTAATCATGCATGCAATTCCTTTACTTTTATTGTTATGACAAGCATCTATTTTGATTATGCTTCATACTCTTGATCTCTTCATCTATTAATGAACTCATAGTCTACACTTCCATGTTATTTTCTTTCTTTTATTCTTGTTCATATTGTTGACACATACCTTGTTTTTTCCCCTCTAGCTGGGTGATTTCCCAACCACCCAGATTTCGAACAAGGTGCCGAACAAGACCAAGGAAAATAGGATCAATAGTAAATTTAAGACTTGCTTGAAGGATGTCTAGGCTGGTAAATCTAGATCCTTTATTTTCTCATCTTTTTCTTATGAGAAATTTATGTAGTGAACAATGATGAAAGCCATTAATAGCTTTAGTTTCTTTTCCTATGCACTACTTTTGACATTTTATGTATTTGGTGCATGCTTATTTACTTGGAATATTATACATGCATCCCTCAATTTCTATTATCTTTGTGAAAAGATGGATGTTTTTTATTTCCTTCAAAATTTAGCAAGGAGGTGATCTTGCCTATTTATAGTCACCACATCTTTTAGGTGGTCGTCACTGACGTGGTCAGGATCGTGGTGCAGAGGAAGAGCAGTTTGGAGAGCAGTAGAAGTAGAAGGTGGATAGTAGTTGTAGTGTCCTAGAGTCATCCTTGTACTCTCAGATCCGAGTAAGGGATGATTTGTAGATGATATGTATATTGACACGTTGTTTTAGAAGTATGTCGATGTTTATATGTAGCATGTATAAGTAGAACATCTCTCTTTGTATATTGGTTGTGACTAAGGCCAGTGGGCAGATATGTAAATACATGATATTGTATGTATCGATACATGCTGTTGGACCTTTATGTATATGTTTCTGAACCTGATAGTAATGTATAAATTAGTTTTAATGTACCCACTTTTCTGGCTATGTGATTAATTAGTAGTTGATCACATGTTTTGTTTTGAGTAATCTCAATTAGCATGATGGGGTGTCACATGATAGGTTGATAATAGATGTCTAGGTTCACTAAGTCTATAGGGACCTAGGACCTAGGTTTGTGTTTGTTCTTACGTTATCAAAAATATCTGATCATAGCTTCTAGTTATGCAAATATGTCTAAAGAACATGAAGAGAATATGGAGATTAGCTAGGTCGTGCAAAGAGGTGGTAGTAGGAGGTAGGCACATGATGGAAGAGTACATGAGATGGGGCCGGAGCAGCCCCTGAGGCCTCAGTTTGACCCAACAACCATGACCAATACAATGTTCCAATCCATGTTTAGATAACTTACGACCACGATTATGCATCTAGAGATAGAGCTCCCATACCTTAACCTAGGGTAGCCTCCCCTAATGTGGAATCCCATGGTTCTGGGAAGACTTTTGAGAAATTGAGACATGTGGGGGTGATCAAGTATGCGGGTAAAGTAGAGTCAACTGACACTAAAATGTGGTTGACAAAGTTTGAAAAGGCATTCAAGATCCTCAACATTTTGGAAGAGGACAAGGTGAAGCACATTGTCTACCTATTGAAGGGTAGTGTTGGCCACTAGTGGGCCATAGAGGAGGAGAAGAGACCAGGAGTTGTGGTAGGATGGGAAGAGTTTCAGTGAGAGTTCGTGAGTCATTACTTTCCTAAGACATACCTAGATGAGAAGATAGCATAGTTTGAGAAGATACACTAGGGTTCGATGTTGATCAATAAGTATGAGGCTAAGTTTATGGAGATTTTGAGGTTCTATCCTCATATGGCAGTGACATATAATAAGAGGATATGCTGGTTCGAGAAGGGTCTGAGCACAAAGTTGTTTATGACATTATTTGCTTTGGAGTACAGAGAGAGGTTTTCTACCTTTATAGAGTCAGTGAGATGGATTGAGAGGTCTTCTATCGATAAACATGAAGCCAACTGTTATGACCCACTCTGTGATAAATCAGTAAGCACCTTGGTTAGTGCTAAGCACCCTGTTAAACAACATGGTTAATCAATATAAGCTATGTGATGAATCAATAGTTGAGATTGAATCATCTAAGGTAATTAATGATTATAGCAATGATGATCATTAAGTTAATTAACTTGAATAAGTACTCCAGGTGTAATTAGTGCCTTGACCAGTGGTGACAAGATGATAATTGTGATCTCTCACTTCGAGGTTGTAGTGGTTTTTGTGCTTGAGAATTTGCAAAAGAAATCACCTTAATCGGACATTCGAGGTGAGAGATATGGCATTTTCAAGACCTAGGGACCCAAGTTGCAAAATTTCCAAAAACTTTGCTTTATAACCGTTTTTCCTTATTATTTCTCCCTTATCCTTTCTTCCTCACCCGATAGAACACCGCTTGAGAAGCGGCGCTCAGCAGGTCATCGACCGTGGAGCAGCGGGAGCAAGGGCGGGCATTTCAGGGCGATTTAGGGCATCTCAGTGAAGATTTGACCTCCGTCCGTCCTTCCTCACCTTCCTTCCCCTTCTTCTTCCTCTACTTCCTTTACTCCACCCTAGCTCCGGGCACAACTTCCCTACCTGCTTGGGCGGCACCCTGCAACAGAGGCTGGCCGAGCAGCCACAACATCGGCTAGCACCAAGAAACAACAACTCTACCTCCGCCCACCCTTCCTGTTCCTTTTTCCTCGCCCTAGGCGCGCTGCACCTCAGCTAGCCTGGGCGCCCGACCGGCTGCACAGAGCAGCAGCCGCAACTATGGCCATGGCTAGGGCGAGTGACTGGGAGCCCTCCTGGGCACAGCCAATACCTGAAATCATCCGCGTGGAGCTCATCCAAGAGGCCTAAGCAAGAATCAGAAGCCAATAGCCAAGTTCCAGCACCAGCTGAGCTAGATCTCAACCTGTACGTGTGAAGGAGATACTGTTCCATTGCAATAGGACTGAGCAGTTTCAATTTGAAACTCGATTGGCGCACGCAAGAGCAGGGTAAGACCAGCACGGAACTCGGTTTTGAAGATAGAACGAGAATCCATAGCATATAGTGTTGATTTGGTATTTTATCGGGCTTGTCCCTTTTTTGGCGCGTGAAACAGGTTCGCATCTAGGCTAATCCAAGGTTGAAGACAACCCTCTGGACGCGTTTCCGGACGAATCAGAACATCCCAAATCGCAGTGAGTAGGATTTCATTTATTTATCATTAATAAACTCAGGCGTTTGAATGTTTTCTGTTTTGTGCGCGAATTACGCTGATAACAGGCGTTATCAGGCGTCAGGCAGCGTTTGGCGTTGCCCGACCTTTTTATTTCATAAACTGCTTCTAGACACTGTTATATGATTAAATTTAGCATTTGAACATTATGGATTGAATCAGTAGATTTATATGGTTCATTGGAACCTAAATTGCTCATTTGAATGTTGAAATTAGAAATTCATGTCTGAAAATGGTATAATTTGGGTATGAACCCAGACAATGAAGATTTCTGATAAATTATCAGATGTACGATTTCAAAGTTGATATGAATAAATAAAATATGCATGAAAACCCTAATTGCACATATCTTTTGACGTTAATATGTGTAAATTGATATTTACATGAAATGGCACATTTCTCTGAAATATTACCAGAAATTCTCAAGTATTGTTATTAAATTGTATTGTGATATGTAATTAACTCTTAATTGAGTTAAGTGATGCACAAACCAGGATTTGGGTTAATGTGCACGTTTTTCGAGAATTTTAGAGAATTGATAATTGTTGAGTATGATTCTTATATGTGAAGTAAATTTCTTTAATTTGTGCAATAAGATGTTCAATTGCGTAAATTCGCTATGTATGTGCCAAATTGAAATAAGTTGGGTTATTTATGCATTTCTAATTTGTCTGAATACATGGTATGAGAATTTCTCAGAAATTACAATGATTTGAATATATTACTCTGTCGGTTTAGAATGACAGTGTATTGTGATCTGATCTGAAATCAGTAAATGTGGTATCATAGAGAAACCAGAGTTCGGAACAAGAACATGAGTTATGTATTTCAGATTAATGTGTTCTATAATAATAAAATAATAGACTTAGGTTCCCTAACACCATAGAACCCCTTTGAGAGGTCTGCACCTTAGGGGTGAAACTCGTGTCCAACATCAACTGGTTGAGTAATTCTGGTGGCACGAGGGTTGATAGACAGTGTCCAACACCAACCGATTGAGTAATTTTGGTGGCACTGGGGAAAAATAATAAATAAAGTAAAGGGTTATCCAACACCAACCGGTTGAGTAATTCTGGTGGTAACCCAGTGTTGACTCCCTGCGCCTGTGTGCTCAGGTTAGAGGAGGAGTCTAGAGCACTCATGGTGAGTGCAGAGGAGGCCAGAGAGCCTGTGGGTCCTGTAGCAGACCAGGACGAGAAGTTAGACTTAGCATTTCCCGAGTGTGTCACTAAGTCTTGTACGGTGAGATCGTAGTTCGCTACAGATCTTTGTATGCAGAGTACACTGCATATGATTAGGGCATAATAATATAAAAGTGTAATCATATAGGATCACAGTAAATTTAATATGTCAAGAGATTTGAACTTTTGTGCCAATTCTCTATAACTGTTTATTTGTTTAAAATATCTGTTGTTAAATAGAAATGTGATTATTATCTATAAATCTGCTATGTCATTAGAAATTCCCTGCTTAGTACTGTACTTATCTTTATTTAAATTTTATATATCTGATGAGTTGTTTAGTGATAGCTAAATGAAATGCTATTCACTGAGCGAGTAGGCTCATCCCTCT
The DNA here is from genome assembly GCA_963693085.1 of Alisma plantago-aquatica. Classification (NCBI taxonomy): domain Eukaryota; kingdom Viridiplantae; phylum Streptophyta; class Magnoliopsida; order Alismatales; family Alismataceae; genus Alisma; species Alisma plantago-aquatica. Next base: position 612,880,630 of record OY856411.1, read on the forward strand.
ACTCAAACATTTTTAGGTCAGCGACAGTTCTAGAAATATGAAAGATCTTACCACCCTAGTCAGTAGAAGGTATATGTGGTTAGTTAGATAGTGGTCTCTTAGTCCTTTCCCCTCGGTCCTTGGGACATGGTGTGGGTGAGAGAAAGTATGTATGGCGAATGTGTAAAGGATGTAAATTAACTGTTATGATTACTTTCTGTTAAAAAATGTTACATGTTGTAAACTCTGTTTATGTTCTCTAGCCAGGTTAATTGTGATGCTTCCGCAATAGTTTATCATGTTTTAGTTTACAACAATAATTCGGATATCATTACGAGGTTTTAAGAGGAAAAAGTTCTCAGTGATTTGTTTATGTGATAATCCCTCCTTCGCGCCCTAATCTCGTGATTAGTGGTTAGTGTGAGATCGGGGTGTGACATCTTGGTATCAGAGAATAGGTTGAGTATATGAATACTCTAAGTCAAGGTCAGGGGACGATAAAAGACCAATAGGATTAGGACTTAAGTGTCTTCCTTCGAACTGCAATTTTCTAACAGGAAGTGTTCTGTTATACTATTGCAGATGGCAGGAAGAGGATGTGGTCACGAGAACCAAGTAAAGAGTTTATGTTGAATCGTCAGGGATCATTAGGGTCGAAAGATAGAGTTATAAGTGAGAAAAATAAGAAGTGATATGTCTTTAGCTCTGGGAGGTCTGAGTGTTTAGATACCCTGGCCAGGTGTCTGAATACTTAGATTGACCAGTATCAAGCTACTCTGTCTATTCTTCTATGGATGCCCTGGCCAGGTATGCAGAGGAAGGATAGGCTAGAGAGAAACCCTAGAAATCTTAGGGTTAAGAAACTGGAAATTTATGCAGGAGTAAGAGATTAAACATAGGATGCGATGCAACTCTTGCTTTATATTGCTTATTTGATTGGAAATCATTAGAAATGCTCTTATATGTATGAATTTAGATTTTCAGTTAGTAGAATAAATATGATTCCTTTATATTGTTGTGTGTCATGAAGTGATTTATTTATTGTTTATATTCTTTGTATCAAGTAGACCAAAAGTTATGTTTAAATGAGTTTGCCCTAAGTGGATATTCTTTCCACATGTTTGAGATCAATAGGAGTTGGTTAATCCTGAGTAGCTCTTGGCTTCAGGACTGCAGGTTCGGCCTGGTCCGGCTGACAAGATGTGTTACTGTGATCTAACAACTCCTATAAATAGTATAATAAGAATAGACTCTGGATAAATCTGACATATCATAGTAAAAATGTATATACACTAAGATGTTGAGATATAAGGGAAAGATTAGAACAACTAAGGATTAGTTGGAACCGATATCGGAGACCCAACATTGGGACATCATATGAGCAATCCTTAATTAGAAATAAAGGAACACAATAAGGGTCAGATTAAATTTAATGATTCGGTGAGAAATACCCTTAATGGTACTAATCAATAATGCATAACCAATGCATGGATCCAATACATGATTAATAAACCCTAGTGGAGGGTGTATCATTGTGAAACCCTAGCTGAGGGTGTATCATTGCGATTGTTTATAGGAAACTTTATAAGTTATGCTTTAAACTAAGATAAGTCCATATCATGTGAGATAGCTGGACAATTCTAATGTGTGGCCTATGCATTATATGCTAAAGGTGAGTATTCTGTGATGGAATGCATTAAGAGGGGAGATACCTTAATACAAGATAAAGTTGGTTAACTCAAGAGGGTCTGAATTAATGAGAAATGGGGAACCCTAACCCTAATTTGGGGAAAAAGGGAATGATAAGCCATGTTTGATAGTGAACCCTAATTCCTGGTCAAGGAATGATGGTATTACTATTGTATCACATGATGTGATGAAAATCTTGTATGACTGTTATCATGCCTAATAACCATGCAGGTATGATGAGATGATGAATATAGCCAAGTTTGGGCTGTGGCATTTATATAATAAATGCTGATTGGATTTTTGTGTGTTGATGTTGTTTTTACTTAATAAAAGTAATAATGTGTACGGATTTTATGAGCCATGTGAATAAGTTGTTGCCTAGTGAGAGGCGACAAGATATGAATGGCCTTGTGAGCCATGTGTGATGCTTGGGTAACAAGTATCATGTTTATTTGTAGCATTTGTGTTAATAAGTTATGCTAGAGAGCTTGGCTGATGTTACATTTCTGTTATATATCTATAGTTCATTGATGATTATTCACATCTGTTGTATCCATTACAAGTAGATGGATAAACTTATGAGATCTAAAGTTTGAATTTCAAACTAAGGGAGTAAAGTCATATCACAATAACATTATGCTACTGACAAGGACCAAACTCTAGAATGTTTAGAGTTGAAGTAGTTCAAGGGATGTCGCTAGTGATTTGACCTTGAATACTAGTATCTTTATAAAACAAGATCATACAATTTGCACTATGAAAGGTAACCTAGCACTAATAAAAATCCAGGGTTTAAAGTTAGCTAATCTGGAAGGTAGATACACAATATGAAAATGACTCGGAGAAAAGAGTAAGATATAATTTTGAGATAAATTCTTACAGTAGTAATAAGAGGTTAGTACCATAGAATGAGGAGTATTACTCGTCACATGATCTGGAATTAGTTGTTGTAGTTCATGCTCATAAGACATGACGTTACTGTCTTTATGGTGAGGTGTGCCAGGTGTTTATAGATCATAAGAGCTTGATATATATCTTTACCCAGAAGGATCTGAATCTTAGACATCGGAGATGATTAGAATTGATTAAGGATTATGATATAATGATAGATTATCACCCTGGAAATACGAATGTGGTAGCAGATGCTTTGAGCATAGTGTTAAGTTCAATAGTTGATGCATTCTCTATGGCCTGTTTCAAGAAAGACATGCTAGTAGAAATGCGGAAGTTGAACTTAGACTTAGGGGTGACAGCACAGAGTGGTTTGATTGCACAGATGCAAGTCAAACCGACTTTTATGATCAGATCAAGGAACTACAGTAGGGTGACAGTGGGTTGCAGCAGATCGTACATGACATGTCAGGGGGGAATGACCAGAGTTTAGGTTTTCAGTTGATGGATTGTTGTATTAGCATGACAGGTTGCATGTACCTCGAGATAATAATTTGGAAGAATAGATTCTTGAGGAAGCACATGCATCGATGTATGCCATGTATCTAGGTAACACTAAGATGTACATGAATCTCAAGGAGTTGTACTGGTGACCTGATATGACAAAGGATGTAGCTGAGTATGTGACTAGGTGCAGTGTGTATCAACAGGTTAAGGCTGAGCACCAGAAACCTAAAGGTACCTTGCAATCTCTTCCTATACCTGAGTGGAAGTGGGAACATATCACAATGGATTTTGTGATAGGGTTGCCCAGGACACCTAGAGGTTGTAACTCTATATGAATGATTGTGGATAGATTAATTTAGTCTGCTCACTTTCTTCATATTAAGTCAACCTTTTTTGTCTTGAAGTTGGCTAAGATATACGTGGATGAAATAGTCAGATTGTATGGTATCCCAGTTTCAATTATTTCAGATAGAGATCCTAAGTTCACATCCAGGTTTTAGAATCAGTTGCTTTGTGCTTTGGGCATAAAAAAAATTAAGATTCAGTACAACTTATCACCCACAAACGGATGGTCAGTCTGAGAAGACCACTCAGACTCTTGAGGACATGCTGAGAGCAGTAGAAAGCTGCTCAGAATAGACAGAAGAGTCATGTCAAGAAGAGGCGTTAACATCTTGAGTTTACGATTGGTAATGAAGTTTATCTGAAAGTTTCACCATGGAAGGGAGTGCTGAGTTTTGGTAAGTGAGGTAAACTGACTCCTAGGTTTATGGGCCTATATCCTGTCATTGAAAGGATTGGACCTATAGCCTATAAGTTGGAATTTCCATCTGTGTTGACTAGTCTACATGATGTATTTCATGTATCGATGTTGAAGAAGTGTTATCCTGGTACAGAGAAGATAGTGGATCCATAATCTGCTCAACTCAGACCAGATGTATCTTATGTTGAAGAATCAATACATATAGTTGATCGAAGAAATCAAGGAGCTCAAGAATCGAGATACCGTTAGTGAAGGTTTGGTGGAGAAATCATAACCTAGAAGAAGCTACGTGGGAGATTGAATCTTAAATGCGTAACAAGTTTCCTTTTCTCTTTTAGGAATTTCGGGACGAAATTCTTATAAGGGAGGGAGATTGTTATGACCCACTCTGTGATAAATCAGTAAGCACCTTGGTTAGTGCTAAGCACCCTGTTAAACAACATGGTTAATCAATATAAGCTACGTGATGAATCAATAGTTGAGATTGAATCATCTAAGGTAATTAATGATTATAGCAATGATGATCATTAAGTTAATTAACTTGAATAAGTACTCCAGGTGTAATTAGTGCCTTGACCAGTGGTGACAAGATGATAATTGTGATCTCTCGCCTAGAGGTTGTAGTGGTTTTTGTGCTTGAGAATTTGCAAAATAAATCACCTTAATCAGACATTCGAGGTGAGAGATATGGCATTTTCAAGACCTAGGGACCCAAGTTGCAAATTTTCCAAAAACTTTGCTTTATAACCGTTTTTCCTTATTCTTTCTCCCTTATCCTTTCTTCCTCACCCGATAGAACACCGCTTGAGAAGCGGCACTCAGCAGGTCATCGACCGCGGAGCAGCGGGAGCAAGGGCGGGCATTTCAGGGCGATTTAGGGCATCTCAGTGAAGATTTGACCTCCGTCCGTCCTTCCTCACCTTCCTTCCCCTTCTTCTTCCTCTACTTCCTTTACTCCACCCTAGCTCCGGGCACAACTTCCCTACCTGCTTGGGCGGTGCCCTGCAACAGAGGCTGGCCGAGCAGCCACATCATCGGCCAGCACCAAGAAACAACAACTCTACCTCCGCCCACCCTTCCTGTTCCTTTTTCCTCGCCCTAGGCGCGCTGCACCTCAGCTAGCCTGGGCGCCCGACCGGCTGCACAGAGTAGCAGCCGCAACTATGGCCATGGCTAGGGCGAGTGACTGGGAGCCCTCCTGGGCGCAGCCAATACCTGAAATCATCCGCGTTGAGCTCGGCCAAGAGGCCTAAGCAAGAATCAGAAGCCAATAGCCAAGTTCCAACACCAGCTGAGCTAGATCTCAACCTGTACGTGTGAAGGAGATACTGTTCCATTGCAATAGGACTGAGCAGTTTCAATTTGAAACTCGATTGGCGCACGCAAGAGCAGGGTAAGACCAGCACGGAACTCGGTTTTAAAGATAGAACGAGAATCCATAGCATATAGTGTTGATTTGGTATTTTATCGGGCTTGTCCCTCTTTTGGCGCGTGAAACAGGTTCGCATCTAGGCTAATCCAAGGTTGAAGACAACCCTCTGGACGCGTTTCCGGACGAATCCGGACATCCCAAATCGCAGTGAGAAGGATTTCATTTATTTATCATTAATTAACTCAGGCGTTTGAATGTTTTCTGTTTTGTGCGCGAATTACGCTGATAACAGACGTTATCAGGCGTCGGGCAGCGTTTGGCGTTGCCCGACCTTTTTATTTCATAAACTGCTTCTAGACACTGTTATATGATTAAATTTAGCATTTGAACAGTATGGATTGAATCAGTAGATTTATATGGTTCATTGGAACCTAAATTGCTCATTTAAATGTTGAAATTAGAAATTCATGTCTGAAAATGGTATAATTTGGGTATGAACCCAGACAATGAAGATTTCTAATAAATTATCAGATGTACGATTTCAAAGTTGATATGAATAAATAAAATATGCATGAAAACCCTAATTGCACATATCTTTTGACGTTAATATGTGTAAATTGATATTTACATGAAATGGCACATTTCTCTGAAATATTACCAGAAATTCTCAAGTATTTTTATTAAATTGTATTGTGATATGTAATTAACTCTTAATTGAGTTAAGTGATGCACAAACCAGGATTTGGGTTAATGTGCACGTTTTTCGAGAATTTTAGAGAATTGATAATTGTTGAGTATGATTCTTATATGTGAAGTAAATTTCTTTAATTTGTGCAATAAGATGTTCAATTGCGTAAATTCGCTATGTATGTGCCAAATTGAAATAAGTTGGGTTATTTATGCATTTCTAATTTGTCTGAATACATGGTATGAGAATTTCTCAGAAATTACAATGATTTGAATATATTACTCTGTCGGTTTAGAATGACAGTGTATTGTGATCTGATCTGAAATCAGTAAATGTGGTATCATAGAGAAACCAGAGTTCGGAACAAGAACATCAATTATGTATTTCAGATTAATGTGTTCTATAATAATAAAATAATAGACTTAGGTGCCCTAACACCGTAGAACCCCTTTGAGAGGTCTGCACCTTAGGGGTGAAACTCGTGTCCAACATCAACCGGTTGAGTAATTCTGGTGGCACGAGGGTTGATAGACAGTGTCCAACACCAACCGATTGAGTAATTTCGGTGGCACTGGGGAAAAATAATAAATAAAGTAAAGGGTTATCCAACACCAACCGATTGAGTAATTCTAGTGGTAACCCAGTGTTGACTCCCTGCGCCTGTGTGCTCAGGTTAGAGGAGGAGTCCAGAGCACTCATGGTGAGTGCAGAGGAGGCCAGAGAACCTGTGGGTCCTGTAGCAGACCAGGACGAGAAGTTAGACTTAGCATTTCCCGGGTGTGTCGCTAAGTCTTGTACGATGAGATCGTAGTTCGCTACAGATCTTTGTATGCAGAGTACACTGCATATGAGTAGGGCATAATAATATAAAAGTGTAATCATATAGGATCACAGTAAATTTAATATGTCAAGAGATTTGAACTTTTGTGCCAATTCTCTATAACTGTTTATTTGTTTAAAATATCTGTTGTTAAATAGAAATGTGATTATTATTTGTAAATCTGCTATGTCATTAGAAATGCCCTGCTTAGTACTGTACTTATCTTTATTTAAATTTTATATATCTGATGAGTTGTTTAGTGATAGCTAAATGAAATTCTATTCACTGAGCGAGTAGGCTCATCCCTCTACTCAAACATTTTCAGGCCAGCGACAGTTCCAGAAATCTGAAAGATCTTACCACCCTAGTCAGTAGAAGGTATATGTAGTTAGTTAGATAGTGGTCTCTTAGTCCTTTCCCCTCGGTCCTTGGGACATGGTGTGGGTGAGAGAAAGTATGTATGGCGAATGTGTAAAGGATGTAAATTAACTGTTATGTTTACTTTCTGTTAAACAATGTTACATGTTGTAAACTCTGTTTATGTTCTCTAGCCAGGTTAATTGTGATGCTTCCGCAATAGTTTATCATGTTTTAGTTTACAGCAATAATCCGGATATCATTATGAGGTTTTAAAAGGAAAAAGTTCTCAGTGATTTGTTTATGTGATAATCCCTCCGTCGCGCCCTAATCTCGTGATTAGTGGTTAGTGTGAGATCGGGGTGTGACACCAACGATAAGAAGAGACCAACTTAGTTTTATGGGTAGTCTTCTGGAAGCTTTAAGAAGCCAAGGTTTTCTTCACTGCAGTCATAATAGAGGTCAACTTTTTATGAGCCAAGATCAGGTGTACCATCATAGTAGACCCCGAGAAAGGGCAAAGGTCACTGTTTTCCGCCAGTACGAGCACGCAATGCAAGGTCAATTTAGTGATATGGACATATAGCTTGTAGTATGATTTGATGACTTATCATAAGTGTGGACAAGTAGGGCATATCAGGTGGACTTGTCCTATGAAGGATGAGGAAGTGTCACAATAGGCGAGGCAGAATCAACTAGTTTTGCAATAATAGTTCAATAGTGTGGTGGTAGAGGACACAGTCAGGCATCACATGCGAGGTCATCTGGACCAACTGGCAGAGGGCATGGATGAAAACATGCGATAGATAGATTCTAGTCTATGAGTCATCTTGAGGGAGTGATCAATTCACGGGTCGTGACAAGTCAGATGAAACTTTTTCATTATGACTTATCTGCTTCTTCTTTCATATATGTTTTGGTTATCCCAGGTGTGACACATTCTTTTACCACTAGAGAGGTGATAAGTAGTTGTAATCTGCCTATTTGTAATAGATCTATTAGCCTTTTGATAGAAACCCCTTTAGTTGGTTCGACTGAGTTGTGCGAGGAGTGTCCATCTTGCATTCTTTCTTTCTTGGGCTGCAACATTCAAGTGGATCTTATAACACTTGACATGCATGGATTCGATGTGATCCTTGGGATGGATGCCTTGGAGAAGTACAAAATTTTTTTGGCCTATAGTTCTAAGATGACGACGTTCTGTGATGGATATGTTTCTTCAATATTCTAAGGAGATAGGAAGATTCTTCCTATGTGTTTGGTGTCAGCCATGACAGTGGAGAGGTTGATGAGACAAGGATGTGGGGCTTTCTTTGCTCATGTGGTGGATACCAAGGTGAGGAGCCCTAGTATCCAGGAGGTGCTTATAGTGCATGAATTTGAGGATGTCTTTCTAGAGGAGTTTCCTAGTGTCCCCCTTCCTAGAGAGATTGGTTTTGAGATCAATCTTGTTCTTAGAACTCAACCCATAACACAAGTATCTTATAGGATGGGACCAATAGAGATGTAGGAGCTGAAGAATCATTTGTAGGAGTTGTTAGAGAAGGGTTTCACCAGACTGAGCACTTCCCTTTGGGGTGCTTCTGTGTTGTCTATGAAGAAGTAGGATGGTTCCATGAGTCTTTGTATAAAATACTGGTAGTTGAACAAGGTCACCATAGAGAACAAGTATCCATTTTTGAGGATTGATGATCTGTTTGACCAGTTGATAGGTGCTACAATGTTCTCAAAGATAGATCCGGGTTCCTTAGCTTGTGAAATTTCCCATTATTGTTGTAGTAAAACCGGTTGTCTTTAATGGATGGAACCACCCCATATTCACTAATGAATTTCTTGATCCATACTTCTTCCTTTTCTGAGCTGGAGGCAGTAATGCACACAACCTCTATTGTAGAGTTAGTCATTTTCTCTTATTTGGAACTTTTCCAACTTCCATCTCCACAATTTAGGCAACACACAAATTTGAATTTTGGTCTATAACTTTCCATGTTAGTTTGGAGGTTTATATCAGTGTAACCTTTTACAACTAACTATTCTTCACCACCATAATTTAGGAATTGATTCCAATAACTTCCATGTGAGCTTACATAGATGATTTCTACCAACAGAGAGTGCTGATAGTTTTTCTCTTGTGACTTCCAACAGTCCTTCTTATGGTATGTATTGATGGAAAGTTCATTTTGTCTTCTGATGGCGTGATTGACCAATTCATGTACAACTCTAACTAACAACATCACTATTTAATTGATTTTTCTCTCTCCTTTGAGGCTATATATATCCCCCATAGTCTCCCTTCTTTGGCTCACTTGCACTTTTGAGAATGGAGCGCTATAGCACAGTGAATCACCATCAGTTGACTATAACTGATGAGATTTCTGGTTCCATCATGTTGTTCTTTCGGCAATGTTTTCCTTCAAAATCTTGTCTCCTTATGCGAGGTAAGGAAACATGTGGGTTTTAAGCTTTGATCAGGGTAAGTTTAACCTTGAATGTGCTTTTTTTTATGAACCTTAGATCCCTATTCATCTTTATTATTTTCTAGGTGGTTTTTCTTTAAGATTTTAACTGAAGGGTCTAACACACCATTATTGCCCATTCTCTCTTGATTGTTTAGTTGCTTCTTGATGTATACCATTAGTGTTTGAGTGTTGTTGAAGGATGGGAACTCAAACCGTAGCAGAGTTACCTTTAAAGTCAGAGTTTGTCTTTAAGCTGGTGTTGTACTTGTAGTTGTTTGTGCATGAATCATTTCTAGTTTTCTAGGTGAGTGATATAACATCTACATCATTTAATCTTGCATGTAGTGGATCTAGTAGTTACATACCTTTAATATGCTAAAAATGGATGGTTACATATCCTAGGTCTTAACTTGTGAGTTTATGTACCTACATGACAATGCTAACCGTTATCCTTATGTGACATAAACACAACTTACCTACCATGCCTGAGTAAGTATACAACTTTAAATGGTAGGAGCAACCTAGGGTTTTCTCCCTAGCAAGGCATATGACATGCATGTTGAAAGATGCTATCTTACGGTTTGGGTTACAACTATTGTATGATTATTATACATGTACTGAATCAATTCTGAAATAACATGCTACTAAAATATGGAAAGGTGTCTCCTTTATGGAAGGTGGTGGGGGGTGTAACGCCCAGGCCCACTGCCCAAGGCTCTAGTAGAGTTTCAGGAATGATGACTGGCCCCACAGACCACCACTAGCCTTAACTGCGCACTTTGTCCACACTGACGCGCAAGCCAGGATCAACTTCCCGACTGGTCACCCATCCTAGTACTACTCCAAGATGAGTACGCTTAACTATGGAGTTCTTTAGAGATGGGCTTCCTGAAAAGGAGGTGCACCTTGGTGATATGGGTAGTCCAATCATTCACCATGGACAACCCTTTCCTACATGCCTGGACCGCACGGCTCAAGACTGGCATGCCATGCCCATGTGGGCCCCACCTACTGGAGGGGTTATGGCTCTGATACCATTTGTAACGCCTGGGCCCACTGCCCAAGGCTCTAGTAGAGTTTCAGGAATGACGACTGGCCCCACAGACCACCACTAGCCTTAACTGCGCACTTTGTCCACACTGACGCGCAAGCCAGGATCAACTTCCCGACTGGTCACCCATCCTAGTACTACTCCAAGCTGAGCATGCTTAACTATGGAGTTCTTTAGAGATGGGCTTCCTGAAAAGGAGGTGCACCTTGGTGATATGGGTAGTCCAATCATTCCTTTTAAGAGTGTTTTATCCGAGGCCTCAAATCCTGGGATGTTACAGGGGGTCTACACATGTTATCACTTGGTTGTGCTAGAAGTGCCAAAGGTGTGACAACTTATGATTTTTGGAAACTTGCTATCTTTTCTATAGTGTGAAGTTAGGTCATGATTGTTTTACATTTTACATTTCCTAAAATTATTTACTACTTATTTCTTATTTATTGTTTGTATAGTGATTTGGTTGAAGTAATAGTGGGGCAATAGACCTAATGAAATAGAAAATTCTAAGTAGAGCCCTGAGTCCAAACAACCATCCCCTTGGGGTGTTAGTGGGGATGTGGAAATGAGTTAATCTTGTAGCAATTCAAAGTTGTGGGAAGATGCTCAAAGCAATATATTATGAATATGTGGGCATGTTTAAGAGAAAATATCCTATCATCTCTATATGATTTTTCTTTAGGGGAAGCATGCAGACATCATCATGTTTTAAGAAGGGTGATTATTTGGTATACATGGAATTGTAACTTATGTACCTAGGCATGCCAGGTGTGGTGGATTAGCTCATGAGTGTACATCTAGGTGGGGTTACTGACATGATCTCTACCTTTATGATGCCTCACTTTAGCCCAAACCAGTGAGGAGAGATGTAATGGAACGCCCGGGCCACTGCCCAAGGCTCTAGTAGAGTTTTAGGAATGATGACTGGACCACAGACCACCACTAGCCTTAACTGCGTGCTTTGTCCTCATGCATGTGCAAGCCGGGGTCAACTTCCCGACTGGTCACCCATCCTAGTACTACTCCAAGCTGAGAACGCTTAACTATGGAGTTCTTTAGTGATGGGCTCCCGGAAAAGGAGGTCCACCTTGGTGATATGGGTAGTCCAATCAGTCCTTTTAAGATCATGTTATCCGATGCCTCAAATCCTGGGATGTTACAAAGAAGGGTGATTATTTGGTATACATGGAATTGTAACTTATGTACCTAGGCATGCCAGGTGTGGTGGATTAGCTCATGAGTGTACATCTAGGTGGGGTTACTGACATGATCTCTACCTTTATGATGCCTCACTTTAGCCCAAACCAGTGAGGAGAGATGTAATGGAACGCCCGGGCCACTGCCCAAGGCTCTAGTAGAGTTTTAGGAATGACGACTGGCCCCACAGACCACCACTAGCCTTAACTGCGTGCTTTGTCCTCATGCACGTGCAAGCTGGGGTCAACTTCCCGACTGGTCACCCATCCTAGTACTACTCCAAGCTGAGAACGCTTAACTATGGAGTTCTTTAGTGATGGGCTCCCGGAAAAGGAGGTGCACCTTGGTGATATGGGTAGTCCAATCATTCCTTTTAATATCATGTTATCCGATGCCTCAAATCATGGGATGTTACAATCTCCCCCACTTAGACTCTTGACGTCCTCGTCAAGGCTCAACTATATGGCCTCATAATCTGACCCCATTTCAGTGCAGACCCACAATGGCCCATGGACACCCAGCTCCCGTCCATGGCTACCAGCGCAAGGGCGGCTCCATCTCGTCTCTACGGATAGCCCTTTCCAACTTGCCTGGACCACACAGCTCAAGACTGGCATGCCACATGCCCATGTGGGCCCCACCTACTGGAGGGGTTATGGCTCTGATACCATTTGGAACGCCCGGGCCACTGCCCGAGGCTCTAGTAGAGTTTTAGGAATGACGACTGGCCCCACAGACCACCACTAGCCTTAACTGCGTGCTTTGTCCTCATACACGTACAAGCCGGGGTCAACTTCCTGACTGGTCACCCATCCTAGTACTACTCCAAGCTGAGCACGCTTAACTATGGAGTTCTTTAGTGTTGGGCGCCCAGAAAAGGAGGTGCACCTTGGTGATATGGGTAGTCCAATCATTCCTTTTAAGATCATGTTATCCGAGGCCTCAAATCCTGGGATGTTACATGTAACATTCCAGGTCTTGAGGCCTCAAATAAAATGATCTTAAAAAGGAATAACTGGAATATCTATACCACCAAGGTGCATCTCCTTTTCAAGGAGTCCATCACTAAGAACTTTGCGGTCAAGTCTTATTTGGAGGGACCATGCATTACAATGGTATCATAGTCTAAAGCCCTCCAGTAGATGTGGCCCACATGGGCATCTGGTGTGCCAGTCTTAAGCCATGCAGTCAAGGCATGTTGGAAAGGGTTGTCTATTGTGATGTAGCCACCCTTGCACTGGTATCCATGATTGAGTGTTGGGTGCACATGAGCCATTCTGGGTCCAGACTGAAATTGTAATGATTATGAGGCCTTATAGTTGAGCCTTGACAAGGATGCCAATAGTCTAAGATGGGGAAGTTGTAAAATCCAAGGTTTTGAGGCCTCTAATAAAATGATCTTAAAATGAAAGATTGGACCATGCATATCACCAAAGTGCACCTCCTTTGTAGGAAACACATCACTAAGAACTCTATGATTAATATTTCTCAACCTAGAGTAGTACTAGGATGCGTGACCTATCAGGAAGTTGATCTGGTGATATATGTGAGTGAGGACAAAGCACACAATCAAGGCTAGTAGTGGTCTGTGGGGCTACTCATCATTCCTAAAACTCTAATAGAGACTTGGGTGGCAAGCTCAGGCATTACAGAAGATATAGGAAATTCAAATTTCTCTTAGATATTATACATATGGTTGGCTATGGGTGACTTAATAGAATCTAGGTAGTTGTTTGGGTGGTATGCCCCATACAAAATAGGGCATTAAAACATGCACAACAACCATTTATTTAAACTGTTAGGCTTAATTGATGATTAACTTGGTTGTGCATTTGATGTTTAAGTATTTGTATTGGGAATTACACATTTGTTATCTAATAAGTATCATATCTAGATGGGATGCCATTGAGATGGGTAAGCATGTACCCTTGGGTATGCCAATAACCCTTATGTTTTTATGTTACATGTTTCCATTATAACATTCTCCCTAGCAAGTAAGATACATTTTAGGCATTATATCATTTTGTTGGGGCTTGGGGCTCACCCCTATCATTTTCCACATTTTTAGGTGAGAAACCCAATTATCTAGGTAGTGGCGAGGAAGATCAACAAGGAGGGAGAAGGCCTTAATATCAAGAGGTGGGTGATATTTGTGTGAAGGTATCTCAAAGGTAGGCGATGTTTGTGTGTCCCCATGCAGAGATAAAGCATATAGGGATAGAGTCATAGATGTCTCTATACTCTCAGGTCCCGGTGAGTTGTGCTTTCATGGTATCCTTTGTCTGCCTTGGATCATGTATATACATGCATAGCCTCTGGAGACAAAGTTTTGAATGTTGTAACTTGTCACATGCATGCTCTACAGTAATGCAACCTTTTTAAGGTTGTAAAAATACTGTATTTTGATGATATTCTATGGGTGTAGTGTTGAGCCTTTTTTTATTAAAGACTTGTAACCTATGATGGTGATGAATAATTTTATATTATCCTCTATTAAACTAAATATGGAATGAAAAGTTGGATTGTTATACCTAATGTCACAAGGTGAGATTACTGAAAAGAAAAATCAAAACTTAAAACTTAAACACATCATCACATGCATAAGTCCATAGAGATCTCAAAGCGCTTCCTCTTTCCATTGAGAACCTTCTAGACAATCTTGAAATTCTAAGAAGTTTTACTCAACGCCACGAATGAAGAGGACAAATAAGAGTCCTCTAAGAAGATTAAAGAGGTGGCCTTCAAAGATCAACTATAGGCCCTTGTGCAAGATCAAGTTATAGGTCACTTCTACTCCTCAAGTGAAGATGGGCCTCCAAGTGACCTTCAAGCTCATTAATCCAAGGACACTCTATACAAAGGCAAATCCTCCTTCTCTACTCCCAAGTGATATGAATGTGGACAAAAGGACATTTAAAAATGAATGTCAAAAGGTGAAGAAGCACCATGACAAATAAACCATAGTAAGAGAATGATAGACACAAGGATGGAAGGCACAATAAGAGAGGAAATAAGGAAAATAAGAACAAAGAAACATTCCATGCCACTTGGAACTCCTCTTTCCCTCCTTCTAGTGCTTCTAGATCAAGTGACGATGAATGCAACATGGCACTCATGGCTAGAAAAATTGATGAGGTAGTTGAGGTAGGTGAGATAAATATTCATGAACTTGGAAAATGATCTCTTATTGACTTCATTCATACCTCCCAAACTTCTTATAGCATATAAAAATCTAGAAAGAAAACATTAGGAAAACTTGTTGATGGATTCTATGCTAGAACATAAGATCTTGATCAAAGTGCTTATAAGGAAACATTAAAAACTCCAAGACCTTAACTGAACTAAAATTTAATGCTTTTAAGCTAAAAAATGGTGTTTATAATAAGAAAATAATCTTAAAGATGAATACGAAATTTATTTTTATGAGCTTAATGTGCTTAGGATTGAAAATGCCAAATTGCTTGCTAAGTAAACAATCTTGAATCTAGATCACCTATCTTGCCTTGTAATGAAGTTGGTAGTTACTCTTGGGAATGATTCTTACTTGACTAAAAACCTTTATTTAGAGGCCTACCTTTTACACATGAAAGATGATCTTTGTACTCAATATAATACTATCACTACTCTTATTTATGATTATTGTTTACTTAGACCATCTTTGGAAATGTTTCTTATTGGAAAGAAAAAGTTGAGTGAAATCCTTGACCACTCTACTTGACAATATGGGATAAATGGAGTTGGATATGATGTTGCCCAATTAAAATATAAAAGTAAGCAGAGGGGACCTCCAATCTACCAGGGAGAATCATCTACCTACAACACAAAGATACCTTGTACTCTTTGTAAGAAAACTAACCCTTTTACTTCTTTTTGTCCTTACACGAAGAAGGGAAACAAGACCAAAATGGTTTCATTTCCCAAGATAACCCTAGACCCAAATGTTTAAATTGGGAATTGGACTATATTCTTTTGTATATATATGGTTAATAGTTTGTTAATTGTAGATGCTCCAAGAACATGACTAGAGATAAAGCTCACTTCAATTCAATCAAGAAGAAGTAAGGTTGTTATGTGACTTTTGGGGGCAATAAGAAACGTAAAGTGGTAGGTGAAGGTGATGTAGGTGATTTTCTATTAGTGAAGAACATCTTGTTGATGTCATACATCACAATTTACTTAGTGCTAGCTAATTGTGTGATAATGATTATCGTATGATATTCACTGATATTGAATGCTTCTTCCTAGACCCCTTCACCTACAATGTTGTTTATAAGGGATATAGGATTGGAAAATTTCATACTATTATTCTTAGTAATCTTAAACATGTTGTCGATAAATGCTTTGTACTGATCAAATTCATATGTCTCTTCGGCACAATAGGCTTTGTAATGTAAATTAGCACCAATAAAGAAATTGAGTAAGATGACTTAGTAAAATGTCTTCTCAAGTTGGACTTTGAAAAGGATGATGAAATCCAACCTTTCACCCAAGGAAAACAAACCAAATCTTCTTTAAGTCCAAGGAAATACTTTGTATAAAGAGAACTCTAGAACTTCTTCATATTTATATTTTTGGACCAATGCACACACAATCAACTAGAGGTAGCGAGTATTTTTTAGTGCTTGTCAATTATCTCTCACACTTTACATGGACTTTCATTTTGACTGTGAAGAGTCATACTCCTAACATTTTTGATTCTTTCTACAAGTTTAATAAAAACAATTATTCTTTTCAATTTGTTTCCATCCAAAGTGATCATGGGGAGAGTTTGAAATTTTAGTTTTGAATCTTTTTGTGATGAATCTAGTTACATGCACCACTTTTATTCTCCTTGTACATCCCAAATAAAGGGGGTAGTAGAGATAAAGAATAAATCATTGCAAAAGTTGGAAAGTATCATGATTTTAGAATATGACACTCCAAATACATTTTGGGCTGAAGCCGTACCTACTGCTTTCTTTGTACAAAATTAGGTTTTCAATCATTCTCTTCTAAAGAAAACAACCAATGAGCTATGGTATGGTAGACTTCCTTCTATATATTTATTCCATGTTTTTGCATGCCAATGCTTTGTTTTGAATGCAAAAGTTCTTTAAAAATTGATTAAAAATATAATAGAATAATTTTTCTTAGTTACAGTGCTACAAGTAGGGCATTTCATGTTAAACATGAAGATCGTCTAAAGTTAAGAATCTTTGTCAAAATTTATTAAGACTAACACTTTGGAAAAGAATGTTTGTTGTGATGGGGTACTAGGTGATATGATTCCAAGATTAAAAGAACTAGACATCAACAACAATGATAAAGGGAAAGAGGTGATCCAAGTAGATTTGGATTCTAGATCCCAAGATGAAGAAAATAAGGATCATATGCCCAACTTCTCTAAATATCATCCCTAGGATCTCATTATAGGTGATACATTTGAGATAATGAAGACATAATATTTTTACAAAGATCAAGTCAACAATACCTACATATCTCAATTGACACCATTGAATGTCAAAGAAAATCGTAGATTATATGACTAGATCCTAGATATTCAATGGAGATAGAGTAGTTTGAAAAGAAAAGGCATGGAATCTAGTGATAATACCAAAGGATAGAAATATCATTGACACAAAGCGTTTGTTTTGAAACAAGATTGATGAGAAAGGAAAGGTGGTAAGGAACAAAGCAAGGCTACTAACACAAGGGTACAACAAATAAGAAGGTATTGACTTTGACAAAAATTATGCTCATGCAATTAGAATAGAATATATTAGAATGCTACTTTCCTTTTCTAGTCATAAAAATCTCTTACTTATAAATTGAATGTCAAAAGTGGTTTTCTAAAGGGAGATATAGAGTAGGAATTCTTTGTGTCTCAACCTCCAGGATTTCATAATGATAAGCATGTGGACCATCTTTATATATTGCATAAAGTTCTTTATGGTATCAAACAATCTCCTAAATCTTGGTATGAGAAGATTGAGACCTTTTTTGTTGATAATGGATACAACATGGGTAAAATTGATTATACTATCTTGCAGAAACACACTTCTAACGAATTTCTTGTAATTGAAATTTATGTTCATGATATTATCTTTTCTACTAATAATATTGAGCTATCATAGTTTAGATATCTCATGTAGAGTGGGTTCAAAATGATCATGGTGGTATAGTGCAACTTATTCCTAGGATTCCAAATCAAGAAAACATATGATGGGAGCTTCATCAACTAAAGAAAGTACATGAAATGAACTCATTAAGTGATTTGGAATGGATAATCACAAACAAGTTAACACTTCCATTTCCATCATCACCAAGCTTGATAAAGACAAGGAACGACAAAAGGTAGATAGGAAACTTTGTAGAGGTATGATTGGTATCTTTCTGTATCTTATTGCCTCTATACCTAGTATTATGTTTAGTGTTGTCTTGTGTGCTAGTATCCTAATAAATCTCATCTTTACTCTTACAGTAGTGATGTGGATTCAAGTGATTGATTGATCAAAAGTGTACAAGGGGCACTTGATTTCTTCTAGGACTGTGCTTATAATCTTGGTTCTCCAAGATACAAAATACCATGGAATTACAAATGAGAGAGGCAGAATATATAACGACAATTAGTTGTTGTGACTAGGTCATATGAATGAAGAGAATGGTACAAGACTTGGACATACAATTGTTTCTTCTCCTATCTATCCTTATAATACTAGTCCAATCCAATTGTCTTACAACTCTATATTGAATTTTAGAGCTACAAATATAAAGGTCTATCATCACACTCTTTATGAGTACATTACTAAGAAGCATATAGATATCACACATGTGGACATCAAAATTCAACTTACGAATATATTCACAGTGCTTCCTACCAGGAAGTAGTTTAGTTCTATTAGATAAAGTTTGCTTATTACTTCCTCTGATTATACTTGCATGTCCCCTAGATAGAGAACTTTATATGCCTGTGATATGTTTTCTAAATATCAAACTTCTTGATAAAAACATGTGAATTTCTAGGTTAAATGCTCTATTGCATGGTTTTGGATCAATTTTTCAAAATTTAAGTTTTCATAGATTTTATACCCAAAATTGGCTTGTCATGTTTCAAAAGTGATTTTATATATTATATATGAATGTCAGGATCACAATTTAAGCTTACTTCATGTTTTCTATTAGGAAATTCCATCAGTTGAGTTTGAACTTGAAAATCTTGATCGATGGGTTGTATAGGGGAAAGGTTGAACATTCAATCAATATGTAAGCAAATCTCAACCGACAACACTATTAATTGAAAAATATGTAGGGACTATTAACAAAATTAAAAATTTCACAACTCATTCTAACTCTATGAATGTCCTCCCTTTGCCTTCGTCCCCTACATGTGACTCTTATATCCTTAAATCAGACCTCTCCTCTCCTACTTGGACATTGGTTCTCTCTCCAAATTTGTAAGGCCCATGACCTAGCATAATGTTAATTTGTACTTACCTTTCTTAATGTGATACTAAGAACCTTAATCTTATCCTTTGGGATGTTTTGTTATCATGTGACTAGATTATGTTTCAAGTTTTGTTCTGTTTGAATGTTGTTTTAGCTATGTTTGCTTATTTTGGACCAAAATGCAATTTACCCAATTTGAAGGGTTTTCTTGTAAATGGTCACCTCTAGAATGTTTCATATCTTTCTTGACATCATTTAGAGGAGAGATAAATATGTGGGCACCTTATTTGATCCTTGATTGAGACATGTCACCCTTAGTGGTGATTAGGGTTTTCTAGAGTTTGGTGTGTGATGACATATGTATAACTTGTGGGTTGTATTGACCTAGGTCAAGTTTTATGGGTGTCACGGTCGATACACCTTTCCTAGGTGTGGTGGTTTTGACCAAATTAGTCTTGGGTCAAGATAATTGCTTTGGTATAGAGTGTCTCGACCTAGGGTGTGTGTGACTCTTTGTCTTGACTAAGAGATGTTTTGGTGTTGATGTCGCCACCATGGATGGTGTTCCTTGGTAGGTTGTGACTGCAACCATGTTGGATGACCCAATAGGTCAATACTCAACCTAGATTGTATCACCACCTCCTGCATGTGTGTTTTAAGTGGTTTCATGTCAGTTTCTTTGATGGACAAGTGTTCCTTTGGTGTTCTATTATGTTGACACCTCATGCATGACTTACTTCCCTTCTCATTTGGGTATATAACCCCTTTCCTTCATTTATGATCAACATTTTTGTCCCTACTCTCTTCCTTATATATCTTGGGGATGAAGGATATTAGAGCCTAAAGCTATGGTGGCCGATCAACCTTGCTTGAGGAAGGATTTGTGCTATATCAACTCATTTGGTGGTGGTTTTTAGTGAATCTTCTCTTGGTAAGTGGTTCTAACCTTTTGATCATGTTCTACCCATGAAAACTCCATCATCTTCTTATTGTTCCTCTGTCATGGACTGTAGACCATCCATGGTGGCATTTTGAGAAGAATTCCTCATCATTAGGGGTCATAGACTATGCTTTCAAATGATGAACTCGAGTGAAAGGATGATTCCTTCTCTTTATCTCTTTTTCTTTTGGTTTGTCCTAGGGTTTCTTGCCCTCTTCCTTGAGCTACTTCTTAATCATGGTGTTCCTCTTTTTTTAGGTGATTCGATCACCAAAGTTCTAATCAAGTTGGAGCTTCTTTCCTTCTCTTGAAGCTTGTTCTATAGAGCTTGGTTCTCTACAAATAAAAGGTGGGTTATATAACTTTTCCCTCATATATTTTGGCACCATAATCTTGCTCGTTTGTTGCTATTTCTATCTCAGAAATATGATTTTAACATGATAAAAAGAGTGATCAATAATTAGGGTTTGAACCGTGATAATAGTTCTATGAATTTGCTTCTATGTTTCCAAACCCTAATTTCTTGGTACCCAGTTTTGAGATAAATACAAAATGAAAAGTTTTATGGCCTTGATTGATGAGTTCTATCTTTATGAATGTGGATTTGGGAAACTTAGTGTAACATGAGTTTTGGTGCTATTTTGCACATAATGAAAATAATAATTTATCTCTCTTAATAAGGTTCTTATATGGAGATTTTATCATATATGTTTAAGGGATATTGGTGACCATCTTTGTATGGAGTCGTCCTCTTTAGTTTTGATGTGTATACCTTAGTCATAACCTACTATTTTTGTTATGGTTCATCCCTATTTTGAGGATTATTATATGTTCTTGAGG
The DNA here is from genome assembly GCA_963693085.1 of Alisma plantago-aquatica. Taxonomy (NCBI): domain Eukaryota; kingdom Viridiplantae; phylum Streptophyta; class Magnoliopsida; order Alismatales; family Alismataceae; genus Alisma; species Alisma plantago-aquatica. The sequence continues at coordinate 612,901,605 of OY856411.1, forward strand.
TCGTTTGAACTTAATGGTCATGAGACCTATGTTTTAGTCTTATGTGTTTGGATTAGTGGACGACAACCATGTTTGATAAGAAAGGTTGGAGGTGATGACCCTATAAGTATTCCAATACTTGGTTTATTAATTTGATGGTTAAGATGGTAAATGAGGTCCTTATGATTTTAGGGTTATGCCTTTGCAGCATTCTTATGTAGGTTTCTCTCTTTCTACACCCTAAATCTATAATATTGATTCCCGATGTGTTCTATAAAGGGTGATCTTATGTGTACCATAAGCCTTGGTTTAATTACGATGTGCTATGTTTCGGTCATTATATTTTCTATAGTGTTATGGATGATATCTCATATAGGATGAAGTTTAAATTACTCTCTTCTAAGTGGTTTGACTTAATGACCTTCATGGTGACTTGTTTGATGATTTGAATAATCTTAATTCCTAAAGTTTAAGTATAGGGAGTCTTGGTATTCTTGCTGTTTAGACTTCTATTTTGAGTCGATACATATGTGTATCTTTATGAGTTGAGGTTGAGACACCCATGTATGGATGTGGGTTGAGACACTTTGACATGATGAGGTCGAGACATGTTGTTATGTTGGTTGTGACGTCCTGCTGTGATGGTTGAATGTAACACTTCGTTAAGATGGTGGGAAGAATGCCATGTTTCAAGTCGTGACATTGCCTTGTTTCCAGTTGCAACACAATGTTGAGTTGGGTTGCAAAGTTGTGTTGATTCGGGTCATGACATTGTGTTGCTTTGATCGAGGCACCATGTTTTGGTTTGAGGTTGAGACAAATGATGTAGTAGTGGTTAAAACATCTTGTTGAAGGTAGGTTGCAACATCATTGTTGGTCACGATCGAGACACCATGGTTGTGGGTGGTCACGACCCACATGAATGGTTGTCGTGACATGTACATAGTGTGTGGTCATGACCCATGTGTGATTGGTGGTCGTAACACATGGATGATGAAGGATTGAGACATATAGTTGTACAGATTATTAACATATGTATGTGAGTAATGATTCATGTATAGTGCTAGTTGAATGATTGTTTGGTTAACCCTAATCATGTTCCCTAATCCTAATATGCTCCAAGAAAAAGGGAAATGTTGTACCTAGGGTTTGGTGATGGAATAAAGTTATAAAACCCTAATTAGACAAATAAGGAACCCTAACCCTAATGTTGGCTCATGTGATGTGTTTAATTCTCACTCTTATAGGGTTTATCATATTATGGTGTTTTCTCTCACCTATTGGTATAGTTCTAACGTTGAAGATTAATTGAGTGTCATAGCTGATGTATACTATGAAGATGACTAAACTAGATAATGGCCATGAGCCTTGTTGAGGTGCACTAGAGTTGTAAATATGTGAATGTGCACACTTATCTATAATATGTAATGCTGAACCTTAATACACTCTAAACTTGTATGAGATAATGAAACTAGAGATTGGTAAATAAATAATTACATGAAATACTATGTGGTTAAACATGAAACTCTAACTCTAAAATGAGGGGACATATTATGCATTGATTACATTACCTAAAGAAATTTGTATGATGAGATAATAATGAATATTTTCTCTCTATTTGTATAACGTTGATTTTGCATGTATAATGATAATCATAGCTAATGAATGCTATGGTGTATATGTGATGTGATACAAGTGATGCTTATATGCTTGATAAGGTAAGATGACACAATAGTGAGTTACATGAATAATGGGATTGGTCTTATGACCTATTAAAGACTGAATGCCTAGTGTGAGGTTATATCCTCCAATGATTGGATAAGGGATTAATATCCCCAATGATGTGATAATTGTGATCAGCCTGATATGGTAGTGTTAACCAATGTGATGTTGATGGCCTTGTTCAAGGTAGTGATACATTGTTTCTCTAAGATGATGTGACAAGTTCACACTTTATACATCTTATAGATTCTAAATTTGTTTCATAGTTATGCTTGCAAGATTGAATTAGGGTTTTGTATGTCCACTTGTATGATGGAGCCTTAATTCACCCAATTGGCATAATTAATAAAGTGAAACCTTAAATCATGTAGTTTCCATGTACCATAAATCCATCTTCAGCATCAATATTTAGCTTAATGGTAAAATGAGTAACTCCTATGGCAAACTTGGAGTGCATATTGTTGAATGTGTGGGGTATCAATGGAGGTATCTCCCTATATCCATAAATTGTTGAAATAGTGAGATGATGTTTTATTATAGAACAACAATTTGTGAGCCTATTCTCTAGCATTGTGCCATGTACCAGGGCAGTCTAGTTGTTTTACAGGACCATATCTTTGACTATGAGTTGTTGTCTTTATAGGACTATAGTTGTGGTTATAAGTTGTTGTCTTTGTAGTTTGGCTACATGTCACTGCGTTGCAGACACATGCTGACCAAGTAGTGCTAGTAATGTTCATGGATTATGACTCTTCCATTAATCTTGTATGGTACTAATTTCAACTTAGCAGTGGTCAGTTGGATTTGAGTGGTACGCCTCAAATCCTTAGTGCATAATAATTAAAGATGTAACACAGGCATGTAGTATGCTTAGGGTCACATATGAATAACATTGGATGACCCCCTTGCTGTGTTTCTTATACTGTTTAGTTTACAACAGTTATACATTTTCTTCATATTCCTTCTTAAAGCATAAAATGATCTATTATTTAGTGTAGTTGCCCCTATTGCTTAAACTGTGATAATTGCCATGCTTATATTATTGAGATGACTATGCTTATCCGTTAATAATATAATTTCTTGTTTTATTAATTTGTGTTTATAATAGATGGTGTTGGAGAGTTATATCTCTCACTAGGATGTTTGGCCTCACTCTGTGGGTTCTACATCTTTTTAGGTGAACGTGCACAATGAGATAGAGTTTGTGTGGATGAGACTGATAGCAAGCAGAGTTGTAACTGTTGAATCATGGATATGCAACTAATGTCTAGTAATAGAGTCCTATGTGTCGTCCCTGTACACTCAGGTCCTTGGGGGTGTTTTGTGAATTTTGTACATCAATTTGAGATTTTGGATGCATGCCATAGTAACATAGACATGATTTGTATGCTTGAGCATATGATTATATGTAACAAGTTGTGACTAGTTAGCCAGTGGACAATGGTGTGTAATACTCTTTGATATGTATGAAATACAAGTGGCATCAATTTATGACTTCAATTGTGAAATGTTCAGTTTGAGATCCTATTATGGAATCAGTTTTAATTTACACTACTTTGTGGTAATGTTGTTATTAGTGATAATTCTATGTTTGTTTTGAGTAATCTCACTTGTGTGATAAAGGGTGTCACATTTGTTGGTATCAAATCTATAAGTTTGCTAAGTCCACAGGGACACTAGGACTAGGACTAGGACTAGGCTAAGTTGAGAACATGATATACAATATGGTGCATACTACCTAACCTCAATACTTGAGTGCCCTGGCTAGGCATTCAAATGTTTAAGGAATGGTGAGTATAACTCTTAGATTGATTTTTTTAATTACTCTAATAAATTAGTCATTTAGTAACAATCTAAAGAGCATGACAAATCATGAGTCATGGTGTTAATACCTCTATCTTGTACTAAAATAGATGAGAATGACATCATAACTTATTGAAACATAATTGTTTGGTAATTAAAAGAGAGAGATACACCACCATGAAACTCAAATCTGAGCATAAGTAAGCTATTATAAGTTCTTTAAGTCATAATTACAAGAAGTTTATAAAGTTAAAGATAGATAAATCAGTGTCAATGAAGTAAATCAAGGTCCAAATCCATGTAAAATAAAGAGACCTCCTGAAGTAAGTATGAAGGGAGGGGATAAATAAGAATAAATAAAGAATGAGTTAAGTGGAATATGAGTTAATCCCAGACTAACATGTGTATATAAGATAGTAAAAGGTGCAATCCTTATGATGTGTGAAAGAAAATAAGGGAGATAATCCATGTCCAATGTAGAACATTTGAAAAATGATGATCTATTTCTTGATGAGAAGTTGTAAAATATGGTAACACCTTGAGATATACATGAAAATGATGAAATGATAATAAAGAAGGAGTAATGAGATGAGTTCATATTTAAAATTCCTATATTTCTAGAAAGGAAACTAAGATGAAACATATTAAAATGATACATGAGTAGTGGTAGACCTATGTAATAACAAAAGAAGGATGGTAATCTTGTACTCCTTGTTAACAATCTCTGGGTGATGCTATGGTGATAAGGGAAGTATGTTCCCTTTGTGCACTTTCTTTCCAGGGATGTGACTTGATGTGCATGGTTTTGAGGTGACCTTGAAATGAATACTTTGAAAAGTATCAATTGATCTTTGAATTTAGTTCTAAGATGGTGACATCTGTGAATGATGATGTTTTTTGGATCTTCCAAAATGATAGGAATATTCTTCTGACGTATTTGGAATCGACATTGACAACTCAAAAGCTGGATGAACATGAAGGTGATGTGTTTTGGCATATGTAGTAAGACCCCTAAACTTGCTTAATAAGTTGAATAAGCTTAATTATCATAATTGAATTCTTAAAACTCTAATATAACCTTGTTATATGCTTTGAAATCATAATACAAGCTTAAGTTTCAAATTTGGTCCAATTTTGACACAATTTGAGCAAGTTATGCAATTTTATGCACATTTTGGACTTTTCTACAATTTACCCAGTTGAGAGGTTTTCTTTGCAATTTATCATTTGCATTATGTTTCCTGGATATCCTACCATCATTATTGAGCTTTTTGATCCATGGGGATCCCATTTAAACCTTGGTTTGAAGGTGCTTTCTCCAAGGGTATTTTAGGGTTTACCCCTTGGATGAGCTACCTTTAATAGCTATCAACTAATGACTTATTTGTTTTGATTGGAAATTCATGAAACGAGGTATAAGCATGTCTCTATTCAAGGTAGGGGAGCTTCTTGTGAGTGTTCTTGTATATTATTAATGGTTTAAGGTCATGAACACTTGGAAAGATACTAGAACATCAACTTTTTCTTTTTCTTTATCTTAAAGTTTCATATACTTATCCATAAGCACCAAAACGAGACATTTTCTCTCCACCACTTCCCTCCTTCTACAAACCTCGTCCTCCCTCTGTGATATTGTGAATTTCCTATCCAAGGAAGAAGAAAGAGGGGATCTTCTTAGGAAAAGAATCTAGGGTTGCAATTGACTTCCTTTTAGGGTTTAAAAAGCCTCCTACTAGTGATCTTGATCTAAAAGGGTAAGAATCCCTTCCTTTCCTCCATTTATTTCTTTGTTATCCTTCCTCCTAGCTTTATCCAGGTCGTAACCTTGCTGTTCCATGGTAGAAATGGCTCTAAATCTCTAAAACCCTACCTTTCTTGCTCCTTATGCTTAGGGTTTGCTAATTTGATGAAGAAAGGTGCTAGATGGACGAGTTCATAGCTTATGCTTGAATTTTCTACCCTACCTGCTCAAGTTTTCTTCTGTGTGGGGTTTCATCTTCTCATTATAGGCAAGTTTTATAACTTGATCCACGTTTATTTCTTATCATAAGCTTTCTAGATCATGTTCTTGCTTGAAAATGATGATCCATGCACTAAAAAGCTATGCTTGACTTGGATTTTGATTTTTATAATGTTCCCTATTCTGATTTCAATTCTAGATGAACCTGTGATCATGTGTACGTTTCTCCTAAGGTATAATATGTTGGTTTGTCAACTTATGGTGCTAAGCATCTATCAACCAATGCTCAATTTTAGGGTTTAAAGTTGATTTCTTCTATAAACCCATGACCCGATGATGGTACCATTGCAACAACTAATGGTTGGGATCAAAGGTGTCAATGATGGTGACAACCTATGTTCACCCCCTTAGGTCAGGTTTTGGATCAATTAGAAGTTTAATGATCAACCATTAAGTACCCTACTGATGTTATCAATCAATGATGACATTAGCTTAATATTTGATGTTGATTAATGAACATAATGTTGATTTAACAACCTATGGTGACTTAATGGTCACTAATGATGGTGGATCAGGTCTCCACAACCTATGGTGAGTTAATCATATAGTTGTAGCCTCAATTAAGCCTTATACCAATGGTTTCTTGGGTCACTTGATGCAATGGTCGGACCTATACTGTATTTAACATATGAACTTGACCCAATGGTCAAGATCCAATGTTTATTCCTCCAATAAAATGGAATGATGGCTAATTTAATATGATGGTACTAATAATGTGATTTAGATGGTTTCCTTTATATGATCAACTTAAGGAGCTTACTTGTTGACAATGGATGACTTGTTTTAAATGAACAGTCGATTGTGGGTTTTACCGTAATCTCAACAGAACCCCTATTATTGTTAACCAAAGTATGTCTAGGGTTAAATGGTGACTTTTATATATCACAACTCAATAACATCATATATGATTCATTCAAGGTGTTTACTTATGTAAACAACCAATGGTCATACATTTTAAACATCCAATGGTTCTGGGTGACATTGTGGTATGGTGATATGGGTTGAATGATGATGGAACAAATGGAGGGTTACCCTTAATAAGGTAGTCTTACCTATTCACCCATATGAATAGAAGGGATGATAACCATATTGTGTTGATATGTAACCCTAATGAGGTATATCTTGTTATATCGAGCTTTAATATAACTAAATGATGGTAATTGGGTATGAATAGTCCTTGAATGACTACTACAATCATAGAGTACTCTGTTACTGTTGTTGAAACCCTAGTATGCTATAACCCGATGGTTACACCTTGATTTATGTGTGGGTTCATACTTGAGAATGGTATGGAATGTGATGGTGATGCTTCACCTTATGCATCCATGATCCAATGGGGATGTCGTGAGTTAGGGTTTGGGTATGAGTGCTGATTAGTAACATTAATATAATTTATCTTGTGAACCTAACTCTAGTGCAAATAAATAAAGATGAGTATTCATGTTTAACATTCTTATATGATGGAATGATGGTGGAATAACGTCCTTAATATGATCATAACCTTAATAATGTTAATTGGTGGTTATCATATCCACATGGTTGATACTTTCTTATGCTAAACATGTGCATTATGAATATGATGAGGGTTAATCATATCTAGATTTCTTGCATGTTGATGTAATAAAGGAATGTTCTTAATGTCAATATAACCTTGCTATGATTGTTTATGAATATCTCCTAGCCCATTAATGCAATATTGTGTTGGTCTAGTGTATTATGTGTAAGTAATGTTGTTGAGCCCTGTTATAAGGCATGCAAAGATAATGATGATCTTGTAGGGAATAGTATAATGGTCTTAATGACCTTTGGGCATGGTTGATCCCTGAATGAGGTGTAATCCTCTTGTGTTGATAAGGGTTGATACCCTGTGATAATGTGAAAAAGATTTATATCCACCTCCTTTCACTAGTGTTGTGACCTATACCAAGGACAGTTTAGGCTGTTAGCAGCTTGGCCTTATGTTTCACTGTGGCGGACCCATACTCACTGGGGGTGGAGAAGATCTTAGGAGTCAAGCTCTTCCTAGATCTTGTATGACACTGATTTTGACTTTGTAGTGGTCAGTTGGATTTTGAGTGGTATCCTCAACTTCCTCAGGGCATAATAAAAGATGTAAGACAACTGTGTAGCATATTTGTTTAGGGTTATACACAATGCTTCATATTGGATGATAACCCTTGTTTGCTTTCTTTTCACTGAGATCATGTATAATACAATAAGAGATAATAGATATGCTTATGTTGTAGTTATGCTCATGTTGTAAACATGTTTATGTTGTCAAATATACTGACACTGATGGCTAAGATGCTGCTGCTAGCTATGTTTAATATTTCTAACCATGCTTATGCAATTAGAAATGCTTAAAATGCTAATCCTGCTTATGCAATTAATTGTTCTATGATGTTAGTTCTACATATGATATATATTTGTTCCCTTTATTTGAGATGCCAATATTAATAGCCATGTTATGTTACTAGACATATTCATGATGTCAGGGTTTCTTATGCTACTAGATTGCTTGTGCTGTTAGTGAGGAATATGATGATTGTCAGATTAATGATAATGATTGTTATTAGATGCAATTTTATGATATTTGATTAGATATTTATCCAAAGAAATGGATTTATTTGTTATCTATATATGCATTGATGATCATACTTGTTGCTAAGATTAATTACTTAATCTATTTAGCATACTTGAACTGTTGAATCTATTTAATTGATTATTAGATACTCCAACTACTTAGTTATCTACTATTTAAAATGTTGTAATCAATAAGCGTTGTTGGAGGTTATATCTCTTGTTGGGACATGGGTCTTACCCTTGTGGTTTGTCACATTTTTTTTAGGTAATCGGAAGTGATGAAAACAAACATGTGGCAGCAAAGAGGAGCTATAGTAATGAATCTTTGAGAAAGTTGATTATATGTCTAGTGTGTCCTAGAGTCGTCCCTATATTCTCAAGTATGGGCAGTAAAAGTTTGTATATGGTGTTTCAAATGAATCAAAATTTTGTTAGCATGTTAATGTTTGTTGTGTGGCACATACAAATATCGTTCTCCTGTGTATATATGTTGTGGCTAAGACGATAGAACAATTTGTATCAAATTCTTGGCATAGTATGGATATAAGAAAGATGTTGGGCTCTTATGCAAATGTTTATGAGCTGATGCTGATGTTGAAATTGATTTTTATTTACCCATTTTTTGGATATGTGATTAATTAGTGATCGATTGTGATTTATGTTTTGAGTAATCTCATTTAGTGTAACGAGTTCTCACAAGTTGGTATCCGAACTTTAGGTTCACTGAGTCTATAGGGACACTAGGACTTAGGATTAGAATGATGTCAAAATGAGGAATATGACATAAAAATATGGCGCATACTGATAATCTCAGTATTTGGGTGCCCTAGCCAGGTATTCAATTATTGAAGAAAAGGTAAGTATGGAACTCTTAGATTGTTATCTTTCTGATTACTCTGATCAAGTATTCATTTGAGACAATCTAAAGAGTATAATGAATAAGAAATCATGGTGTGAATATCTCAATCCTACCTTAAAGAAGATAAGAATTGCATCATAATCTATCAAAACTTGAATGTTTGGTAACTATAAGGGAAAGATGTCACACCATGAAATCTAAATCCAAATACAAATTAGAAAAAGAGGAGTTCTTGAAGATGTGATTCAAGAAGATAATAAAGTAAAAGACATATAAGTCTATGCTTATAAAGTGAATCAAGGTATGAAATCCACATAAGATGGAGATAACTCTAATGATAAGTATAAAATGATAAGATAAATGAGAAAAATGACAAAGGAATAAGGTAGAACTTGAGTTAATCTCAGACCCACCTATGCATGTAAGAAAGTGTTAATGTAAAATCAGCATAGCATGTGAAAGAAATTAAGGCAGATGATCCATGTTTAATGAAGAAAATGTGGAGTATGATGATTTTCCTTTTGATGAGTGATTGAAAAACATAATAAAATAAGATAACATACCCAAATGTGATAAATAGTCATGAAGGAAGGAGTAATAAGATATGTTAATCATGATGACTCCTATGCTAATGGCAAGGAACCCGAAATGAAAAAGGTAAAATGATACATTAGAAGCTTTAACCTACAAAATGAAAAAAGAATTGGTTACCTTTTTGCTAGTGACCCTTGAACAATGTTGCTATAATGTGGGAAGTGTGTTTCACTTTGTGTCTTTCCTTTCCAGGGCACAACTTTCAAGTGGATCATTGTCACTTGGTATGTGTGGATTCATTGTAAACATGAGGGTGGATAGCTTATTATAGCATAAGGTTGTTTGGACTATGGTTCCAAGATCATAAAGTTTATGATGATTTTGCTTTTGACCCTTCCAATAATTAGGAAGACTCCTCTTATATGTCTTGATATTTGTTATGTTGGTAAAGGTGGATGAGATAATTATGTGATTTCCTTATAGCACATGAGGTGGATACCTAGGTAATGAATCCTAGTATCTAATATGTATCAATGGTATGGGAAGTATGTGAAGGTTGGAGATGTTTATTAAATGAACATTCATAGTGTTCCTCTCCCTTAGAGAGAGAGGGAGAGAGTTGATGATGACCCTCTAAATGTTGTTTGGAATGAAAAACAAAAGTGATTTTATAATATTATGTATGGTTCAGTGATAGTTGGGCTAGAACACTATCAAGGATAGATAGTTTGTTGATCAGAAGACATGTGCTACTTTGTTTCTTTAAGATAAAATATCCTTTAGACATAAGAGTTAGAATGGATGACATAAGTTACATGACCATGATAAGTTTAGTGTGATGTCTTTTAGACTAATCAATGTACAAATAGAATTTATGAATAGGAGGATCAAAGTGTTCTGGTCATGTCATACAAGTTATATCAAGATTTGAATGATGACATGTCAAAGTATTTCAAATATGGTCAAAAATATGATCAATATTTCTTCAAAAATCTTAGAGTTGCAGAAGTAGCAATAGTTATGAGACAAGTTGAACAAGAGTGAGATGGGGTCAATTAAGTGTCTTTTTGGGATCATGATATGTCTTCTAAGTAGGTTGTGTAAATCCTCGTAAGGTGAAGACAATGTTGTTGTTTCACCCCCAAAAAGGTTGACTAGGAATGATGTTTCCTTGTATGGAATGACAAGTGCCAGCGTCAACATTTCTTTTGATGCTGAAAAAGAACTGATAAGTGTTCCAATGTCAGTTTATCTAAAAAAAAGGATGGATACATCACCTTTTTTTGCTTCAAGAAATGGTATGGGACACATGCCATGATTGGTAAAAAGATAGAAAGTATGAATTTTGAGTAATTTGTTGATATAATAGATATAATTTTAGGATGATAGATATAATTTAAAGTTGAACATTACTAATAGAGTTGTACAGATGACACAACTAGTTTCTATGTTCCATATTTGCAAATGTCTTCTTATGTGGGGTTTTTTTGTGTTGACCCAAGATGAGATATGTATGAATGATGTGGAATCACCATGATATGCAAGTAACCATGTTAAGGTAATAGTATAAGGTGCAAAGGAAGTACCCAACTTTGTTTACCTTGGATTTCGGGGGCAAAATCACTGCTAGGGTTTTATAGTTATAAGACCCCTAAACTTTCTCAATGAGTTGAATAAGCTTAATTATCATAATGGAATTATTAAAACTCTAATATAACCTTGTGATATGCTTTGAAATCATAATACAAGCTTAAGTTTCAAATTTGGTCCAATTTGGACACTATTTGAGCAAGTTATGCAATTTTATTAACATTTTGGACTTTTCTACAATTTACCCAATTGAGAGGTTTTATTTGTAATTTATCACTTTAATTATGTTCCTTGGATATTCTCTCATCATTATTGAGCTTTTTGAGCCATGGGGAGCCCATTTAAACCTTGGCTTGAAGGTGTTTTCTCCAAGGGTATTTTAGGGTTTACCCCTTCATGGATGAGCTACCTTTAGTAGCTATCAACTAATGGGTTATTTATTTTGCTTGTAAATTCAAGAGACGAGGGATAAGAATGTATATATGGATGGTGGGGGAGCTGTTTGTGTGTGTGCTTGTATATTCTTAATGGTTTAAGGCCATGGACACTTGGAAAGATACTAGAACTTCAACTTTTTCTTTTTCTTTATCTTAAAGTTTCATATACTTATCCCTAAACACAAAAATGAGCCATTTTATCTCCACCACTTCTCTCCTCATACAAACCTCATCCTAACTTTGTGCTTCTATGAATTTCCTATCCAAGGAAGAAGAAAGAGGGAATCTTCTTGGAAAAAGAATCTAAGAAGCTTCCTACTAGTGATCTTGACCTAAAAGAGTAAGAATCCCCTTATTTCCTCCATTTATTTCTTTGTTATCCTTCCTACTATCCAGGTCTTAACCTTTCTATTCCATTGTAGAAATTTCTCTAAAGCTCTAAAACCCTACCTTTCTTGCTCCTTATGCTTAGGGTTTGCTCATTTGATAAAGAAAGGTGCAAGATGGACGAGTTCATAGCTTATGCTTGGATTTTATACCCTACCTGCTCAAGTTTTCTTCTATGTGGGGTTTCATATTCTAATTAGAGGTAAATTTTATAACTTGCTCCACGTTTATTTCTTATCATAAACTTTGTAGATCATGTTCTTGCTTGAAAATGATGATCCATGCACTAAAAAGCTATGCTTGACTTGGATTTTGATTTTTATAATGTTCCCTATTCTGATTTCTGTTCTAGATGAACCTGTGATCATGTGTACATCATTTCTAAGGTATAATATTACTTGTATTAGGTCAGTTTGGCAGACTATGGTGCTAAGCACCTATCAACTAATGGTCAATTTTAGGGTTTAAAGCTGATTTCTTCTATAAACCCATGACCCAATGATGGAACCATTGCAACAACCCTATGGTGTTGTCTTCATGACAACTGATGGTTGGGATCAAAGGTGTCAGATGATGGTGACAACCTACGGTCACCCCCTTAGGTTAGGTTTTGGATCAATTAGAACTTTAATGATGAAACATTAAGTACCCTACTGATGTTATAAATCAATGACGACATTAGCTTAATATTTGATGTTGATTAATGAATATAGTGTTGATTTAACAACCTATGGTGACTTAATGGTCACTAATGATGGTGGATAAGGTCTCCACAACCTATGGTGAGTTAATCATATAGTTGTAGCCTCAATTAAGCCTTATACCAATGGTTTCTTGGGTCACTTGATGCAATGGTCGGACCTATGCTATAATTGATTGTTTTTACATATGAACTTGACCCAATGGTCAAGATCCAATGTTTATTCCTCCAATAAAGTAGAATGATGGCTAATGTAATATTTTGGTCCTAATAATGTGATTTAGATGGTTTCCTTTATATGACCAACTTAAGGATCTTACTTTTTGACAATGGATGGCTTGTTTTAATATGATCATAACCTTAATAATGTTAATTGGTGGTTACCATAGCCATATGGTTAATATTTTCTTATGCTAAACATGTGCATTATGAATATGATGATGGTTAATCATATCAAGATTCCTTGCATTTCGATGTAATAAAGGAATGTTCTTAATGTTAATATAACCCTACTATGATTGTTTATGAATATCTCCTAGCTCATTAATGCAATATTGTGTTGATCCAATGTATTATGTGTAAGTAATGTTGTTGAGCATTGTTATAAGGCATGCAAAGATAATGATGATCTTTTAGGGAATAGTATAATGGTCTTAATGGCCTTTGGGCATGGTTGATCCCTAAATGAGGTGTAATCCTCTTGTGTTTGTAAGGGTTGATATCCTATGATATTGTGAAAAGGATTTATATCCTGTGATAGTGTGATGGTCTTAATGACCTTTGGGCATGGTTGAGCCCTGAATGAGGCATATTCCTCTTATGTTGATAAGGGTTGATACAATGTGATATTGTGAAAAGAATTTATATCTTGGGATAGTATTATGACTAGTATAGCCTCATGAATGGCAAGTGAATAGTACCATGTGATGATGAGATGAGAAATTTTGTTTCACACATTTTATATCTTTGAAAAGTTGTGATAATTATATGCTTGCTAGAAGTGAATCAGGGTTTGCATGTCCATTTGTTTGATGCAACCTTAATTCACCCAATTGGCATAACTAATCAAGTGAAACTCTAATCATGTAGTGCCATGTTCCATAGATCCATCTGAGTGCCAGAACTTGCGAGATGGTGAAATGAGTATTCCTAAGGGAAACTCAGAGCGCATACTGATGAGTATGTGGGGTGCTTGTCATCTTGAATTCAAGTGTTTAGGGAGGTTGACTGCGGTCATACCTAGCCCTTAGTTTGAGAGAAGTTATGGTTGTGTCTCGGTGATTATATGTGTGACAAGATTGGAGGACAACTGTGGTTGTACCTTAGATGGTAGGGTATGCGTACCCACCTCCTTTCACTAGTGATGTGATCTGTACTGAGGACGAACTAGGTTGTTAGTAGCTTGACCTTATGTGTCACTATGGCAGACCTGTACTGACCGGGGGATGATAAGATCTTAGGAGTCTGTCTCTTCCTAGATCTTGTTTGGAACTGATTTTGACTTAGTAGTGGTCAGTTGGATTTTGAGTGGTATCCTCAATTTCCTCAGGGCATAATAAAAGATGTAAGAAAATCATGTAGCATATCTATTTAGGGTTATACACAATGCTTCATATTGGATGATAACCCTGGTTTGCTTTCTTTTCATTAAGATCATGTATAGTACAATAAAAGATAATAGATATTCTTATGTTGTAGTTATGCTCATGTTGTCATATATACTGACACTGATGGTTAAGATGATGCTGCTATGTATGTTTAATATTACTAGCCATGCCTATGTAATTAGAAATGCTTAAATTTATGATCATGCTTATGCATTTAATTGTGCTATGATGTTAGTTCTACGTATGATATATTTATATGTTCTCTTTATTTGAGATGCCAATATTGATAGCCATGTTATGTTATTAGACATATTCATGATATCAGGGTTGCTTATGATACTAGATTGCTTGTGATGTTAGTGAGGAATATGATGATAGTTAGATTAATGATAATGATTGTTATTTGATGCAATTTGATGATATTTGAGTAGATATTTATCCAAAGAAATGGATTTATTTGTTATCTATTTATGCATTGATGATCATACTTGTTGCTAAGATTAATTACTTAATTTGTTTAGCATACTTGAAATGTTCAATCTATTCAATTGATTTTTAAATACTCCAACTGCTTAGTTATCTACTATTTAAAATGTTGTAATCAATAAGCATTGTTGGAGGTTATATCTCTTGCTGGGACATGGGTCTCACCCTTGTGGTTTGCCACATTTTTTTAGGTAATCGGAAGTGATGAAAACAAACATGTGGAGGCAAAGAGGAGCTATAGTAATGAATCTTTGAGAAAGTTGATTATATGTCTAGTGTGTCCTAGAGTCATCCCTGTACTCTCAGGTCTGGGTAGGAAAAGTTTGTATATGGTGTTCAAAACAAATCAAAATTTTCTTAGCATGTTAATGTTTATTGTGTGGCATATACAAATATCATTCTCCTTTGTATATATGTTGTAGCTAAGGTGATAGAACAATTTGTATCAAATTCTTGGCTTCGTATGGATATAAGAAAGATGTTGGGATCTTATGCAAATGTTTCTGAGCTGGTGCTGATGTTGAAATTAGTTTTCGTTACCCATATTTTTGGATATGTGATTAATTAGTGATCGATTGTGCTTTATGTTTTGAGTAGTCTCATTTAGTGTAATGGGTTCTCACATATTTGATGGATAACCAGGTGAGGAATCCTAGTATCCAAGGGGTGCCAATTATATGTACGAGAAAGAAAACATTTCCTAATAGACAATAAGTGGTTTGCTTCCTAGACAAATTGACTTTGAGATCAATCTGGTTACAGGTATCCAACCTATAGTACATACATAATATGTTAGGGGTTTATGCATCATATATAATGACGTAGGTAAAGAAGAAAGAGTTAAACAAAAAGTTGTATGATCTGCTTGGGAAAAGATTTATGTAATATTCTATGAAACATCGAGGAATGAATTGAGCTACAAATACCTTCAGTAGAAAATCCTTCTTGTCACTATTTCCTAAACATGCATAATTGTATTCTTTAGTGAACATGAATGATGACATGAACCAATGGTGACTTTAAGAAACGTCTGAAGATGTTCAATGATGGTAGAATTGGCCCCTTCAACCAATGATACCATGATGATTCACATATAATGGTAATTCAGGTTACCACACAATGGTGTGAGTAGATATCATGAGTTGCTTTAATTAATCTTTGAACTAATGGTTCCTTTGGTTATATGATCCAATGGTTACACCTTCATATCAACTGATAGTTTGAGATGTTAAACCTATTCCAATAGTTGTGAAGGAATGCTATAACATTCAATGGTTTATAATGAAGACGATAGTGTAAAGCTTTGTTTCTAATAATGCGAGTTAGATAGTCAATACCCTTAGACTTGTACTCTTACCTTTGCCCTCAAATAATATATGTTAAATTCCCAAATTTGTGGATCTTACCTAGTGATGTTTCAAGGTTGAGAAGATGACTTACAAGTTAAAGTTGTCATCTGAGTTGTACAAGGTATGAACAATGTTTCTATGTTGAGAAAGTATTACTTAGCATAGAGTTGACTCTACCGTCAGTAGTGGTGGAGTTAATTGAAGGCGTATTTTATGTGACAGATCCTATGTTAATCTGGATAAAGGACATCATGTTGGTTAAAGTTCAATGACAACATTGTAACATAGAGTATGGCATATATGAGTTTGAGGACGTGATGCTTTGGAAGTATCCATCTCTTCTTACGTTGGATTTTTGGTGTGAAATCCTTGTTAGGGGTTTATAGTTGTAAAGCCCCTGACCTAGATTAATTCTAATTAGTACTTATCTTGCTTAATAATATACTTATAACCTTTCTCTAATCCTTTGGGATGTTTTGTTATCATGTGACAAGATTATGTTTCAAGTTTGGTCCTATTTGAATGTTGTTTGAGCTATGTTTGCTTGTTTTAGAACAAAATGCAATTTACCCAAGTTGAAGGGTATTCTTATAAATTTTCACCTCTAGAATATTCCTTCTCTTTCTTGAAATCATTAATAGGATATAGAAAGAGGTGGGTTCCTTATTTGAGCCTTAGTTGAGAGATGGCACCCTTAGTGGTGAGCAGGGTTTTTTAGGGTTTGGTGTGTGATGACCTAGGTGTACCTTGTGGGTTGCCTCGACCTAGGTTGTGACCTAGGGCAAGTTTTGTAGGTGTAGTGGTTGATAAACCTTTCCTAGGTGTGGTGATCATGACTAAAATAGTCTTAGTTGGAGATAGTTGCTTCGGTATAGAGTGTCTCAACCTAGGGTGTGTATGTGTGACTCTTTGTCTCAAACAAGTGATGTTTTGGTGTTGATGTCACGACCATGGATGATGTTCCTTGGTAGGTCATGACCGAGACCATGTTGGATGACCCAAGAGGTCATTACTCAACCTAGAATGTAACACCACATCATGCGTGTGTGTTTCAAGTAGTTGAATGTTGATTTCATTGATGGACAAGTGTTCCTCCGGTGTTCTATTAAGTTGACACATCATGCATGCCTCACTTCCCTCCTTATTTGGGTATATAACCCTTTTCCTTCATTTGTGAGCAATGTTTTTGACCCTAATCTCTTCCTTATCTATTGTGGCTGACCATGGAGATTGGCCACAAAGGAGATCAGATCCTAAAGCTATGATGGTCGATCAACCTTGCTTGAGGAAGGATTTGTGCTAGATCAACTTGATTGGTGGTGGTTTTTGGTGAATCTTCTCTTGGTAAGTGGTTCCAACCTTTTTATCACATTCTACCCATTAAACCTCCATCATCATCTTCTTCTTCCCCAGTCATGGACTGTAGACCATCCATGGTGGTCATTTGAGAAGAACTCCTCGTCATAAGGGGTCATAGACTATGCTTTTACATGGTGAACCTGAGTGAAAGGATGATTTCTTCTCTTTCTCTCTTTTTCTTTTGGTTCATCCTAGGTTTTATTGCCCTCTTTCTTGAGCTACTTATTAATCATGGTGTTCCTTTTCGTGAGGTGATTTGGTGGCCGAAGTTGTAATCAAGTTGGGGCCTCTTTCCTTCTCTTGGAGCTTGTGCTATAGAGCTTGATTCTCTACAAACAAATAGTGGGTTATATAACTTTTCCCTAATCTATTTTAGCACCATAATCTTTCCCATTTGTTGCTATTTCTATCTCTAAAATATGATTTTAACATGCTAAAAATAGTTATTAAGAATTAGGGTTTGAATTGTGATAACAGTTCTATGAAATTGCTTGTATGTTTCTAAACCCTAATTTCTTTGTACCTGATTGTGAATAAATACAAAATGGAAAGTTTTCTATGCTTGATTGATGATTTATATCTTTATGAATGGGAATCTGGGTACCTTAGTGTAACATGAGTTTTGGTGTTGTTTTGCACATAATGAAAATAATAATTTATCTCTCTTAGTAAGGTTTGTATATGGAGATTTTATCATATACGTTTAAGGGACATTGGTGACCATCTTTGTATGGAGTCATCCTCTTTAGTTTTGATGAGTATCTCTTGGTCATAACCTACTATTTTGTTTATGGTTCATCCCTATTTTGAGGATAATTATATGTGCTTGAGATCATTTGACCTTAATGGTCATGACACCTATGTTTTAGTCTTATATGTTTGGATTAGTGGGCGACAACCATATTTGATAAGAAAGGGCAGAGGTGATGACCCTACAAGTATTCCAATACTTGGTGTTATTAACATTATGGTTAAGATGGTAAATGAGGTCCTTATGATTTTAGGGCTATGACTTTGTAGCATTCTTATGTAGGTTTCTCTCTTTCTAAACCCTAAATCAATAATATTGATTCCCAAAGTGTTCTGGAAAGGGTGATCTTATGTGTTTCATAAGCCTTGGTTTTATTATTATGTGCTAAGTTTTAGTCATTATATTGTCTATAGTGTTATGTATGATGTCTCATATATGATGAAGTTCAATTTCCTCTCTTCTAAGTGGTTTTACTAAATGACCTTCATGGTGATTTGTTCTAGGATTTGAATAATATTAGTTCCTAAAGTTTGAATATGGTGACTCTTGATATTCTTGCTATTTGGACTTACATTTTGAGTCGAGACATATGTCTCTCTTGATGAGTTGTGGTCGAGACACCCATGTATGGATGTGGGACGAGATACTTTGACTTGATGAGGTTAAGACATGTTGAGATGATGGTTGTGACGCCCTACTGTGATGGTTGAATGTAACACTTCACTGAGATGTTGGGTGCAACACCATGTTTCAAGTTGCCATCTTGCCTTGTTTTTGGCCGCGAAGCAATGTTTATCTCAGTCATGAAATTATGTTGAGTTGGGTCATGATGTTGTGTTGACTTGAGTCACAACATTTGGTCAAGGAACCATGTTTTGGTTTGAGGTTGAGACACATGATGTAGTTGTGGTCGGGACATCTTGTTGAAGATAGGTAGACACCATGGTTGGTCACAGTCGAGACACCATGGTTGTGGGTGGTTGCGACCGACATGAATGGTGGTCATGACATGCACATAGTGGGTGGTCGAAACACTTTATATGTTTTATATCTTCTAAAGTTGTTTCATAGTTATGCTTGCTAGATTGAATTAGGGTTTTGCATGTCCACTTGTATGATGAAGCATTAATTCACCCAATTGTCATAATTAATAAAGTGAAACCTTAAATGATGTAGTTTCTATGTACCATAGGTCCATCTTCGACGTCAATATTTAGCTGGATGGTGAAATGAGTAACTCATATGGGAAAATCAGAGTGCATATTGTTGAATATGCAGGGTATCAGTGAAGGTATCTCCCTATATCCTTAAATTGTTGAAATAGTGAGATGATGTTTTAGTATAGAACGACCATGTGTGAGCCTATTCTCTAGTGTTGTGCCATGTAGCAAGCTAGGCTAGTTGTTTTACAGGACTATAACTTTGACTATGAGTTATTGGCTTTACAAATATATAGTTGCATATGTTGTTGTCTTTTTAGGACTATAGATGCAGCTATAAGTTGCTATCTTTGCAGTTTACTATATGCCACTACATTACAGACTTGTGCTGACCGAATAGTTCTAGTAATGATCATGGAGTCCGGTTCTTCCATTGATCTTGTATGGTACTGATTTTGACTTAGCAGTGGTCAGTTGGATTTGAGTGGTACGCCTCAAATAATCAGGGCATAATAATTAAAGATGTAGCACATCCGTGTAGTATTATTGCTTAGGGTCACATACAAATAACATTGGATGACCCCCTTGTTGTGTGTCTTATACTATTTAGTTTACAACAGTTATACATTTTCTTCCTATTCCTTCTTAAAGCATAAAATAATCTATTATTTAGTGTAGATGCCCCTATTGCTTAAACTGTGATAATTTCCAAGCTTATATCATTGAGCTGAATCTGCTTATTAGTTAATAGTATATTTTACTATTTTTGTTATCATGCTTACTATAGATGGTGGCAGAGAGTTATATCTCTCACTCAGACATTTGGTCTCACTCCGTGAATTCCACATCTTTTTAGGTGAACGTGCACAATAAGATAGAGTTTTTGTGGATGAGAATGATAGCAAGCAGAGCTATAACTGTTGAATCATGGATATGCAACTAATGTCTAGTAATAGAGTCCTATGTGTCATCCCTATACACTCAAGTCCTTGGGAGTGTTTTGTGAATGTTGTACATCGATTTGAGATTTGGGCTTCATGCCATGGTAATATAGACATGATTTGTATACTTGAGCTGAGGATTATATGTAACAAGTTGTGTTTAGTTAACCAGTGAACAATGGTGTGTAATACTATTTGATATGAATGAAATACAAGTAGCACCAGTTTATGGCTTCAATTGTGAAATGTTTAGTTTGAAATCTTTTTATGGAATCAGTTTTAATTTACACTATTTTGTGGTGATGTTGTCATTAGTGATAATTCTGTGCTTGTTTTGATTAATCTTGATTGTGTGACAAAGGGTGTCACAAAATTCATGCCCATCTATTTTACTTACTGGTTCTTCACCATGTATTTCCTTTACACATGAAAGATGAAGAACCCTGTAAAGCCTAGGGCTGAACAAGTTGTCAATCCCCCTCCTATTACCGGTACAACCACTTCCTTTTCCTGCTCTTATTTCATGCAAACCAAAGCTATCAATAGGTATTAATTCCTACTCCCTAGGAAGTTGTTTGGATTTATGGCCTATCAAGTCATAGGTATGAAGAAGTCTGGAATATGTCAGTTGTTTAAATTCCATTGTATTGAGGCCTTGCTTGTGTATCCAATAGTTTTAAAATTTTGACTCCAGCAAGATGTCTGTAGATGAATTTTATGCCAACCTATCTTAGAATTACACCTCAAAAATTCCCCTTGCAGACCATACCGTAGTTCTCAAGTTCATGATTGTTGGGCATCATTTTAGATTTATAAAAAAGAGTCTCACACATTTCTTCAACTAGTCATACCTTGAGAATTCTTGGGATGCCAACTATGAAAATGGCATTGATCTTCTTTTCCTAGACAATATTTACAACCTATATGACCCTAAATATAATGTACATGGATTAAACATGGCTATCAATAAGCTTGGGTATGTCTATACCAAATGATTTGGTCTTCCCTCCTCTACTCTCTCACCTTAGTCTAGGATCAATACATTCATTCTCAATCCCAAAATACATCTATGGTAAAATCCAATAGATATTGCAAATAACATGACATTGATTATCTATTTCTTTATAAATGTAATTAGGGTTAAATGGACAAGATACACCCTTCATTGCATGACCTAATTTTATTTAAAGAAAAATGCCCATGATATTCATATCTACAGAGCATTTTAAAAGAACCTTGGCCACATCCTCATAACTAAAATGAATTAATATTGGATAGAAGAGGTACATTAATATGTGATACCTACATAAAGGAGTTCCTCATCAACACTTAGACTACCCATTCTAGTCTAGAGGCTTCATCATCTCATCCGACCTCCTCCTATGAACTACACCCACCTAGCCTACACCCACCCAACCTACATCCACCCACCTTCCTAGTGTTCTTCCTCGATATCTAATGAACAACTTAATGGATATTGGATGCAAGAAAATTTCACACAATAAACAAGTAGAAAATCACCTCCACAAAGACATCCTCCACATTATTCCATCCAAAACCTTTTCCTAGCTTCATTCCTACCCCACCTACCAATCCTCGTTTCACTCCACTAACTCTTCTTCTTTTGCATATGATTTGTTCTACTCTACTTCTCAATTTCCACCTCTCTTACCCCTACTGGTGGTGTTGGTTCTTCCTTCCAATCATCACCTTAGATGGTTGTAGCTCACTCTTCTCTACATGTAGCTCCTCATATGACCCCTCTACCCTCATCTCCACCTAGTTCTAGACATTGAGAGAGACTCAGTGCCTTCTTCTAGGTGTCCTTGTTTGTTTATAATGAAAATCCATGTTCACTTATCCCCATTTGAAGGTCATCATAGCTCATGGATATATGACTTAGGGTGAGTTCCATCCCATATGTCCTGGTAAGGAGTATAAGGTGATATATGATATAGCCATGGATGTTAATAAGGTGGTGGATGATGATGACGGGGATGGGGATGGGGATGATGATGGTAATGGAGAGGTTGATGCTAAAAGTTGATGACCCTGATGGTCCTTAAGAGGAGGCTTAAGGGAGTTCAATATACTACCCTCTCACCTTGATGAATGTGGAGGATGATTACTATGACCTAAAGCTAGATAATTAGATTTAGGATCTAGAAGTGTCCTCTTACTTATATTTTGTGAACTTACCATGTATTATGTAGAGAACTCTCTTTCTTAGGCAATGTACTTCACATCCTTTTCAAGTTTGATATTTACATATTATGTGGACTTTGATATGCTTATTTGTCATATTAGCATGTTGAAATTTTTTTATGTGTGTTGTACTCAAACCACATTTATCAATGCAAATGTTATGGGTTTTGATATAATTTACTTGAGCATATTTTGGTTATGACTTGTAAAATTGCACATTAGTGGATAAATGTTTGTATCTTTTTGTGATAGATTGGATGAGATCTTATATTTTCTGTTCTACACCCCACTTTTTTCTATGACAAAGGGAGAGAAATAGCTACATGTTTTAAAATGGGTTTGAATTCATATTTTATGTATGTTATGAAATGAACAGAATATTTATACATTATTCCTTTTGTCTAACACTAACACAAAATGTTAGTATGCATGGATTAAGAGGGTACAAATGAATTCCAAATAATAAACTCCCCTTAGATTTTTAGTTAAAGCAACTTAATACTAATCCTTTTCAATATTTATGGTTTGTTATCTTCAAAATAGGGAAGAATGCAGACCTAACAATTATACACTAACCAAATTTTGATGTTGAATTTACCATTCCATTCATGTGTATCAAACATTACTATTGATATAATTTCATATTCATGGATAAACTCAAAGGAATGAAATGCACAAACCCTATAATGGAAAATTTCAAGTCATACAAGCATAACATTGAAAAAATGAAGAACATTTATTCATTTATATTTTGTTATAAATCATTTGTAATGATTGCATGAGATATAATTAAGCTTGAATGTACAATAACTTTCATTCTATTGATGAATATTATAGTCTACACTGGTTGGTTTATGGGGATCTAGACAATTTCATTGCTTGACATTATCCTAGACACATCTCGACGGATGCCTCTATTTCTTAAGAAAATAATGCCATCAACCAAGATTCTAATAGTCATGAATCACAACTTATGATAAGGGCCTCCAAAACTACTGTCTTAGACTTTCTATTCCGATTGTGTCCCAAAAAATCCTTTCCACTCATTTACCAAAATACCCAACCCTAAATAATGAATGAAGTGTGTGTATGATAGATATTAAAAGAGTCATGTCTGGGACAACAATTTTGGGACTAGATTTGAACACATGATAAGATGGAAAGCATACAAAAAAAATTCATCATATGAGGTTATGTTGGGAAATCAAGGCGACAAATAAGACAATGGAAACAAAAATTTAAAGGATGATTCCGTAACTAGCAGATCACATCAACAACAATGTATCTAGGAAGGAAGGTAATAAGAGTTATACATGGTCTGGGAGCAAGTCCAACAACAACTCATGATGTAGTAGTGTGCTTCTTCTCCAAGCAACAACGTGCTTCTTCTTTAGGCATCATCATGCTCCTTCAACAACACTCAAACAGTCATCACCAATGGTCTCTTGGTGCAACACCACAGATGGCAGTTGACAATGTCCTCCTACTGGAGAAAACTCCTTGCCTCTAGACTAGTCAACAAGGACCACCAAGAACTCCACGTTGTGCTACCAAATCCAATGAGAAGGAGTTGTCCCTTTGAATGTCAATGTACCAGCATCGATTCGCTCTCCCACAATTGTCTCTCCCATGCTATCCCTCCCTTTAATGGGAAGGACTTTCTCAGGATCTCTATTGGTTACCACAACTAGAGAGGACAAAAATTGTCACAACTAATTGTCATGTCTGAGAAGCCCCCAGAACCCCTCTATTTATAGGAAAGGCTATGGTTAGGGTTCCCAGCCTGTGTTGGAGTTAAAAGCATAGACTGGAAACTTTAGACATAGAACTGGTCGGTTCATGTAGACAACTGGTCGTCTCATGCACAAACTGGTTGCTTCATGCCCTGAACTGGTTGGTTCATGCATGTTTCCTATTTTGAATCACATTGGTATTCAATGTACGATTAATGTACAACATGTCATCAACATTAATCTTTGATCCAATCAAATTGATCCTTGAATTAGGTGGTTCATCACATTAGCCAGTTAGTTGGGACCATGAGTCAACCAGTTCACTAGGTGCACTAGTCTTTTCATGCCCTGGTTCTAACATTATTCAACCGATGTTGATTTATACTGACCTGACACTCTAATCGATCGATTCAACACTTGAACCAGTCGGTTTACAGTCCAATCACTCAATTTTAAACCTTAGTTGTTCAATTGAATACCTAAAATCTTTTAGTAATCAAGTTAAACATTATTAATTAATATACTCCTATTCCAAGTACATCCTATGTGTGTGACCCTATAGGTCCCATATAACATTGGCAGTGAATGTCCATAACCAACTTATGTCATCACAAGTAATGAGCGGTATCTAGCAACACATCATTGCTACCCAAGTAGTATGGAAAGTTGGAGGACAACTTCAACCTACAATTTGTGATCAGTGTTACCATGACTGTATAGTTCCTTTATATCTGATAACTGGATTGAACTCAAGGCATGGAATCACCATCCTCTCAACATTTAATATGTGTTCCTTGAACTAGAGAAGACTATTTGAGATGCACGTGAGTTCACATATCACATATTGAATCACATGAGTATGGCCATACATTTCTCAGTCTCTCTTATCTAGAGGCCTAGGTATCAATCTCCTATAGGAGAGACAAATCCCATCTACATCACTCACACTCAATCCCCATTTATCAAAATGCACATGAGCATAACCTTTATGAAAATCCTATTCAAGGTTGCATTGGATGATATCTAAGTACATCAAACAAGATGTGATGAGTGTAGTGACTTCATTCTAAAAACCATAACCACCACTACCACTATGGGAGATGATTCTGACTACCATTCCATGGTCTTCATGTATCACTCTCAAGGTGGGTCTGCCTGATACACTATTCTCTAACATGTACATGTGTTCTTGGCTTGATATCACATATCATCAGTCAACACACACTCTAGTCTTTATGTATTACTGTTGTCTATTTTTCCTCCAGACTAATATCCTACCAGGTACATAACAAGAATGTATGTACTCTTATCATACATATGATATCATTGTCTAGGGAATCAACCTGAAGACATATGTCATCAAGTGACATCACTCCTTATACATCTACTATGTATGTGTCATCATCTCATGAGTGAGACAAACATAATAGATAAAATTACCTTTGTTTTTATCACATCAAGTATCTAACACCACTTTCCAATATTCATATGATTGGCTCTTTGGGCATTCATACCAACATACTCCCACTTGCACTAATATCCAATCACCTATGAATCTTATTCCAAGTGATATTAACATGTCCATCATGTTTATGTTGCATAAGCACTTTTATAGAGGGTTAGCAACATTTTCTTCAAGTCGGTACATTACAAGTTTCACATCTCCTTATTGTACAAGATCTCATATGAGATGGAAGTGCCGTAGTATTCTAACTGAGATTCCTTTCCTATCTAGTACCTCCATTGTTGTCACAATATCTCTAATGTGTCATTAATGGTTGGAACCTCCCACAAGTTTGTCTATATGAACTTACTGGTTCATACAATATCCTTTGTTCTTCTCATAATATCAAGATACCCAGTTTGTACTGTAGAATTTAGACAACTGTCTCTAGCTTGGAAATTTCCCAGCTTACAGTTCTTGTTTTAAGGTCAAACATAAGTGTAGATTGCGATCATTAATTTTCTTTGTAATTTTGGAAGCTTACATCAGTGTAAACCCTTATATGAAACTCTTCCTTATTACCATAAGGGACTGATCCTTTTAGTTCTTCTCAAGTACTTAAGGATGTTCTTTATGGCATTCCAATGATTTTCACTGGAATCTGATAGATATCCACTAGTCATGTCCAATACATACGAGATAACTAGATAAGTACATATCTTCTCATCATGTCCAATACATGCGAGATAAGATTATGAGTACATAACATTGAATTTATGATAGATCTAATTGTGAATGTACATGACATCTATCCATGTGTTCCTCTTCTTCACAAGAACTGGGACACTATACTCCTAAGAGATTCATTCCATGGAACATGGACACGTTTTCTCTCATTGAGTCATACATTTTGAACCCCTTCAACATCTTGCCAATGTATGTGATCTTAATTAGGTCAAGAGTCTTTCTAGACCTATCTCTATATATCTCAATATCTATCACATAGGATGCTTCGCTTGAACCCTTCATACAATGTACTTTCCTTTCCAAGTTTTAACATTTGTAGTATAAGGATGTTATTGCCCATCATTATGTGGAATATAAATATACTCCCACTTAATATTTTGTAATCAAATATTTCTTCTTTATTCTAACACAAGTCAAACTCTTTGACTATCTTGACAAATTGAAGATTCTAGGTTTGAGATGCTTGCTTCAATCACATTGATTGAATTTCGTAGTTTAGAAATTTTATTTGCATTATTCGATTTATAAAACCTATAGGTTGTGTCACCAACACATCCTAGTGAATATTCTCATTAAGGAATGGAGTTTTAACATCCATATGCCAAATATTATAGTCATTATAAGATGCAATGACAAGCATGATCCTGTTGGATTTAACCATGACAACGAGTGAAAAGATTTCATCATGTTCAACCCCTTGAACTTGTTTGAAATCTTTGCAACCAATATTCTCTTATAGGTTTGTACACTACCATCCATGTTGGCCTCCTTTTGAATATTCAAATGGACCATATGAGCTTTACCCCTTGAAGTGGATCTACCAATGTTACAACTTGTTTTTACACATGCATTTGTACAATTGAAATACAATTATTTGAACAAAAAGGACATATTAGAAATATGTTTTGCTTTGTTTTAGAAGTATGGGTTTATTTTGCAAATTCTCATTTGTGATGAAATTTGTGGTTTCTACTATTTTGTTAATCCAATAATGAAATATGTGGAAAATGAATATAAGAAAATCCAATAATGAGAAAAAGGTAAAAGAAAATAGATGATAACAAAGTATACTTGTGAGAATTGTGTGGAGTTCTCTAGAAAGTGGTATGGATGGACACTAGTAATTAGTTTTCTTTTGTACATGGTTTCTAATAAAAGTAATTGAAATAAAGAGTATCAAAAAGAAAGAAAGAGAAAAGGAAGTGTTTCAATGCTTGAAATATGCTTTATAAAGATAATACTTGGATGTTCAAAAAGACATCTTTTCTTTTCAAATTTTAGTCTCAATCTTTGCCCACGACTAGATAAAGTCATTATGGACTTTATTTTAAAATTTGGGATCAAAAGGATTAAAAAATAGGAGATATGGATTTTTCTAGAATCCCTAAAGTGAGAGGATTAATTTGATTTTACATTAAATGTCACAGATATAGTTCCAATTAGAATTCATGTATTCAACCCTTTTTTCTTGTACACGGCTTGAGGACCGTTGATTCTCAAATCCAATGATGTCGACATCGTCACCTACCCCCATTCGATAAAGAAATAGTGACATAGACCCACTGGATTTCCAAACCAATTTCCTAGTGATTTAATGAATGAGCAAGCAAGGAAACTTGCTCTTCATCCTCATGAGAATAGGATGAACTTTCCTACCCCGAATTTCACCTAGTTTTGAAAATTTTAGGAGATTTGCCAAATCTTCCATCCTAGAGAGAACCTTGACAACATAGGAGGGTATAAATAGGGGACCCTAGACCCTCTATGAAGACACAAGTTTTCTCCAACACTTAGGCCAAGTCCCACAATCAATTCCCTACACTCAATTTCTCTGTTGGCCTCAACCTTCACCCTGGTTCATCCTTGGTCTTCGCCGAAGATACCCCTTTGTTGTCCTCTCGACTCAGACTTCCTTTGGGACAATTGAAGATCTCATTGAGTTCATGGAAGTGTGTCAAAGGAGAATGGAGTCTCTGTTTCCATGCTAGTGATCTCCTTGCCAAGGAATGCACTTCTATGCTCCCAAATGAGTAAAGATTGAAGACGACGAGTTTACGATTTACTCTCCTGCTTTCGGCCCTGCATTGAAGAGGTAAGGGAAACACTTTCATTTTCCCTCTTTTTCCATTTTAAGCTTGTGATTCTCCATTCGAACCATCAACTTAGTTGGCAAGAGTCGGTTGGCCGCCTCAACTGAGTTGGCAGGGCGGGAGTCAGGGTTCCTTGCCTGGGTGGTAGGCCCCTATTGGCTTAACACATTTTATTTTTATAAAATCATAAATTTTAGTGGGATGATACAATAAAGACAAGTAATATTTGATTTTACTCAAAAAATACAAGGAATACAATAAAAATGTAATCAATGCATGTTTCTATCTCTAGTTCCAAAAGTACCCAAATTTTCCATCTTTAATTTGTTAAATGAATAAAAACCCTAATTTCTAGGTTTTGATGATTTTAATGTGTTCAATTGATCTTAATAATCAAATATTGGTGTTTTTGGATAAAAAGGATAACTTGGATCTAATTTAAGATTAATAACACATTAGATTGTGAATTAGGGTTTCCTTGAGATTAAAAATACAATTAATGTTAAGATTAGGGTTTGTAAACCAAAAAGGGCATGGAAGGTGATAATTGAAGTTTAGGAAACTAAAACCATAGTGAAACCTAACTTGAGATTCACGTCAGGCTTATTGTGGAATTTGAATAAAAAAATGATACATGGTTTTTATGCTTTAATTTCAGGATAGTTGCTTTCTGATTGCTATTGTTTCTTTTGCTTGGACATCAAGTACTCTGGAGAAAGGTACGTCATTATTCCCAAGACTAACCACACTAGTTTGCTAATATTTTTCATGGATTGCCGAATGGATTGCAAATAAATGCTTGCTTGTTTTGTTATTCCCTGGAATCTATAAAGTCACTATGGATATAACATTATAGGCTTATAACTTGCTAGTACCCCACATACCAACTCTGGAAATCTAAGAAATTAGAGAGTGACCTGACCCCATATTGGGAAGGTCATATTTGAGAATACTAGGATCTGGCCCCAGATTGGGAAGTTCATATTTGGTCCAGCCCTAGATTGGGAAGTCCAACACGACATCTAACTCCAGATTGAGAAGGTGGCCAACGAAAATGGCATCTGGGCTCTAGATTGAGAAGGTTGCCTTCTTCCCACTATAGTGACAAGACCCTAAAAGGATATCCCAGAGGTTGAGTAAAAACAAGTTGAGAAGTTATGTTAAAATGTTAGTTTTGTTTTGGTAACAATAATTGTTGTGAATATGTTGTTATAACTAGGTGTGAACATTTTGTTTCCTCCACATACAAGTATAGCTTGTTATACTAACCAAATTGTTTTATTGGTGTTTTAGGATAATCTACTATCATTTCTGCAAATATAATGGAAAATGGACATCCAAAGAAGAAGGCATCCTAAGTAAAAAAAGTAATGAAATTTTGGATGACTTAATTAGTTAGGTTTTACTTCATCTTGCAAGATCTATAAATTATGTAATTCTTTAATGGAAAGTTTAGCTTGTTCAAACTCTTTACCTATTTAGTGAAATTTATTAATTATTTTTGGTTACATGCTAAACCAGCATTCCTATAATTATGGTAATGACACTTTCCCTCTCAGTCCACCTGAATAGGCGATAATAGGGGGAGGGGGTCGTTACATTAGGTATTAGAGTTGGTTTACCATTTAACCTCTAATAATTATTAAATTTTAAGAGTTATATAGATCCCAAAGGGAATTATTAGAGTGTTGTTTGATGACAATGGTGTCTAGAAAGGACCACGATCTGGGGGGTGGCAATACTTTCCTCTGCATCGCTTGTCAGATTACGAGGACTCCCAGACTCATGTATCTGTCCTATCCAAAGTCAGAGGATTTCACTCGAAATAAAATACCTCTAGGATCCCTTCTCATCTGATCTCATCACTTCACCTTCTTCATTCCCGAAACTCTAGGTACCTATAACTATTCTATTTATCCCTTTTTGAGTAACCCTAGGTACCTGTAACTGTTCTCTTTATCCCTTTTTCAGTACTAGAGTTGTGGTTATTATGGATTAAGGCATCCTTTTCCAAATAATAAAATGCATGTAACAAAGATGTCATGGAATTAATTTTTATGATGCTTTATACCCTAAGTATGAAACCAAAGTTAATAAAGTTAACTCATGTGAAACAACATGGCCTATGGTAAGGAAACTGTCAACTGTGACAAATACCCCAGACTGAGACCCTCCCGCAAGAAGAGGCCCTCCTTAGAGAAGAGAAGGTTCATGGAACATGGATCCTCCAGGAAGAGGAAGAGGGAACATGAAGCCTCTATACAGAAAAGTCCTGAACCCATCCCCTTCAACATACCAAACCCTAAAGATGAACACAATGATGAAGCCATGATAGATGATGAGCCCAAGGTCAACCCCAAACATACAACTAGCTCTGGAACAACAATAGGACAAGTAGTGGTCCACACTCTCGATGCTCTTTGGATGGAACAACAGCTAAAGTTGACTGATGTCATTAGTCCCTTATCCCTCAATGAAGTCACTAGAGACAAGAATAGTGAACCCATGTATGTACGCCCACGTCTAGGAGCCACCATATTATATTTTGTCAACCGAAACATCAAAAAGTTCTGGGGTGAAGATGCGAATGAGGTGGTTAACAAAGTAAATGCCTAGCTTCTTGCTTTGGAGAATGGATTTCACATGCTAGAAATGCAGTAGAACAAGAAAGTCCCCTTCACCACTCATCTTCTTGAAGGAGCAATGAAGATATGGTGGGAGAACCACATCATGGGCTGATATTTGAATGAAGAACCAATGGCTTGGACGGACTTCTGTACTATCTTCTCTGTAAGATTCATATCCACCTAAGCCAAGAAGGAGAAAGAAAAGCAAATCACCTTCCCAGTTTAGGGAAACTTATCTATGGTAGACTTCACCCACAAGTTCCACATCCTAGAGTGGTTTGGTTACATACTGACTGAGGAAAGAAGAGTAGAGAATTTTTTTAGAATACTTGCACCCTACAATCAAACCTCATGTGATGGCGAGCAGCCTGTCAAACTTTACAAACACACTTAACATCACCCTTGACGTGGAGAAGATGGTCATTCCTACACAGAACCCATCTAAAGGGTACTTGGGTTTGACTGAAGGTGTATCTACCCCAAGGAATGATCACACAAATGGGCAAGGATGCAATAATGCCAAAGGAAGGAGTGGAGGAAAGGGAAGACCCCAAAATAAGAATTGTACCCATGGTGTCGCAACTATGGGAGTTCACAACCAAGAAAGTTCCGTTTTGAGAAGGAGGTGTAATTTATTTTCCAGTAAGAAGGCCACTTTCAAGATAATTGTCATCTCTCAGACCCGAGAGGACCAGGCCCAGTAGCAACCTAGCTAGTGATAGTAGAAAAACCAATAGTTGTAGCCCCACCTACAAGAGAACATCGACAAGATTGAGTTTTCATCATTTACAATGAAGAGGTACAAGATAATGCCAACCATCTGATAGAGGGTAACCTCCCTTAGAGTTCTTTTCCTATCCTTAAATGAGAAAAACTTTAGTTGTTTGGCTGTCATGAAAACAATGTAGACACGCTTGAGATCATGGGATAAAATGTAAAATCTCTATTTGACTCTGGCTCTACCAATGCTTTTATTTTGAGAAATCTTGAAACGATGCTTTGTTTGGACATTAAAGATTTAGGATATGTTTTGGATGTCACTACCCTGAGTGATCAAATCTTTATGTCTCTCTTGAAAACCCCAGTTATATCAGTTAAATATCTGAATGATGAACTCCCCATGGATTTATCCTCCTTGACATGAATGAATTTGGCATAATCATTAGTATGGATTGGCTTTATACTTATAAAGCACAAATAGACTGTATGGAAAAGAAAATAAGAATAGAGAGACCAGGTCACCCATCTTTTACCATAAGAGGTAGGAAGGATGCTACCACTAGCATGCATGTGTCAGCCTTAAAGGCAGAGCAGATAATATCCAAGGGTTTTGAGGCATTCCTAATAGTGGTTACTGAGTCAGAGCCTACATTGCAAATTTTAGAGGAAATAGAAGTAGTCAGGAGTATGTAGTTGTGTTCCCAGATGATTTTCCTAGAATACCTCCAAAGAGAGGGGTGGACTTTTCAATAGAGTTAGCTCCCGGTACAAATCCTATTTCCAAGGCACCTTATGTGGTGACCCCCACTGAGTTTCTTGAGCAAAAAAAGAAACTTTAGGAATTGCTAGACAAAGGCTTCATTCGACCTAGCACTTATTCATGGGGAGCACTAGTCCTCTTTGTGAAGAAGAAGGATGGATCGCTCTGAATGTGCACAGACTATAGAATGATAAATCAGGATACCATTAAGAACATGTATCCTTTATCTTGTCGACCTGTTTGACCAGCTCAAGTCTGCCTGAGTCTTTTCAAAGATTGACATGAGATCCAGCTACCATCAGTTATGAGTCAAGAGTGAGGATATCCCAATGACAACTTTTCAATCCCACTGTGGCCATTATGAGCTTTTCATCATGCCATTTGGGTTGTCTAATGCCCTGAGTGTGTTTATGAACGTCATGAACAATGTGTTCCAACCTTTCCTTGAATCCTTTGTCATAGTGTTCATAGATGATACCTGGTTTACTCCAATGACTTAGAACAACACAATGAGCACCTAGTTAGAGTCCTTGATATCCTAAGAAAGTAGAAGTTCTATGGGAAGTTCTCAAAATGCAAATTTTGGATAGACTGTGTCATGTTCCTTTAGACATATTATTTCCAGAAGGACCATTTCAGTGGATCATGTCAAAGTGTCTGATGTACGTGACTCGAAGAACCCTTTTGAGATTTGCAAATTCTTGAGATTGCCCAGGTATTACCGGTGATTCATCAAGGATTTCTCAAAGATCGCTTTGCCCCTCACCAAGCTCACCCGAAATATGAGAAGTTTGTGTGGTCCAACTTGTGTTAAACTCAATTCCAGGAGTTGAAGGAAAAGACTTACCACAACACCCGTGTTGACTCTACCATTAGGAAATGAGGGTTTTATGATCTTCACTGACACATCAAAGATGGGGCTTGGATGCGTGCTAGAGCACAATACGCATGTTGTTGCCTATTCTTCCAGACAGCTCAAGCCGAATGAAGTGAACTACCCGACACATGATCTCAAATTAGTGATAATTATTCATGCCTTAAAGATATGGAGACACTATCTATGTGGAGCTACCTTTGAAATCCCCACCAACCACATGAGCCTTAACTACCTCCTGACTCAGAAGGACCTAAACATAAGACAAAGAGAATGGATGGCGTATATGAAAGACTATGACTTCACCATTGCCTATCACCCAGAAAAGGCTAACGATGTAGCAGATGCCATCAGTTAGAAACAACTCAGATGTGTGACTTTCTTATCTACCCAGTGGAGAGACTTGGAGCAGTTTGCAAGATGGGCTCTACAACATTAGAAAATCAAATTTGTTTGGCTAACATTCAGATAAAACCTGACCTGTTAATCGAGTCGGTAGCTGCCTAGTTGGCCATCGCAAAGCTTGAAAAGATGAAAGGTTTATTGGAGAACTCAAATAAACCTTTTGGTGGATGTATATGGTGGGATCCGTTACAAGAGTCACATTTAGGTTCCTGAAGATTCACCCTTGAAAACTCATATCTTGCATAAGCTCATGGTTCTAAGTATATTGTACACCTTGGCACCACCAAGAGAGACATAGAAACATATGTGTCTAATTGTCTCATGTGCCATATGGTGAAGACTGAACACCAATGACCCAGTGGATTACTATAATGAATTGTGATTCCTAAGTGGAAATGGGACCAGATCCGTATAGATTTTGTGGTGGTCTCCCTAAGACAAAGAAAGGCCATGATGCAATATGGGTTGTGGTGGACCGCCTAATCAAGTCAGCACACTTCCTAGCCTTAAAGATCACTGCCAAGGTGTCAGATCTAGCCGAACTATATTCATTTGCATGGTGTTCCAAGTTCAATTATTTTAGATCTTGACCCTAAGTTCACCTATAAGTTGTGGAAGCAAGTGCATGAAGAACTCAGTACAAGGTTAAAATTCACCACAACCTATCACCACAGACTGATGGATAGTTAGAAAGAATAATCTAGACTTTAGAAGACCTGTTGAGAGCATGTGTGCTCAATTGTGGGGGGGGGGGGGTCATGGGAGAAGTACTTGCCCTTATCTCAGTTTGCCTATAATAATATCTACCATGCTAGGATGCCTCCATACAAAGCTCTTTTTGGGAGGCCATGTCAGTCACTACTTCCTGGGATGATGTCGCTGAGAGGATATTGCTAATGTCATACAAACTATAGTTATATAAGGGCACTTTGATCAAGTAAAGGTTGAAGAGAGCCCATGATCGACATAAGGCGTATGCTGATGCAAAGTAGATAAATTTTCACTTTATTGTAGGTGGCTATGTGTTTCCGAAAATCTGACCCCTCTGAGCTATAGCTAAGAATAAAGGAAAGTTGAGTCCCCAATATGTGGGTCCATTTGAGATCCTAGAAAGCATTGGTGAAGCTGCTTATCATCTAGCCTTACCCCCACAATATAGTATGACACATGATGTATTCCATGTGTCTAATCTGAAGTGCTATGAGATAGATCCGAGTCATGTACTAAGCATTGAACCTATTGAACTCCAAGGGAGGCTGACATTGTTGGTATGTATGCCTTGAGAGCCAATCATGGGATGATTGGTGGGATACATTAAGATTCATTTGATAAACATCAAAGGAAACCTTCCAATTCTTTCTGGTTCAGTCATATGAGATAATGATAGAATAGATTGAATGTCTAGAGAATGACAGTACTCAATGACGTATGCTTTCAGGTTGAGGACGTGAATGATGAGATCATACAGATGCTATAAGTTTGTACATTCTTATTATGTCCCTAGTTGAATGTCATTGTGGAAGGTAGATAGACAATAATGACACACAAGACTAGATTGTGGTGTTGGTTGATGATAGAATCTTGTTAGTCATGATACAGAGATATCCAACCAAACACATAGGTACTTGTTAGAGAACAAGTGTATTGGACAAACCCACCGTGAGTATGACACATGGAACCATGAAATGGTAGTCACAGTCAGTTCTCACAGTGTTGATGGTGAGTGTGATTCTTTGACCTAAAATCACTACAATCAAAACATGTCTTTGGGTACACTTTGACATCATCAAACGCAGTCCCAAAACATAGGTTGTTATAAAGGTGATGATTGGGTGGCTTTGACACATGGGGCTTTTGAGGGGTGAGTGATAGATATGGGATTTGTCCCTCCTGAGGGAGTTTGATATACATGGCCACTTGATGAGTAGGATTGAGATAGGCGTGCACATGCATGTG
Source organism: Alisma plantago-aquatica (assembly GCA_963693085.1). NCBI lineage: Eukaryota > Viridiplantae > Streptophyta > Magnoliopsida > Alismatales > Alismataceae > Alisma > Alisma plantago-aquatica. The sequence continues at coordinate 612,937,433 of OY856411.1, forward strand.
TGAATCAATATGTGATATTAATGTCATACATATCTCCTCCAATCTACTCTGAGATCAAGAAAGTGAATGAACATTGATAGGATGACTGTTCCATGCCTTGAGTTCATTATGGATATCATTGACAAAGGAATAATACATTCACTATAACACCATTCACGAGTTGTAGGATTGAAAGTTGTTCTCCAACTTTCCCTTTTGACTTAGGTAGCACTGATGTGCGACTAGGAACCACTCTTTGCTTGTGAAGTCATAAGTGTTATGGACTTTCACTGCCAACGTGAAATGGAACTGCAGGGTCACACACATAGGATTTAACCTGGAAGAGGAGTTTATCCACAAATGATGTTTAGATTGATTACTAAAGGAGTTTAGTAGTTCAATTAAACACTCAATCAATTGATAGCTCAATATCATAGTGTTCAAGGTGTTGGACCGATTGATTAGAGTATCAGATTGATTGAAACTATAATTGACTAATTTTGCACAGTCTGCACTCCCAACTAATCGGCTCATATGATGAACCAATTGGCTTATCTTGGTGAACCAATCGACTCATGTGATGAACCGATCGGCTCAGGACTGATTGAGACGATCGGTTCAAGGGTTGAACCGATCGGCTCAACAGGTCCAAAAAAGCAAGTTGGGAAAGTCAGGTTGGTGAGAAATTTCTTTTTGTTTCACTTGTCCAATTTGATTGGAACAAGGATTGGTATTTGGATCAATTTGAAACAAAAGAGGAAAAGTCAATCGATAACTGATTAGGACCACGAACCTATCGGCTGAGGTGCCCCAACCGAGTTGCAGAGACAACATGAGAACATGGGTGTCATTGAGATGATTCAACATCTCAAGAACATGTATGAAGATCAAGCACGGCAAGAGAGATATGATGTCTCCAGGGCATTGTTCAAGTGTGTCATGACAGAAGGAGATCTAGTTGGTCCTCACACGCTCAAAATGATTGGGTATGTGGAGAACCTGACAAGACTGGGATTTCCCCTGAGCCAAGAGTTGGCTACAGATGTGATACTGCAATCATTGCCAGAATCCTACAGTCAGTTTGTGATGAACTACAACATGAACAACTTTGACAAGCCATTGACAGATTTGTTGGGCATGTTGAGGACAGCCGAGGCACAAATGAAGAAGGAAAAGCCTAAGTCTATGATGATGATCAACAACAAGAAAGGCAAGTCCAAGTGCAAGGGCAAAGGCAAGGCTAAGAAAGGTTCTGATGCTAGCCAGCAGCCCAAGTCATCTTCAACTCTCAAGGCCAAGGGAGGCATGACCAAGAGAGGAAATTGCCACCATTGTCAAAATCTAGGACATTGGAAAAGGAATTGTCCACTCTATCTGGAAGAACTAAAGAAGAAGGGGCGACAGACGTCTCCACCTGAAGGTGTCATGAAATAAACTTATAACACTTTTGAGGTATATGATACCAAGATATAAAGTGTAAAGCACCCAATACATGGGGCAAGTGTTGCCACCATAGATAGGAGTACTTTAGTTTATTTTCAGCCTTAAAGGCATGTAATAGAGTTATGAACTGCTATTTCATATTAGCCAATGGATAGAAACACCTTAATTTTTGCATATTGTATGACAATGATGGCAATTAATAAAGTTGATGTTTCAATCTTTGTGGGAATGCCTTGTTTATATTGTGATACTTTGTATGCATAAGATAAAATGATACCTAAAGGTTATTGATAACTCAAACGATCAAATTAGCATTATCATGAGAAATTCATCTCTAGTTTCCATATGATGGATAAATCTAGACTCTTTTGCTTAGAGAACCAGTAAGAGACATGAATCTCTTAGACATGATTAATCAATCTTCACTAGTGGTAGTGGGAGATTGATTATCCTATTAGGTATAATACATGTGATGTATTTACATACCTATTGGAGAAAATGCTAATACTTCAAACGGTGTTTAGAGAAATACCAATATGAATATCTTGAAGTGTTCAAGAATATCATAGATGAAGTACAAATTTGGTAAAGTGTTAATTCTTGATGAGATCAATGAATTAAATACTTAAACCAAATGTTTGAGAACCTTATAAGTGATTATGATAGTGTATCATAGTGAACTCATGATTAAGGCATGGTGATGTCTAAATCAAAAGGAGTCATACTCTAAGGAGTTAGAAGATGATTATCAAATAACTAATTTCTTCTTAAATAAGGAATACCCCACACTAATAAAGGACAATAAGAATCACAAGGAGTTGTGAGTTCTTATATCCTTGACAGATACACCTCAATTATCTATGTGATGAGTTGGTCATGTGATGAATCAACTATCTAGATGAATATGAGGAACCAGATTTTGAGTTATGTTTCATGACCATTACATCCTAAATGACTTCCATGTGAACCATTAGGTATGACCTTGATGGTAGCACCCATATGGATGAAATCCATAAGTGTGAATGAGTCTTAAGCATTAAGACACATGGATAACATTTTGAGAAGGATGGGGCTTGTTGATTGCAACTTAATGACTAAGACATTTGGCATACAGATACTCCAACCGCATTCCTATGAGGAATAAAACAAGGATGTGTATGTGACACAACCTATAAGGTTTATGAATCCATTAATGCAAATGAAGTCTATAAGTTACAGTAGACTAATCAATGTGATTGATTAAGAACAAGAAACTCCGAATCGTGATCTTTACTTTGATGATATAGTCAAAGGGTTTTACTGATATGACAAAGATAAAGAAGGGATCTGTGATTTTGTGGGAGTGTATTCACATTCCACATGTTGATGTGAAAAGGAAATATTCTAAAATGGAAATCTAAAGTGGAAATTAGGGAAGATAGAGACATTTCCTATGTGACAGGAATAGAGATCTATAGAGATAGTTCTCAAAAACCTCTTGACCTAAAAGGATAGAGCACACATTGGCAATCTATATTGAAGGGTTCACTATGCACAGATTCAGTGGGAGAAAAACTTATCCATGTTACATGGAGTTAGTATCCCAAAGCCAAGTGTCCAATTCTTATGAAGAATGGAAACACTAGGAATAGATAAGGATCTATCATGTATGTAAACATCCCATCATCTTGCATGTATGGACATGTCAAGAACAAAATGCATTTATCATCTTGTATGCAGGACATGACAATATGATATGCTCATCCTGATAACTCGCATGTGGGACATGACGAGTGGATGTCTGTCTAGTTCCAGTAAGGGTTACAGAATACCATAAGAACTTGATAAGTACTTGAGAAGTACTAGTTCTATGGAAATAAGGAAGGGTTCACTGTAAAAGGTTACAATGATGTGAACTTCTGAAAAGGACATGAAATTAATCTCAAAATATATATGGGATTTATAAGAATGTTTGTTGATAATTGGAAACGTTCCAATAAAGTCAATTAAAAGGGAAAGTCGAGTATCTGTGTGTTAGAGAACATTAGTGGATACTATATGGATCTAGAAGTTCATGAGATGAACTTATAGATATTTTAGTTATTGATGACAAATAGGAGTTCTTGGTCATGAAATGTGGCTAAAGGTTAGACAAGGAATACTAGATCGCATATTACGGAAACTCCATCTCATACGTGTGATGTACAGTGAAGAGATGAGAGACATGCAGTTAACACCGACTTTGGAAAGGTGTTGCCATAACTCACAATGTTAGCACTAGAGCACAGTAACATGTGGGACATGTTTGAAGATCACTAAGAATATGATTCAAGGGTGATTGGATCACAGTGCAAGTGGGAGTCTGTTGGTATGTATGCCCTGAGAGCCAATCATGGGATGATTGGTGGGTTACATTAAGATTGATTTGATAAACATCAAAGGCAAGCTTCCAATTCTTTCTGGTTCAGTCATATGAGATAATGATAGAACAGATTGAATGTCCAGAGAATGACAGTACTCAATGACGTATGCTTTCAGGTTGAGGACCTGAACGATGAGATCATACAGATGCTAAGAGTTTGTACATTCTTATTATGTCCCTAGTCCGATGTCATTATGGAAGGTAGATAGACAACAATGACACACAAGACTAGATTGTGGTGTTGGTTGATGACAAAATGTCATTAGTCATGATATGGAGATATCAAACCAAACACATAGGTACTTGTTAGAGAACAAGTGTACCAGACAAACCCACCATGAGTTTGACACATGGAACCATGAAATGGTAGTCACAATCAGTTCTCACAATGATGGTGGTGAGTGTGATTATTTGACCTGAAATCACTACACTCAACACATGTCGTTGGGTACACTTTGGCATCATCAAACACAGTCCTGAAACATAGGTTGTTATAAAGGTGATGATTGGGTGGCTTTGACACATGGGGCTTTTGAGGGGTGAGTGATAGATATGGGATTTGTCCCTCCTAAGGGAGTTTGATATCCATGGCCACTTGATGAGTAGGATTGAGATAGGTGTATGCACACATGTGTGAATCAATATGTGATATCGATGTCATACATATCTCCTCCAATCTACTATGAGATCAAGAAAGTGAATGAATGTTGACAGGATAATTGTTCCATGCCTTGAGTTCATTCGGGATATTAGTGACAAAGGAATTATACATTCACTGTAACACCATTCACGAATTGTAGGATTGAAAGTTGTTCTCCCACTTTCCCTTTTCACTTGGGTAGCACTGATGTGCGACTAGGCACCACTCTTTCCTTGTGAAGTCATAAGTGTTATGGACTTTCACTGCCAACGTGAAATGGACCTGCAGGGTCACACACATAGGATTTAACTTGGAAGAGGAGTTTATCCACAAACGATGTTTAGATTGATTACTAAAGGAGTTTAGTAGCTCAATTAAACACTCAATCAATTGATAGCTCAGTATCATAGTGTTGAAGGTGTTGGACCGATTGATTAGAGTATCATATTGATTGAAACTACTATTGACTGATTTTGCACAGTCTGCACTCCCAACCGACCGGCTCATATGATGAACCAATCGACTCAACTTGGTGAATCGATCGATTCATGTGATGAACTGATCGACTCAGGACAGGTTGAGATGATCGGTTCAAGGGTTGAACCGATTGGCTCAACAAGTCCAAACGAGCAAGTTGGGAAAGTCAGGTTGGTGAGAAATTTGTTTTTGTTTCACTTGTCCAATTTGATTGGAACAAGGATTGGTATTTGGATCAATTTAAAACAAAAGAGGAAAAGTCAATCGTGAACTGATCAAGACCATGAACTGATCGGCTCAGAAGTGAATCGGTTGACTCAGGTGCCCCAACTGATCGGTTCAGGTGTGAATCGATCAACTTAGGTCCCCAACCAACCATTTCATGTTTGAAACAATCGGTTCAACTGGCACAGTTGGTTGTTTTTGTGGAAAATCTCAAACCCTTCTACTCCTACTTTAATCCCGCATTGCTCGGGGTAGAGAACCTTGTCCCATGACCCTACTATATATATAGGGGTATTGGGGGCTTCTCAGGAACAACAACTCAGAACACCAGTTGCTCTACAAAGTTGTCGTTCTCTCGAGTTGTGGTAACCGAGAGAGCCCGAGCAAGTGCTACCCGATAAGGGAGGCACAGTAAGGGAAAGATAACTACAAAAAAGCAATTGGTTGCAGGAGAGTGTGTTGGTGACTAGTACGCCAACAGGAGGGTATGAATCCTTCTGGTGCCTTATGCGACAAGGTGATCGGAGTTCCAGGTGGTCCGTGTAGACTACTATAGAGGCGGGAGATTTCTGCCGCTCGGAGGACAACTGTCAATCCCGACAGTCCTGGTGAGACCAGGAGCTGCACAGACACCGTCCAAGATCAGAGGTGAAGACCGCGCAAGCGTGAGGTAATGTCACTGAGCAAGCCTCGGGTCAAGGTATGTCTCTACAAACCATCCTTCCTACTGTATAGACATTGACGCGATTCCTTTATTCTAGGTTTGGAAGAAGAAATTTTTTGTTTTCGTTGCCTTCTTTGCCTCCCCTAAAACCCAAAAGACATAACATGATTCACCTATGAGGGTATTGGATACCAAGGTAAAGGAACTTAGGAACAAAAATATCAAGATGGTAAAGGTTCTTTAGAAGCACCGTGGAGAGGATGAAGCCACATGGGAGCTAAAGATGGACATGGAAAAGTCTCATCCTGAATTATTTGTATGATTAGTCAAATTTTGAGGACAAAAATTCCTATAAGAAGGGAAGGATGTTACAACTTAGTTTTTCAGATGTATTTGTACAATTGAATTAAAATTATTTGAACAAAAAAGGACATATTAGAAATGTGTTATGATTTGTTTTAAAAGTATATCTTTCTTTTGCGAAATCCCCTTTGTAGTGAAATTTGTGATTTCTACTATTTTTTTAATCCCATAATGAAATATGGGGAAAAGTAATAGAAGAAAGTCTAATAAGGAGAAAAAGGTAAATGAAAATAGATAATAACTAAGTATACTTGTGAGAATTGTGTGGAACTCTCTAGAAAGTGGTATGGACGGCCACTAGTAATTAGTTTTTGTTTGCACATGGTTTCTATTAAAAATAATTGAAATAAAGACTATAGAAAAGAAATAAAGAGAAAATCAAGTAATCTAATGCTTGAAATATGCTTTATAAAGAGCATACTTGGATGTTAAGGAAAAAAGTTTTTCTTTTTGAATTTTGGTCTCAATCTTTGCCCACGACTAGATAAAGTCATTATGGACTTTCCTTTGGATGAAAAGGATTAATAGAATAGGAGATATGGATTTTTCCATAATCCCTAAAGTGAGAGGATTAATTGGGTTTTGCATTAAATGTTACATATTTACATTCCAATTAGACTTCATATATTTGGCCTTTTTTCTTATGCAGGGCCCGAGGACCGTTGGATCTCAAATCCAATAATGTTGGCACCATCACCTACCCCAATTCGATTAGGAAACATTGATACAGACCCGCTTTCTTTCCCAACTGATTTCCTAGTGATTTAATGAATGATCAAGCAAGGAAACTTGCTCTTCATCTTCGTGAGAAGATGATGAACTCACCTACACCAAATTTCACCTAGTTTTGAGGCTTCGAGGAGATTCACCCAATCTCCCATCCTAGAGCTAACCTTATCGACATAGGAGGGTATAAATAGAGGATGTCAGACCCTCTGTGAAGATATAAGTTTTCTTCAATGCTTTAGTTGAGCCCCACGATCAATTTCCTACACTCAATTTCTCTATTGGCCTCAACCTTCACCCTTGCTCATCCTTGGTCTTTATCAGAGATACCCCTTTATTGTCCTCTCGATTCCTGTCTCCTTCGAGAAAATTAAAGGTCTCGTTGAGTTTTTGGAAGCATGTCAAAGGAGAAGGGAGTCTCTATTCCCACATTGGTGATCTTCTTGCCAAATTAAACCTTTCCATTCAATACACTATTGTTCTTGTGAATGAATAGAGGTTGAAGACAATGAGTTGGTGATTTACTCTTCTGCCCTCAGCCCTACGTTGAAGAGGTAAGGACAACACTGTCATTCTCCCTCTTTTTTCATTTTAATCTTGTGAGTTGCCATTCGAACCAACCGTTTAGTTGGAAAGATCCGGTTGGCCGACTCAGTTGAGCTGGCAGGGTGGGACCCGGGGTTCCTTGCCTATGTGGCAAGCCCCTGTTGGCTTAAAATGTTTTATTTTTATAAAAATCTTAGGTTTTAGTGGGATGATCCAATAAAGACAAGTAATATATGAATTTACTAAAAAAATATGAGGAATGCAATAAAAATATAATCAAGATCTAGAGCTATCTCTAGTTCTAAAAGTACCCAAAGTTGCTATCTTTGATGTGTTAAATGAATAAAAGCCCTAATTTCTAGGTTTTGATGATTTTAATGTCTTCAATTGATCTTAATAATCAAAGATTGGTCTTTTTGGATAAAAAGGATAACTTGGATCTAATTTGAGATTAATAACTCATTAGATGATGAATTAGGGTTTCCTTGAGATTAATAGTACAATTAATGTAAAGATTAGGGTTTGTAAACCAAAGAGGGCTTGAAAGGTGATAATTAAAGTTTAGGAAACTTAGACTCTAATGAAACCCTAACTTGAGATCCAAGTAAGTCTTAGTAGTGGAATTTGAATAAAATAATGATACATGTATATTATGCTTTAATTTGTTAGGATAGTTGCTTGTTTGGATGCTAATGTTGCTTTTGCTTGGGCATCAAGTACTCCTGAGAAAGGTATGTAGTTATGCCTAAGACTAACCACATCAATTTGCCAACATTTTCTGAGGATTGTCGAATGGATTGCAAATAAATGCTTACTTATTTATTTGTTCTGTACAATCTATAAAATCACTACGGATATCACTTTATATACTTATAACTTGCTCGTACCCCTCACACCAAATTTGGAAATATTAAAAATTTGAGAGTGGCCTGAACACAAATTGGGAAGGTCACATTTGAGAATACAAGAACCCGTCATCAAATTTGGAAGGTCATATTTGGTCCAGCCCTAGATTGGGAAGACCGACATGGCACTTTGCTCCAGATTGAGAAGATGGCCGACCAACATGGAACTTGGGCTCCAAATTGAGAAAGTGGCCTTCTGTCCACTGCAGGGACAAGACCCTGAAAGGGTATCCCATAGGTTGAGTAAAAATGGGTTGAGAAGTCATGATAAAAATGTTAATTTTGTTATGATAACAATAATTGTTGTGAATATGTTGTTACAAATAGATATGAACATTTTGTTCCCCCACATACCAATATAATTTGTTATACTGACCGAATTGTTTTCTCAATGTTTTAGGAATATCTGCTGTCATTTCTGCAAATATAAAGGCAAATGGACATCCAAAGAAGAAGGCATCCAAAAGAAAAAAAGTGATGTAACTCTAGAGGATTTAATTATTTATGTTTTACTTATGTTTCCTAGAAAATTATATAATTCTTTAATGGAAAGAGTATCCTATTCAATCTCTTTACCTATTTAGTGAAATTCATTAATTATTTTTGGTTACTTGCTAAACCATCGATCCTAAATTTATGGTAATGGCCCTTGTCCTCTCAGTCCACCTGAATAGGATATAACACGGGGAGCGGGTCATTACATTTTGTATCATTTATGGTTTACCATTTAACATCTAATAATTATTAAATTTTAAGAGTTCTTTAGAGCCTGAAGGAAATTATTAGAGTATTTTCCAAAGAGTGGTGCCTAGAAAGGACCACAATCTAGGGGTTTGCAATCCTTTCCTATGCACCTCTATTCAGCTTATAGGGACTCCCAGACCCGTGTATCCAGCCTGGCCAAAGTTAGAGGATTTCACTCAAAATAAAATACCTCTAGGATCCCTTCTCATCTGATTTCATCACTTCTTCACCTCCATCAATCCCCAAATCCTAGGTACCTCTGACTATTCTCTATGTCATTTTTTGAGTACTAGGTTTATGGTTAGGTATTAAGGCATCCTCTGTCAAACAATAAAAATCATGTAACCAAGATGTCATGGACATAATTTTTATGATGCTTTATACCCTAAGTATGAAACTCAATTTCATAAAGTTACCTCTTGTGAAATAGCATGCCCTTTCCCTCTCGGTCTTCCTGAATAGGAGATAACAAGGGGAGGGGGTCGTTACAACTAAGGTAATACCTTTTTGGTTTACATTGACTCCATCTTGGATATAATGGTTTCAAGCCATTTCTCATATTCTAGCCCCTCAATAGCATCTAGGTAGGTTGTTGACTCATCATATATGACCAACTTACCACCTTCTTGAGCCATAGGATATCACAATCTTTCAAGCTCAAGGCATTGCTACTAGATCTATGAGTTTTTGTGTTACATGAAGGAGTTGAGATTCCACAACAATTTGTGATTCTCATTGTTCCCACTTTACCCCTTTAGGTTCATTATTTTCTTATTTGTGTCAAACTTTTCAAGTTCTACTTTTCTCCGCTGATTCCTTTGGAATTAAATTCCCTTTTACGAATGCAACTATCCTGACAACAAATAGTTTTGTTGTTGGATTGGAATACGAAAGTAGTATTCAACAAGATAACATTTATGTGATTTGTAAATAGATATTTTCAAGAGACTATTTTCTTACATAAGATTTCAATCATAATCTTTATAAAAGACCTATCAGGATACGTCCCATGCCATATATCATATGGTCTCTTATGAACTGTTTTAGATGGTACATTTTTTAGTGTAAACAATATGCCAAAAGGAATTGGAGGATCAAATAGATTTACTAATGACCGCACCATGACTAACAACGTGTGATTCCTTCTTTTTGATACACTATCATTGTGTTTTAGGTGGAGTTCATTATGATACACTATCATGATCTCCCACAAGGTCCTCAAACTCTTGATTTAAAATATTCCAACATTGATCATATCCAAGTGTCTTAATACTTTTACCAATCTAGTTACATACTCCATTCATGATATCCCTGAACATTTAAAGAGATTTTGATTTGTATTTCATTAAATACAAACTTCCATATCTACAGGTAGAATTAATAAATATAATAAGGTACTAGTATATATCTTTGGTATTTATTATAAAATGTATATATACATCATATGCTTGAGCCCTAATAGAATAGTCGCTCTCCCACTACATGTAGTGAAGATGCTTTTGTCATATTTCCCAATAAATAAGACTTGCATGTCTCTATTGGTTCAACAACCATAAGAGTCTAGATAACCATAATTATGGATTCTAGAAATGCAATTCTTGTTTACGTGCTTTAGATGACAATGCTATATGTATTATTTGTTTGAGTCATAAAGTCATTTAGTATATGTGTCATACACATTTGTCTTTAGAACTATCAATTATAGTTTGTGGAACATAAGACATTGCCATATAATATCTCAACTTATAACATGAAACATCAATTCTTTTCCATACAAGATACATGATGTTTTCATCAATCAAAAATACATAATAGTAATTCACTAATTCTACTACATTCCCATGAATGACATCTTCCAATGGTAGTGACAACAACCCTTTCTCCGTACAGTTCTCGCTTACTTATTCTTGGGTTGTAAAGTGGAGATCTCTACATCCTTTTTCCTAAGATCTTCTATAAAGAGGACAATTCCTTTACCACTGTCCAGGCTGGTGATAATGGTAGCATTTTTTCCTTAACCTTATAAGTGAAAAAGGACATATTCCTTTTACACTGACCCCCTCTCCTTATCTTGAGTGCATAAGACTTGGACTTCAGCTTAGCCTCAGAACTCTTCTTGGTGTTGGCTTTGTCCTTGTACTCTATTCTGGTGATCATCATCATGGGTTTGTCCATCTTCATTTGTACTTCGACATCAACATGCCAAGCAGCTCTGACAATATTTTAGCCATGTTGCTCGAGTGATAGCACTTGATAAACATGCAATATAATTCAAGAAACAATTGTAGAATCATACCCATTGTCAAATCTTGACCTATAAGAAAGTCTAGTCACTCTAGATGTTCCACATGCTCAATCATATTGAGCACATGGGGTTGTAGTGGATCTCCCTCTATCACTTTTCACTTAAACAACGCTTTGGAGACATTATACCTTTGTTGCTTTGCATGATTCTTAAGATCTGTTATCATCTCGGGAATATACATGTTTTCATGATGCTCATGCAACTCACAGTTCATACAACTTAGCATAAGGTCTTTAAGATCGTGAAATCATTGGCATGCTTCAAGTGAGCACCCATTTCAGCCTTAGTCACATTTGGAGTGGGTTCCTCTGGCTCTGCTCTTTCAAGGACATAGAGCTTTCACTCATTTATGAGAACACTTCTCAAAGTCATAAACCAGATGTGAAATTCAATCTCGTTTAGTTTGTCCTGCTCAAGGACTGATCACAATGATAGCGTATTTGTGTTTGTCTACAAAAGAAAATGTGCAACTTTGTTAAAACATTGTTGATTTGATTTGATAATATTGTCGATATTTATTATACCTTTAATTAATTTTTTCTCCCATTATTTTTATTCAAATTGATAACGCTCATGTATCAATTTGGAAGATTGTGGCGTACAATCTTCTAGTGAGACATGACCCAAAACAATTGAATTATTACCTGGCTAGCGCCAACATCCATAACAAATTATTAAGGTAGGCAACTTTTGCTAATTACATCTCATGCAATTCTTGGATAGATGGTATGCATAACTCTTTGGCATAATCCATCTGCATGCTTATAGGTGCTTAATCTTATTAAGGAAACCTAGTTAAGCCTGGCTCACAACCCAACACTATAGTAATGCACCCCACTTGGAAGGCCAACATAACTACCATCACACTTCTACGAGATAGACAACACACCATGCTTGGTGTGCCCACACATAGTCGATCAAGCTTTTCATGTGTGTTGCTAATAGAAAGCATCTTAGACTTAATATTTAGATTTAGTAATTTAATATATAAATACATATACATATCCAATCACCACATATTTATAGTACATATCATATACATGTTATAACCACAACGAAAATATGCAATCAAAAATATACAAGCGATGGTTATGGCCACTCTAATGTAATTCTTTGTAGCCACAAGGAATTGTTACACCTAAGGTCCACATCATATGTACAACCTATTATTGGTGAAGATATGTTCTCAACCAATCTTGGTGGATCAGTTCAACTCTTGAACCGATCAACTCACCTCCTAGCCGCTCAGTTGTATTCTTAAAATGGTTGTCTGGTCTCAGGTGCAATTGATGTTTGGATTCCTCCAGTCGATTGGTTGGGCCACCAGTTGATTAGTTCATCCTCCTATCTTCTGTCCTCCTTGGACCTCCAGTTGATCAGCTCGTCAACTGAACTGGTTGATTTTTCAGGTGCGTAACATCTTCTCACAACAAAATATAAATTAGAACTATCCTATTTTATATGACATTCTAAAAGGGAAAACCTCGAGTTACATTTGAGAAGAAATAAGAAGAGGTGCATTAATTTACATTTAGAAAGGAGGAGAGAGGCTCAATATGCAAACTGAGATATAAACATGAATGAACAACCATGCACACATAGATCTAGGGTTATTGGTCATAACCATGCTAACACTCACCATTAAAACACTTTCAGGTGTCACATATGGATTGCATATATATCATATCATATATATATTTATATTCATATGTGGTATTTAATTGGATGTGTACATTAACCAATTTAATATTCACATCGTATGAAATCAAATAAATCCAAACATCTCGATTTAAATCTAGATACACTGTAAATTGATGCGGCTCTAATACCACTATTAGAAAATTGGGGTGACATATACGGTAGAAGAATAAAAAATTTAAAACCCATTCCCTAACCAGCAGACCGTGTCAACAACAATGTATCTAGTAAGGAAAGTGACAAGAGTTATACCTGATCCTAGAGTAAGTCCAACAACAACTCTTGATGCAATAGCATGCTTCTTCTCCAAGCAGCAACACACTTCTTCTTTAGGAAGTAGTGTGCTCCTTCTTCAGTAACATTTGAACACTCATCACCAACGATCTCTTGGTGAAGCAGCATAGGCGGTGGTTGAAGGTGTCCTCCTAGTGGGAAAAATTCCTCACCTCTAGAGTAGTGCATGTGGACCACTGAGAATTCCATATTGCACTACTAGATCCAACAAGAAGGAGTTGTCCCTTCGAACGTCAGTATACTAGAACCGATTTGGTCTCCCACAAATGTCTCTCCCTTGATATATCTCCCATTAATGGGTAGGACTTGCTTGAGCACTCTATTTGTTACCACAACCAGAGATGACAATACTTTGAAGAGTTAATTCTCATGTATGTGAAGCCTTAGTACCCCTCTAATTATAGGAGAGGCTAGGGTCAAGGTTCCTTATCTGGAGTTGAAAGGAAAAAATTCATGAATTTTCTTGGAAACTTCAGATGGTAAACTGGTCGGTTTCCCAACCACTTGTCTCATGCATGAAATGGTTACTTGATATCCTAAACTGGCCAGTATGTATTGGTTTCCTATTCAGAATCACATTAGTATTCAATTTACAATTAATCCACAACATGACATCATCATTAATCCTAAATCCAATCAAATTTATCCTTGAACTAGGCGGTTCATCACATGAAATAGTCAGTTGGGACCATGAAACGGTCGGTTCACTAGGTGAACCAGTCGTTTCATGCCCTACTTTAAGCATTGTTCAACCAATGTTGATTCCCATTGACCTGACACTCCAATCGATCAATTCAACACTTGAATCGCTCGGTTCGGAGTCCATTAAGTCAATTTTGAACCTCAGTTGTTTAATCGAATACCTAAAATTCTTTAGTAATCAAGTTAAACATAATTTGTGAATATATTCCTATTCAAAGTACATCCTACGTGTGTGATGCTATAGGACCCAAATAACATTGGCAGTGAATGTCCATAACCAACTTATGACATCACAAGCAATGAGTGGTATATAGCTACACATCATTGCTACACAAGTAGTTTGGAAAGTTGGAGAACAACTTCAACCTACAATCCATGATCAATGTTATCATGATCATATAGTTCCTTTGTTTTTGATATCCATATTGAACTCAAGGCATGGAATCGTCATCTTCTCAATGTTCAATCCATGTTCCTTGAAGTAGTGAAGACTATTTGAGATGCATGTGATTTCACATATCACATATCACATATTGAATCGCATGATTATGGCCATACATTTCTCAGTCTCTCTTATCATGAGGCATGGATTTTACTCTCCTATAGGAGGGACAAATCCCATCTACATCACTCACGCTCAATTCCCATGTGTTATAATGCACCTGAGCATCACTTTTATGGCAACCATTATTCAAGGTTACGTTGGATGATGTCTAAGTACATCGAATGACATGTGATGATCGTAGTAACTTCAGATCTAGGAACCATAATCACCACTATCACTATGAGAGTTGATTCTGACTACCATTCCATGGTTTTCATGTATCACTCTCAAGGTGGGTCTGTCTGATATCTTATTCTTTAACATGTACCTTTGTTCTTGACTTGATATCACATATCATGACTAATGAGACTTTGTCATCAGTCAACACACACTCTAGTCTTTATGTATTATAGTAATATCTGACTAGGCACATAACAAGAATGTATGTACTCTTATCATACATATGATCTCATTGATCAGGTCATCAACCTGAAGACATATGTCATCGAGTAACATCATTCTTTAGACATATATTATGTATGTGTCATCTTCTAATGAGTGAGACAAACATAATAGACAAAATTACCTTTATTATTATCAAATCATGTATCTAATTCCACATTCCAATCATCATAATATTGGGTCTCTGGGCATACATACCAACACTTTGCTCACCAAATATCCATTTCATTTCTTGTATTCTTATGCCATCGATCGAGATTTGGACCCCAAAATTCATATGATGGTATTGTATCTACAAAGTGCAATATAGTCGTTTGAAAGAGGCGAGTAAGTGATTTACATTTTTTTCAGGACCAAAAAAACATCTCAAAAAATAACCAAAATTGAACTAAGTGAGTCTACTTACTAGTTTTCACCCTCAAATATAATTAAGACCCTTTGTGCTTCATCTCAAGATTATCACTCATGATCCTATTCTATAGTTGAGTGCTTTTTCTAAAAGAGACCCTAATCTCTCTTATTCTTAAATAATTTATTAGTAATCATTTGAGTGAATTAGGATGGTTTAGGGAGATCTAGCCCTAACTATTATTTGTGAAGCTATCCACTTCCTTTCTCCCAATCTCTCTCTCAATTTGGTGATTTGAAGAAAGTTTCTTTGGTAAAGTAAGTGGCTTTCTTGGTGAAGGAAGGATATATGCACTGGTAGAAGATTCTCATCAAGGTTGGGTAAGCCCTTGGTGGTGTAACTCTTATAAGTCAATATGAGGTGGTACGAATTGTTCAAAACCCTAGATTTTGACCTCTCTAGGTGGAGGAGCTACATCCATTAGAGATTGAACCACTATTAACAATTGTGTTCATTTATGGATTGTTCAATCCCTCACACCCTTGCATGGTTACCTCATTTGTAAATAACTTGTGAAAGGCCTAACAAGATTGAATTTTTTAATAGCTCAATTTACCCCCTATTGATCCTATGTATCTAACATAAGTTACCAATGATCACTTTGAGGATCACAAGGAGAAGGTTCCCTCCAAAAATTGGGTACGATTGGGGGAAGGACAACCAATATGACAAATTATTATGGTTTCTTTTTCAATGGCATGAATGATGATGCTATCACATTTTCTCTATGTGGGGGTGGAATCAATTTATTCATAAACTAGAGATATTGATGGTGTTGGGTTTTAGGGAAGGGGCACAATGGAATAACAAAAAAAATCTCCCCTTTCTACCCATGACATTGGATCTATCGTATCCATAAAATGTTAGTTAACAAAAGAGAAAAGAGAGGATACATATGATACCTTTGTGCACACTAATTTTCCAACAAATAGACACATTTTGTGTTGGTGAAAAACTCAGTCCTCATGATTTAAATACAAAATGTCCACCAGGAAATCCGAATAGAAAGTCAATATATATGAATTGTCCACTAAGCAACAACTTGTTGTCATCTTGTAGAATGTGTTCTCCAAGCCACCACACATATGCCTCAACCTCTAATTCATCCTCATAGATGAGGTAGAACATGGTGCACCACATTGGTCTCCAAGTCAAACGGGAATAGGAGTTTTCTATGTGCTAGGAACCCTAGAACTCCCTTTATTCTCCTATCTCGGGAACAATCCTTACAATGACTTCCTCTCGAAGAGAGGGAAGTTCGAATACCAACTTATCTCACAAGTTATTTCAATAGTTATGTCTCACCCTTTGAGATATGGACCCTTTATCTAAGAGACTAATGGTGTGGAAAAAACATAATTCCAATCCTTTTTTTGATTGCAATCTAAACAAGAATGTAATATTAAAACTTGGATTGAATTTGAGATCACCCAATCTCATTTTCTCTTATAAGGAAATTGGGCAATCACACGAGTTAAATCTAGATCTAAAATCTAAAACTTACCATGTTGAACTATGATCACCCGATTTCAGAAGTAGATTGCCCGATCTTAGACATCTAACAAAAAAAAAAGTTGATCAATTGACAATCAATGGATTCATAGACCCAATCATCTAATTGGCCAATCAGAATTTTCTGATTGGTGGTTTAGAGGGTTAATCAACCACTTTATGATTCATAACCATTGTAATTATGTGTTTGATTGTGAACTTCAATTCCCATAAACATCCATATGTGTGTGACCCTATAGGTTCCTGACTATGTTGGTAGTGATTTTAAAACAACACAGTCAAAGATTGGTGTCTATCCACACATCATTTCCACTCAAGTAGAAGTAATGAGTTGGAGACCAACTAAAACATGTAAAGTGATCAATATTTCCATGACTATATAATCCCTTTATCACAAATATCTATGTTGAACTCAAGGCATGGCTTGTCATCCTCTTAATATTCAATCGACATTCCTTGAAGTTGAACAAACTATTCATATAATGTGAACTCAATATCATATATTGTGTCACATGAGCATGTCCATGCATTTTGTAGTCTTACTTATCAAGTGTCTAGGGATATCACTTCAAATGAGGAGCATATTCTATCTACATCACTCCCCGTATGCCTCATGTTTCATAGTGTACCCAATCACCACCTTTTTGGCAACTCATACTTTTGTGAACGTTGGGATAATGTCAAAGCACACATATCAACATGTGTTATTGCATTGAGTTCAGGTCTAAGGATCACAATGAGTACTGTCACATTGAGATATGACTCTAACATGTCATTACATGACTTACATGAGTCAATCTCAAGGTGGGTATGTCCAAGGTAACTCATTCTCTAATAGGTACCCATGCATTTGAGTTGATATCCAATATCATGACCGAAGAGACATAGTCATCACTCACCTACATGCTAGTCTTGTGTATTATTTTGACTTATACTATCCACAATAATAACCAACTAGGAACATTACGAGAGTGAGAACTTGTATTATACATATGAGCACCTATTTAGTTCTTCAACCAAACCATATGTCATTGGATTCAACATTCTTAGGACATTATTAAGTTTATTATTTATCTCAATACTAAAACAAACGTAAAAAGTGGAATTTCCTTTTATTAATAATCAAACAAAGTATAAAAATATCCCTTTGAGACAATCATCATACGATGGCTCTTAGTGCATGTGACCAAAAGACTCCCACTCACACTATAGATAATCATCGATGAACCTAAGTTTAATTGAACTAACATGCCCATCATGTTTCTACTATAAAAGTTCTTTAGTTGGAGGATCAAAACTATTACTTTCAGTTGGCACTCTACAAAGCTTTATATCTCCTCTATATACAATCTCATGTATGAGATGGTATCACCTGCTATAAAGAAGGCTCAGTAGTATAGACACACCAAATAATTGATCACCAATCGGTCGACTGACTTGCCTTCGGGCCGAAGCAAACATCAAATCCAATTGACCGACTGGGCTTCTAATCGACCGAATGGCATCATAGACCAAGTCAACCCAACCTCCATGAGGATTATTTGTTAGGGTTTTAGCCTTGGGTTCACTCCTATAAAAGGAGGGGAAGTCCAAGCAGAAATACCATCTTGTGCATCAACATTTATCTCATTATCGACTGTCTTAGAGACGCCCCTTGGGTGCATAAAGTAAGGAAGGGACAAAAGGAGTCTCCATCATCCTCAAGGATATTACTTCATTGTTGCATATTAGCAACATGAATCTTTCTATCCATATCCTTACTTCCATGTCTATTTCGATTATGACTGAGTAAAAACTCCACACTAGGGAATTGGTAGTATCCCCATAGCCCATCTTTTACCCTAATTGTATGGAACTCCATGATTCCATTATAGTAGATGTTTCCCTTCTAATTATTTGCACTCAATATTTGTTTATATTCATTATACCCTTGTTGGGTAATGAGAGCTAGATCTTAACATTGTATGAAACCATGAACTCTAGATGTAATCAACTCATAGTGGTCCATGATCAATCTATCCATATTATCTTATTCGTTACAATTCATGGTGATGGAAAAGCCGACCCATGAGTTTGAACATGGGTTGGTTCACATAAGATCTTGATGAAACCCCTGATAGAAACTTGATGGATGGTCGAATAATGATCCTCAAAACATCAAAATCACATGTTTAAGAGAAGTTTAACATTTGCTAGATTTGTGTATTGGAATGATAAAACATCAAAATCCCAAGTTTAAGAGAAGTTCAACAAGTTGGATCAATTAAAATAAATATGTGGTCCATGGTGGTGAACCCTTAGACCCCTATTATCTTAACATTAGTTAAATTAAAAACCAATTAACTAGTTTTAAATTTTTTTACTTTTATTTCTAGCCTTAGTTTTAATCACTCTATTCAAAGCTAGATTTTAAAATATTGCTCTTAGAGATTGGTTTGAAAATAAACTCTTGAAAATGTTGTTCCATGGGAATGGTAACTTTCTATGTTGAATTTAACTTACTTGTTTACAAGCGAATTGATAACCACATAAAAGGTTAAGTTCTACAGAATAATTTCTCTAGTGAATTTGTTGTTTAATTGATACACATCAATTTTTGGCATTGTTTCTGAGGAGAATGAAATTTCTTGGAACCCACATTGCTCTAAGTAATTAGGATTTCTTTTTTCTAGTTTTTTAATGTAATTTTTAGTTTTTTTATGATTTATTAGTTGTTCTGTGACTTGTCATTCTATTTTGTAATTTATTTTAGTCTAGATTTTTCCCTTCTATAGATATTTGTAAACTACTATTTATTTCTTAAAGAAGGTCATTCATTTATAATTTTTCTTCAGCTTGATAGTCACATTTTTTATTTTTAGGAATTCATTTTAAATGGAGTGGCTGACACTACAAAATGTACATTGTGAGAGACGTGTCTCATTCTGTCATGATATATGGGAGTGCCCTAATATGTATATGCACAAAGTAAACATGCGAGAGCTCTACCTCATGCATAATATTAGACACCCAAGGAGAGATATGAAATGATGCACCTTGTAGGTGAGAAAGAAGCTAACCATTGCATAGAACATGCCCTTTCCATAAAGGAAGAGGCCACATAGTTCAAGATTAGAGATTCTAGAACCTCTAAGCAGAAATCCCAAGGCGTCAACACTCTGTAAGGTCCTTGATGAGCAATATTGCACGTCATCCTATCATTATGAATATGATGCAAGTTATAATCTATAATCTTTTAGGGGTTATTATGAGGAATCATGCTACACATATCAATATCCTAATGAGAGGGGCTATGAACAACAACTTTATGGGGGGTACGATGTAGAACCTTACTATGAAAACTAATATGCACCTCAACAAGAGGCCTGAGCTATCAATAAACTTGATGTTGTAGAGATGATGGTAGCATGGGGAAAAGCAAAAATCTCTCATCCAGTCATGTCCCTTACATGGAAATCAAAAAGCTTCCCTAGGAAACTAGAGCACCCAAAGGATGATTTCAATTGACAAAAATGATGATGACACCATCCTCATTCATCTATGTCAGATCCAACAAAAATGGCTCCATAACGTGAAGTTCCACCGACCACCCCTGTTATAAACATTTATCTAGGCATTATCAATCCCCAACCAACTTTGGTTGAGCCTATTCTAGATCATGTACCAGTGGATCCTTTTGAAGAAAGGCTTTCTCTCCAAGAGCCCTATATATATTCCATATCAAGTTGAACCTGGTGAGGTGATTCTGCCTCCACCAAAAGTTTAGATGCATCTATTAGATTGTTATGTGGTTCTTTATAAGCCCATTGAGTTGGGCACATGCTTCATGAAGGAAATTAAAGCCACAATTAGGCATTGTAAAGGACCATGATGCATCCATTGACCTTAACATTGATGGGATGATGGATGATGAGGACACACAACAACATACAAAGTTGCACCAAGATGATATGACAGTTCCTCCCACACCATTACGATATCAACTACATGCATGTCTAGATAATGAGGAGGAACCCTAACTCGATCTCCACCTGAACTACCACAGGCAACACTACATTGAGTGGCTTCATCTTTTACCACATTCTCCTTTGAAAAACATGATCCACCATGGGTCTTTGGAGATGAGTTAACCCTGAAGACACACAATGAGTGCAATCATGTCCCCAGTCCACATAATCAACAACACTTCTTCCATTAATGAAGGAAGAACTATGGATCCTATTTGAGGGAGTCAAGGCAAAAAGCAACATCATTTTAATAAAAAAATCCCCTTTGAGCTTGCACGACCACCAAATCACTTGGTGCACCATGAAGCTCCTTTATTCAAGACCTCATCTCTCATCAACATTCCCTTGATATGGACATTCTTTGAGTTATTGGGACTGCCTAGTGATTTTAATGAATTCTTCCCTTCATCCTAGATTTAAGTTTTTCTCAATATGAACAAAAGTTTGGGTTGGAAATGGGTGATACGTACTCATTCCAACCACTCTATATTCAATTTTCATTATGTTATGTAGTTTATCTTTAAAATTTTCATAATGTTTACTTTTCATTTTATGATTTAGCCTTTATCTAGCTAGTTAGTTATGCATGTTAATTAATGAACCCACTAAATTAGTGGATTTTCTTATAAAATTTTCATTAATAACCATTTCTAGAAATCATTTGGTTACCTTGGACTTTAAATAGAACTACTCCTTGGATGGACAAACATAATGGATAGATAGGAATCAAACACAATGTGTCCCTACTTAAAATGTATAAATAACTTGTAAAGTTTCTTGAATTATGCAAGTTACAAAGAGAATTAAACTAATGCCATGATACATCCAATGAGCTACATTCCAAACATAAGCTTCATAAATCCTACCTCTTCTACATTTCTTCCCACCACCTTCCTACCCCTCTATTCACAAGAAAATTGAAATCTAAAAAATGTGTGCCAAACGCCAAGTTTGCGGTGGAACACCCTTTCCCCCCTCTACCGCTTCTTCCATACCCCTCATAAATATAATAGGGGTGTACCACCAAGGAAATATGCCAAAGCACACACAAAATAATGAGATCAATGTAATTGCAACAAAGAAAATAAAAATATTGTAATTTAAATAGAGGAGAGATAATCTTCTTCCATATTTTTTAAATATACTCCATTTTTCTACCCAAGTTAATCCACATAACCCCAAACCATTCGATTGATAAACCTTATTATTATCCAAAAACTTGTGAGAATATGCAGGAGTATCAAAAAGTAAAAGGAATATGGCATATGTTTCTTTGTAGGTCTTGAAATGGAAAAAGTCATGAGCATCTTTGGAGTAGGGAATTGGAAATAATGTTATGTGATTCCAAGAAATCAGGGTCACTTGGCCATTAGAGGTGGTAAGGATTCAAGTAATTCTATCAAGTGAGGAGGATTGGAAGAGAGTATTAATTGGTACTATTTATGATTCAATGGTGCTAAGGGATGAGCAATGTTCAAATTCTGGGTATTTGTTGAACACATATCTATCACTTTTATTTACATATTTTAGATCATTCCTTAGAATAATTTTTTTGATAATTCCCTAGTTATAGAGTTAAATGTCTTAGTTTGGGTTTTCTCTCTTTAATTGGAGTTTTTATTAGATTTGTTTGGATTTTTGTAGGATAATGGCCCCATCACTCCAAAGCCCAAAAAAGACCCATGAATCAGAGGCTTCAATTGTAATCAACCTCCTATATTTTCCTATCAATCAACAGACATCCCATTCGGTTTAATCACATGCAAGAATTGGTCAAGTTCAATAACTCCAATTGATCAACTAGCATTCTAGACATTGACTCACCAGCAAGACCCAGTCAAAATCAATATCAAGAAGGCTCATTATTACAAACAAATTGACTGATTGATCACCAATCAGTCGACTAACTTTCCTTCTAGCCAAAGAAAACATTAAAGCCAATCGACCAACTAGTCTTCCACTCAATCGACTGGCATCGTGGACTAAGTCAACCCAGCTGCTATCAGGATTAGTTTTTAGGGTTTCAAACTTCATTTCTAGCCTATAAAAGGAGGGGGAGTCCAAGCACAAAGACCATCTTATAAATCTAATCTCTTCTCATTATAGACTATATTAGAGTCCCCCTTGGGTGAATAAAGCAAGGAGGGGAGAAAAGGAGCCACCATCATCCTCAAGGAGACTCCTTCATTATTGCATATTAGCATCATGACTCTTTCTATCACTATCCTTAATTCATGTATATTTCTATTATGACTGAGTAAAAACTCAATATCGGGGCAAGAGGGAGTGGCTCCATAGCCCATATTTCACCTTAATTGTATGTAAGTCAATGATTCCATTTGACTAGATGTTTTCCTTCAGATTATTTGCATTTGTTCTTTGTATAGACTGATTATATACTTGTTTGGTAATGAGATCTGGATCACAACATTGTATGAAACTGTGGACTCTTGACGTAATCAACTCATAGTGGTCCATGATCAATCTATCCATCTTATCTTGTTCGTTACCATTAATGCAATGAAATAAGTCCATGAGTTTGAACATTAGTTGGAACACACAAGATCTTGATGAAATACCTGATAAAAACTTGGTGGATGGTCAAATAATGATCCTCAAAACATTAAAATCCTAGGTTTGAGAGAATTTTAACCATTTCTAGATTTGTGTTTTGAAATGACACAAATTTGCATTAGTCTTAATCTAATTAATAAAATCATTGAGTTTAATTGGTTAAAGTAATATGTGGTCTATGGTGGTGAAACCCCAAACCCCTAGTATCACACCATTAGTTAAATTAAAACCCAATTAATTAGTCTTACTTTTTTCATTTTTATTTCCTACTTTAGCTTTAATCACTTTATTCATAACCAAATATTAAATATCATTCTTAGCAATTGGTTTGGAAATAAACTCATAAAATATTGTTCCATGGGATCAATATCTTCCTATACTAAAATTAACTTGCTAATTTGCAAATGAGTTGATAATCGTTTAAAAGGTTAAACTCCAGGGAATAATTTCTCTAGTGAAATTGTTGTGTAATCAACGTGCATCAGTTAGCACATATTTCTTATATATATTCATTAAAACTAATCACATCTTAAGAAGGAGATATGACAGCCCCTTTGCAGGTTCATTTCTCTAACCAAACCGAGAAGAGGCTATTGAAATAATGTCATTACCCTCTCCAACATAAGTGCATTCCATTCTCTACAAAATGTCACCTTTAAAAGCTCCTGGCCCATATGGTATTAACAATCGCTTTCTTCAATATAATTGGCACACTATGAACACTTGTATCATAAAAAACACATGATATCTTCAATATTGAGAACCCTTTGCTAGGCATTGTGGATCCCATTATTTTTCATTCAAAAAGTTCAACATCCTCAAAGATATAACTATTTTTGTGCTACATTTCTCTAAACAATGTTTTTTGCATGCTACTATCAAATATCATATTTGAAAGACTCAAACCCATGGCCTCTATGATGGATTTTATCAGCTCAGAGGAGCTTTGTCCTAAGTAGAATAATTTCTGATAACATTCTCCTTACGCATGAGACTGTATATTCTATAAGAACAAAATATACTAGCAGACACTTCTTTGCCTTGAACTATACCTTTCAAAATCTTTTGATAACATGAGTTAGGTATTCATCCAAGATACACTATCCATAATTGAAATTATACAAGCTCTAATCAAAATCATCATGATGATCATTAGATCTAGGGACATTCAAATATCATGCTTAGGATAACTACTGGATCAACTTCAATTCAGTAGAGGAGTCAAATAAGGCAACCCTTTACCCCCTACGTATTTATTCTTTGCATAGAGTGACTAAATCAGATGATTGAAGATTAAATATCTCTAAAGGCAATTGAAGACCATTCCAATTATCTATACATGTTCTAAGAATCTAAAACATTTGTTTCACATATGAAATTTTTCTATTTTGAGAAGCTACAAGGTCACAATTCAACACTATCTGCAGACGTGTAATATCTTTAAAAAAGCATCAGGCAATTGCTCTTGCAGGAAAAATCTTTACTTTTCTTCTCAAAAACACACCAGTCACCATTAAATGAATGTTGAGAAGAAAAGTTGGAAATCCCATCACAATGAATCTAAGAAAACACCTAGGTTTTCCTCTCATTCATGAAATAGTTACAAAACTCACCTACTCGTATATCACAAAAATGATTAAAGATCATTTAAATATATGGACTGGAAAATACCTCAAAATATCTAGATGTGCCACATTGGCCATGTCAGTACATAGCACATTACCTACATATACCATGCAATCAACGCACCTCCATTCAACTACCCATAATATAATTTACAAACTCATCCATATGTCAAGTGGAACAACTGACACCAAGTTAGTACACCGGATAAAATGGTCTAAAGCAATTGCTCCTACAAACCAAGGGGTTAGGAATCAAGAGTTCTTCATAAATGAATGATGAAATCTTGCTTAAATCTTTTTGGGATTATCTAACACACAAGGATGTACCATAGTGCAATATACTCAGTGGAAAGTATGGATATGGCCCATTGATTTCAAAAGGCATAGGATCAATACTTTGGTGAGAAATCAAGGAACTTTGGCCAATTATCCTATTCAACACATCATCCTTAATGTTGGATGTCTCCAACACAAATTTTTGGAAAGACGGTTACATAAGAAAGGATAAACTAGAGCTAATGGAAGCACTCCTACCACCTCTACAAATTTAGGATCTTCACGTCTTTAGAATAGTATTTGGCAATAGAGAATGGGACACAAAGTTCTTGATACACTGCTCTTAAACCAGATTTAGTTTAGTGTGTCTTGCAACACATTACCACATATGGGAAAGGACTCATGGCAATGGATTCATTGATAAAGCAGAGAACTCACAACCACATCATCATACCAATAAATCATTAACAACTCCTACATAATCACTAATTGAAAATGGAACCTAGTATGGACTTTTGAACTGCCCAGCATGATCAAATTCTCTCTTTGGATACTAGGCCCGATAAACTTTGTATCTATTCAGTAAGTGACAAACAAAACCTAGCATCAACAAATGAATGCACATGTTGTCAAAAAGATGCAAGAAATTGCCTATTCATCCTCTAAGATTTCCCATATGCCTGTGCAACCTAGAACCTGACATTCACCATGAAAAATCTAGAGTTTTGGCAAACAAACAATATGTAAACATGGTATCAATCTAGATTGAACTCTAAATACACCAACTATTATGCTACCTTCTCCATTATAGAATGGAAGATACACAAAGCACATAATGATCATGTCTTCAGTGTAAAAATCATCACCCCTCAAACTAACTTCAGACAGGCAAAAGCAATTACATTAGTAAGCCTGAAATATTTTACAAAAGAACAAAGTCTTCCTAACAACATGAACATCCCACATATACAACTAATCTAGGGTGGTGTTACAATACATATGGATGCAACCCAAGGAAAGACAACTCACTCCAATCAATTAGCTATATCATATGCAATGAAATGGTGGATGGATTCAAGGTTCTAATGACAATCTTTTTTGCAAAAGATATCCTAGAATATAAACTCTATGAAACTTGGCAAGGCCTCAAAGATACACATGCCAAAAACTTCAACTAAGTCTCACTATACTCAAACTACATTACTACTGTCAAGATATCAAACAATAATGCTATTACTCACTTGCCTCTCAGGACAATACATAAGCACATCAATGAACTTCAAATTTTCTTCACCACTCTCCTTATCAATCATGTACTAAGGGAACTAAATATCCTTATAGACTTTTTGGCTAAATATCAGTTCCCACCCAGTACTCCTACTCTAAAGTTTCATGATTGCCCTATCTTTCTGAGTCACCTTTTCTCAATAAATGTAATTTGTTCTCATATTTTCTTGTAACAATTGAGGATGATGAATACATTTTCATAAGGGTCCCAAGAAAAAGAGACCTTACATCCTACCTAGTCAAAGAAAATGACATGATATTGTTCCATATATCTTTCTTCCTACTTTAGAGAGACATAAATTCACGTCGAGGTGGTTGTTGAAATTTATACCAATGGTCTTAGAAACATTAAAGAAATATTCATCATTTTTCCAAGATAAAAGCTTCCCAACTAGGTCCCAATCAACAAACAAGGACAACATGGGGAAGAAGGTTAGTTATCATTCAATATATGAGTGGAAAAGTCAATACATGGAGGAATAAACATCAATGGAGAAACATAAGAGGTATTTTTTTGCAGAGAAGTATAATGTGTGGGGTTAATAGAGACTAAATCTGAAGGATGATCCAGAAGGTTACACATATACATGTTGAAGTTGTTACCATCAACTTTCTCTATCAAACTGAGAATCCTCTTATTGGTCATAATTTTCATATTATGCCCTCTGTAAGGATAATTGAAAATTTTCATTGTAAGTATTCTGGTAAGAACTACAAAGACTAGCAATATTTTTGGATCTAAGAGATTAATAAGTGTCCATGAGGGGAGTTGGATGAAATTAGGGTTATTCTATTGGATATTCCCATTTGAGAAACTAGGTATTTTATGTGTTTGTTGAAACATATGCAGACCTTTATCACCTTTAGAAAGAGGGGGTGGTAGTTTTTGTTACTTTGGTTGCTATTGTGAGGAGGACATTGTTGATCCTTTCTAACCCAGATATCTCCTTTTAGAGTAGGGTTAGGTCAACCACCTTGCTACTAATAGTTACTTGATTGTCTATCTTGGCCTTAGGGTCCCACCAAGAGCTAGGGTGATCAACTAGTTTGTTGAAAAAGGATATGATCTCATTTAGTTCTTCAACCATCAAATGAATAGTGCAAATCTTATTCCAACATGTATATTGAGTTTGGGATGGATGATGGTGTAATTGGGAACAACAATAAGATATAAGGATTTAGAATATTTATATGGCATAAGGTGATCACCCTTAAATGGGGTCAAAAGTGTGAATGTAGTTTCTTGGTCGAAGGTATCAACTTTAGATTCCTACCCGACTTCAAGAGACATTTGCAACTCAATATGGAGTCTACTGTAACAATATAGAGTTGAAAATGGGGATAAGGAGAAAGTGATAAGGAGAAACAACTACATAAGAATGAAAAGACTTGGCTTAGTTTATTCAAATAAAAGAGGTGGAATTGATGTTATAATAAAGGAACAAGTTAGTCTACTCAAAACAACAAACCTAAATTGTAAAATATCAAAAGAAACAAACATAAAAGTGATTATGATACATGAACTTGAATTGGGGTTCACTAGATAGACTAGCCTCAACCATGCAATACATTATCTTCTAATTAATATATATATTCTTAACATATTCTACAATTAGTCGCATAATATATCTAACACCTTATTCTTTCTAGATCAGGGTAGACTTTTATCTATAGGCATCTCCCTCTCTAGTTGATAATCACTAAATCAAGGATATGCATTTGACTTTTTCTATAGTGACTCCTTATTCTTGTGGCTTATCACTAATCCATACTCTAGATCTTCCTAAACTTGCTCTCTCAAATTAATTCAGATTAGACATCACAATAAGGTAGAAGATCAAATAAGTGATGTGTTAAAACATGACTGAAGACCAAAGCTATGAGAATATGTGTATTTAACTAGAATAAGGAAAGGTTACATGGTTTAGAGGGCTTGATGGCTACTCCCAACCCAAGTTAATGATTTCATCTACTCATGATGCAAAAAGAAAAACAAATGACAACTTGAATAAGTCATAGTTCTCAAAACAAAACAAAGAAAACAACAAAAGCAAGGGAGAGAGTTTGATACACGGGTAGGTCAAGTTGAGAGGTCGATATACCAACCTTTCGGTTAAATTTGACTGAGAGATCGATCACTATAGAGGTCAATCGATCTTACCTAAACACCTTGGAGGTCAATAGCCTTCACTTAGGCTATTGGTGATGCTTAATTCAAGATGATTCTTATCGATCTTGTGGTGAAAAGTGGCTGGTGATAAGGTCAAATGCTGATGGATCAAAAATTGGTCCTTGTGCTCTACAACAATGTTTTGGCTTGTTCGCAGATAGAAAGATTCCTTGGGGTCTCATGTATAGGGTTTTAACAATCTCATGTTAACTTATTATTGGTCCACATGGCATAAACCTCTTGGCTTCTAGTGATTGAGCTTTGGGGCTCGATGGGCTTCTTGGTCAATGGATTGGTTGTTGTCCTCAAGATAACCTCTTCTTGAGGTGTTGATAGATGGAGGAGATTGAGCTTTAGATCCTTTTCTTCAAGATTGATTACTTTATGAATTGTTGACCTATAGGTCAAATGGTTGTTTGAGTGCATCATATTGTTGACTTTAAGTATTGATATTGCGAGCTCGATGTTTTTCTTCACATCAATCAACATTAAGGCTACTCAAGTTGGGGTTGATAGGTTTTCTGGATTAATCCATATATATTTCGATGATGTGGTAGTTGAATAGCTTTTTGTCTACCTATTTAAATGTGCTCCCTTGATTGACCTCTGTAGGTTGATTGGTGAATTTTTTTATTCTTTTACTCAATAGCTCCTTAATGCATAATGATCGACTTTGGGGTTGATATCTTGTTGGTCGAACTTCTTGACTTAGAGTTAATTTTTCTACATTTTTCAAATGTAATTTAATTAGAAAAAACTTTTGATATCTAAGTGCACAATGAAGGATTTTGTGGTCTTTATGGCATATGATGACAAATTTCTAGCATAAAAGAGATGCAAAATATTCACAAAAATTGATGTTATCAACTCCCCCAGACTTATCATTTAGCTTGTCCTCAAGCTAGAAATATAGAAATTGTTATGTAAATTAAATGAGTAGGGTGATGGGATTGATAACTAATAGAAGATTTAATGCCAGCCTCTTACCAAAATTCCTTAAAAATTCTTGAAATGATCTCGCCTCTTAAAACATCATGTTTTAAAAGATTCATACTTATCAATTCGTTATGATTTATTATTTATGAACTCATCATTCACATAAAATTCTCTGCCAAAGTAGCTTTCACTCTCATTGTTTTTGTTTATAAGGGAAGCATAATGAATGTGTAGGTTGAAAGTTTATGGATGATCCCTCTTTTTTTATTCTTTCAACTGTGGGTCCATTTAGTGACAAGCAGTCCCTGCATTCCAAACTAGTTGGTTTCAAAGCAGTGATTGCACATCCTAAGTACCACTGCCCCAGATAACTATAACTATAATGAACACCTTTGGAAAATGGGGGTGCATTTTTTGGTCTTAAAAACTATTGATAGTGACATATCTTCATTCTTGAGAGCAGATATATTCCACTCAGGTAGTCCTTTTGAGTAAAAGTAGGGCACTGCTCTTTAATTTTAATTGCACTCTGCATGTTATTCTTCACTCTTTTTAGGATTTTCTATGATGTGGATGTGGAATGGATGTTGAGGTAGCTCTTTATTTAGCCTTGAGAGTGTCTCATTGGCTGAATACAAGTTGCTTTTATTTTATGTGGCTTAAGCAAGAATCCTGTTATGATGATCTGAGATTGAAACCAAGTTAGATGAATGAATAACATTTTGTTGAGAGAATTATATAAAAATAATATCACCATTAGATGAAGTAGATAAATTATCATGATTTGTTTTTGTTGGGTTTTATGGCCTTAGAGTAGGTGGCGGAAACAAAAAATTTACTGGCCATTAACCCATAACAAGAGATTGCATCAATGAATATGTAACAGGAAGGATGATTTTAGCAAGATATACCTGGTCCTGGGACTGGCCCAATGAAAATACCTCACAGCCATGTACGGTCTTCAATGCCATGTCTTGGACGGTGTATGTGCGCTCGTCAGAGTGGTGACTTGACCCTCTCGTCCAGACAACTCCTATAATATGCAACAGAAGGAAACAAAGAAGGGATAGGGGAGCATTGACACTCGCCAGAGTGGGGACTCGACCATCACCTTCCAGCAAGAAAACACTGAGAACCACCAGTAGAGCATCAGAGAAAAGGACAGCCAAACAGCAGGCTAGGAGGACGGAGGAGGGGAGCGTCGACACTCGCCGGAGTGGTGACTCGACCCTCTCGTCCAAACCCAAACAAAGAGACAAGCAAGCAGCAACACCATCATCCAGAGCACCCCGCCCCATCATCCATCCACCGGAGACATCACTCCATCAAGCAAACAGCAGAACAGACCCAAACAGACCGCAACAAAGAACGCATCTGGCAAAAGGTCAAGATTTGGAAACTCCTAGAGTAGATAAATCCAAGAAAGCAACACCACCAACTACAAACACAAAGCATCACAGAACTAAATCATCATTTCAAAATCATTCACAATCTGCTTCCAAATCTGATTCGAGGGCCTAAGCTTGTTTTCATGGACCCTCCTATTCCTCTCCAGCCAAACCTGATATAGAATGAAAGGAATAATAGTCCTGGCCGAGGAGGACTTAAGATTCACAACATCTCTCCAATTGCAGGGGATGCAATTAGTGTATTTATCATTATGAGCCTTTAACCACAAATCTTTGGTAAAATGACAGCTAAAACAAATATGATGTGTATCCTCATAATCATTCATGCAGAGAAAACAAATGGAAACCACAGAGATACCCCTTCTTCTAGCATAATCCGAAGTGGGTAATTTATTTAGAGCTGCTTTCCACACATGAATCTTGCTATTCATGCTCCCTTTAGATTTCCAAATCCAATCATAAATATCATCTTTAGTACCTTCCTTTCTAATCAGATCCCATATAAAATTCAACTTCACAATCCTTGACCCATTAAGAAAGAAAGAGTGAGTAGAAGAATTAGTGATAGGAATATCCAAAATAATATTGAGAATATCCTTCGACACCCTGGATTTAGCAATAGACCACTGATTGTTATTGATAATACTAGAAAGCTTGGAATCACGTGGGATTCCAGATCTGATAATCATGCTACTATCCACATAGTCCCAGAGAAAATTCCCTTTGACCCAAGGGTCCATCCATGTTTTAATATTTTTCCCAGAGCCAATGCTAATAGAAAACAAAGGTCTCAACTGATCCCTTACATGAATGACTGAATTGAACATCCCTGAGAAATTGGAAGAAGGTTCAATACTCCAGTAAGATTCTTTTTTGAAATATTTTTCACTGATCCATTTTATCCATAAGGAATCTTTCTTGCTAGCTATGTTCCAAGCATTTAGCATAAGACAGGCTCTAGCAACTTCCTTGCTTTTCCTAAGCCCTAAACCACCTTCGGATTTAGGCAAAGTAACAATGTCCCATTTAACCAGATGGAGACTGTGCTTCTTCTCAGATTGACCCCATAAGAAATTTTTGTAGATTTCATCAATCTTGTCCAGAATAGAGCAGGGAATAGGAAAAGAGAAAACCCAGTATAAATGCATAGTGGAGAGAGTGGACTTAACCAACTCAAGTCTACCAGCCAAGGACAACATATTAGATTTCCAGCATTCCAACTTCATCTTAACTTTATCCACCAAATCCAAGCATAGATTCTTGTTTAACTTCCCTATAAACAAAGGTAAACCAAGGTATTTGGAGTCATCCAAATTTCCTACTTTCATGCCCAGTTTGTTAGCAAGCTCATTATCTCTCTTGTTACTCAAGTAAATCATACTTTTCTGGAGATTGATCTTGAGACCAGAAGAATCACTAAAACTTTGAAGGAGTTTTTCAATACCAGTAACACTAGTATCATCAACTTTGGTGAAAATCATTAAGTCATCTGTGAAAATCAAATGGGAAAATCAAGATTCTTCAAAGCCTTAATAGGATGAATATTATCCGCCTTATAGTATTCCTTCATCATCTCTGTAAAACCTTGCATGACTATAATGAACAAGTATGGAGCAATGGGGTCTCCCTGTCTAACCCCATTCGAAGGAAAAATCGGAGAAGTAGCTTCACCATTCACAAGAATCTGGTAGGAAGTAGTTTGGAACATGATTTCAATCCATCTAATCCACTTAATCGGAAAACCCATTCTATGCATAACGGAGAAAAGATATTCCCAACTGACAGAGTCGTTGGCCTTCGATATATCAGCCTGAATACACATCAAATGAAATATGATTGTGAAATATCATGTGATCTTGATATTGGACACATGATATTGTGAAATACGATTCGATAGTTGATACTCTACTTATTTGGATATGATTGATGACTCATGATTAATATGGACTAATGTGCTAGATTAGGGTGGTAGTTGAATTATGTATCCCCTAATATAGGTCACATTCCCATTATGATTACCTCTAAATTATCATCTTGCTGATTTCTTAAGAGTATGGAAAGGTAACCCCTTCCACCAAATGTTGACTTGTTGACTTAAACGTCTAACATGTCAAATTTAGGATGATACTATATCTTGAATCTTGATTTGATGATGATCTTGAAATAAGGTATTGTTGACTATATCTTGGTGTTAAGTTCCTATAAAGACCTAAGTCTAGACCATTCATAATCCTCAAATACCATGACAATGAAATTGATGTTGATACCACAAAATGTTGCTTGATTGTTTCTCGATTGATGTATATGGATGAATGATCACCCCTAGAAGGGTGAGCTAACAAGTCAGTTTAAGAATTGAGGTAGCCTTGAATGTCACCTAAAGTTTGAATTACTAAGTATACAAAGCATGAAGGAACACATATTGAGTATAGTTCTTTAAACTAAACTATGCCATCTCTAAGGGACATAAGGAAACGTCACTGAGGGAGTGGCTGACAATAGGTGACCAAGCCCAAGAGTAAAGGTCACTAAGAGTCCAAGCCCAGTAGGGAAGTCCAACATGAAGACCAAGCCTAGGAGAGAAGGTCACCAAGAGGCCAAGACCAAGAGGGAAGGTCATCAGGAAGACCAAGCCTAGGAGGGAATGTCATGGAGAAAACCAAGCCTACAGGGGAAGGTCGCAATGAGCCCAATTCTAGACATAAAGTATATGATGTTCACCCTAAGATATGTAGAAAATTTGGTTAAAGATTTTCATAGAAAATAATGTGCTCAAATGTTGCTAGAGAAGACTCAAGAAGAATGTGTATAGTATTTCAATGAAACCTTAGGAAAGTAGATCCCTAAGTCACCTCCAAGGTCTAAAATAAGAATCTAAATCCTAGATTTGAAATGTTTGGACCTACCTTGATGTCTAAACTTGACTCTCAATATTTAATAATGAAATCTTGACTCATGATTAATGACATTGATATTGATTTGACTCATATGATCACCATATTTTATCTTGAGGTCACCCACATATAGGATTAATGACTTCCACATTCCCAAATCTCAAAAATGTAAAGTTATGATTATGTTAACTCATTCAATTTATGACTTAGGGTTAAGCTCCATGAGGAATAGGGTGGACCCTTCCATCAATTCTGAGCATGAAATCACGATGTTGAAATATGATGTTTGTCTCAGATTGTTGAAATATGAATTCTCAGTCATGGATGTATAACCCCACCAAGGACAATGTAGAAGCTAGGACCCTAAATGTTGAGAATGAATGTCATTCGTTACTCTTGATTCTAACAACTCTATTGATTTGACCTAAAAATGTGATCTCTCCAAATTTGTGATCTACAGGATGATCTTTCTTGATTTGCAACTCATGTGATATTATTCCTATTGGATGATCATTGCAATTAAGATTTGACCTTGATGCTCAATTACTCGATTTTGAAATAGTGTTGATATTGGTGGAATACCAAGTGATTATGACATAGAATATGGATCCCAGTCTTAATTGCTGGATTGATTTAAATTTTGGGGAAAAATTCCTTTTAAGGTGGGAGGATGTACTATCTTAGATTTTCTCTCTCCTTCAGGCTATGCACATTTTGACTCATTAAATGCTTCATTGTACTCAATAACAGCCCTCGCTCCCAATTTGATGAGTTTGAGTCAATGTATGCTCTACGATGAGTTAGATTTGATGAAATAACACTTTATACTTTTATATGACTCTAGTTTGAGTTTTAAACTAAGTGGCATGCCCATTATGTATCATAAACATGTAACCCTTCAATGAACTCTTATTACTATGGAACATATGTTTTGTCATAGAAGAGTCAATTATAAATGCAATGGAAAAAAATATCATCTCAATTGGACCATCATAGCCCAAGATATGGCCTCTTGAATTTTGCTATCTAACCTTTATTTTAATGTTGTTTTCGCTTGTTTTTGACCCAACTGGGAATGAGTGAGCGCACTGCCCAATTAAGGGAGGTGCCCTCCTACTTTGCCAAGTCATAAAGTTGTGTGATTGGGTGTGGTTCAATTAATTGTTATCCTTAGATCGTCTCCCTCCAATCCAAAATCCAACGTGACTTCCCCTATCTACGTACGCACCACCAGCCCAAAGGGCGTCGACTGCCACCTACCATGGATGAGCTCCACCAATACCACCACACGAGCCCCTTTTCTACCATCTAACCCTAGTTTTTCCTATAAATCTTCTCCCCCAACTCATTTCTCCCTTTTTCTTCATGTTTCGCGATCCCTAAATATGTGTTCACCTTAATCTTCAACCTCCAGAACCCTATATGCCACCTATAGCCGCCTCCCTGCAGAATCCCCACCTATATCGAAAATCCTTTTTTTCTGACTCTTGAGATCTGTCCAACCTTGACAAGGCTGGACGACATCTTTACAGCCCTAATGCAACCGCCCTGACCCTGTGCCTAGCGGCTCCAATGAGGAGCTGGAACAACATCCGCACAGGAGCATTGCACACAGGGGTCGAAACCCCAATTCTCACGAGTGATTCAGTGTCGACTAAACTAGCATCGACCTGTTTGGACCATGCCTGGCTTGTAGATGGCTGGGTGGACTAGTCCAAGGAGGTCCAAGAAAGCAAGAGCACCTCAAGGACACATGGTGTGATAAAGTGGGTTTTCTAGCTTAATTCCGAGGACGGAATTTCTTTTAAGGTGTGTAGGATGTGATGGAGTGGACTTTTAAAATCCTAAAATGTTCAATAACATAAGTGAACTTATTCCATGTCAAGTTATCTTAAGTGCTACAAGTGCTTTGGTAAGGTTTGGATAGGGATTGATGTTCATATCATGATTAAGATCCCAAGGTTTATGCCTTTTTAGGAATTTATTTGACTGATCAGAGAGTTGAATTTTGGCACCAAAATAAGATGGAAGGTTCATCATTGGGTTGGAAAACTATGGTCAAACTTTTATGATGTTTAGAGAATCCTATAAAAAGCTATGTAAGCTTAAAGATACATATTTAGTTGATGTATTGTGTAAGTGGACCAAGGTTAGATATTGATTAGGAATGTTGGTATGGAATTAACTATTGCAAGTTTGCTGAGGTACGTGGGCTATGTGGTTTCAGAATACAGATTAAATAGAGAAGTCACGGACGACCTTCTAGATAATGAATTAAGACTCTAGAATGGCCTGATCTAATGGCTGGAATCATTCACATGAGACATCGTGGGTGCCTGAAGTGGCGTGGGTGCCTGGAGTGGCAACTTCCGATTGTCAGTTTTATGGCTGATCGCAGGTTGTGGGTTGAGGCCAACTTTGGAGTGGGCAGTTAGTTTTAGCACCGATCACTCTTTTGGGATACAAAGGAGTATGAGAAGGAGCTAGAAAGGAAACTCAAGGCACCGTTTCCTCCTTCCTTATCCACCACAACGGCAAGGCTCCAGCCCCTCCCAGCAGTGAGATCGAGCATGAAGCACTTAGACGGAACCTCGTGGGAGCACTGAGTCTCAGAGATGAAAATCGCGTGGTTGAGCAGTTTATAGCAGCAGGCATTGAGAGTGGTTGTTGTCCAGGGGACACGCACGGAAGAATAGAGTCTACATCAGACTCTTACGTCTGTGTTATGTGGGATAGGAAAGGAGAGTCGGTGCCAGGCTATGGAGCTCAAAGCTCCTCGAAGCAGTAGGTTGTGACGAGGAGGAGGCAATGTGGGTGGATCTCATCGTCGGAGCTCGTGACGTAGGTGACAGTGACCTCACGGAAAATGAGATCTGAAGCTGAAACTAGGAAGCAACTGCTCGCCGGAGCAGTCCGTTATTGGTGGCAGGGTTTAGAGCTAAAGCAGAGCTCTAAAGCTCAGCCGAGAAGCAGCGTCTCTGTGGAGGTATGCCACCACTACAAGAGTAGAGGGTCATCGTCTGAAGGCAAACAGACTGGCATAGGTCTCTGACCAAACCCATCAGCGGCGGCCAGAGTACAATCTGATGGACTCACGCGGAGATGATCGAGGGCGTCCTCCCCCTATTTGCTCTACCG
Organism: Alisma plantago-aquatica; assembly: GCA_963693085.1. NCBI lineage: Eukaryota > Viridiplantae > Streptophyta > Magnoliopsida > Alismatales > Alismataceae > Alisma > Alisma plantago-aquatica. The sequence continues at coordinate 612,974,788 of OY856411.1, forward strand.
CAACCGCATCCCACGGCGGCGGCCTACTCGATTCTTAAGCAGGAACCGCCATAGGAGATCCTGAGATACCTACACGTAGAGGGAGGAAGCTCAGAGGTTTTCATGGCATCAGGGGCTACGGAGAAAGACTGGGAGGTAGCTGATTCCATGCCAGAGCAGAGCTAGCGACGGTGACTCTCGTTTGCGGGAGAACAGGAGTCGTGATTGCAAGATCATGTGAGAAGAGGGGAAGCGGACAGACTAGGTCGAAGACCCAGACTGGCCGATCCAGTTTGAGCAGACTGAGCATACCTTGAACCACCGACTTAGTGCGGCTAGGAGCCAGGGAGCTGTGTCTAAGCAGAGCCACGTGGCGACTGCTGTTTGTCCACCAAAAAGTAAATATCCTAAAAATTCTTAGATTTTGTATAAATCATAATAATTAGCTCGAGCATCATAAAAATACAAACAAAGTACCCAAATTCTTAGAAAAATGAGTACAACATAGAAGAATGATAATATTAGACTTTTGATGCACTAATATTGGTGATATCATGTAAGATGTGTAATGCTTATTTAATGGATAATAAATATCCAACGATGTTCTAAAATTATGGAAAAATGTCAGTAAGTCGATATTCATGTTTGTAATGCATATGATGTCAGATATGGTCATGTTGCTGCACAAAAGCATATAATTTGATTAATATGATTAATTAGGGTCGATAACACTAAAGATAATGCAATTAATGCATACATGCTCAATAAATGATGAAATTTATAGAACACTCTTATATCAGTAACTGGAAGCTAATCTAGAACTTTGATATCAGTTTTATACACGAAATTCATGTTATATGAAGAGCACCCTTAATACATGTGATGTCACCCTAATATGGTTAATGAAAGTGACATAATGTTAAATATGTTCATATAATAATGTGACACATGAGTATATCCCATTGATGAGATGTAATCTGGAAAATGACATTAGTGAGATAATCATAAGATAAGAATACAAGTAATGATGCACATATCCTAATGAACTAAGCTAAACCCTAATATGGATATAATTAGGGTTAAGATGAGATGTAAGATGATGAGAACCTGATGATAGCATATGATCTTGTCTTGATCAGGGTTGACCAAGATGTAGTTGACATCAGGTTTATGTGATTAGATTTGTCTTGATCAAGGTACGCCATTACCTCTTACTTGGCTTATTATACAATATGCTTGTGTTATATGTGTAGTAAAATACTTGGCATATGGTATTGGATGAAATGATCGTTCTTGTATGATATCTTGCTTGATTTTACATACTTATGGCTATGAACACATGAAACATAAAGTATCTAATCCATCATATGATAGCACTAAACTCTTTGGTAGTACAGTGCATTGAAGAAACATCAAAGCCCTTGGTGGCAGATGTAACATCAAAGCCCTTGGTGGCAGATGTACGAGTTATATGACATGGCCTAAAAACATCAAAGCCCTAGGGGAAGATGTACGAGATATATGATGGAAACTAAGCTTAAAATATGTGTTCTCTTTTGTTATTGAATATCTTTGTGCAAGTATACTCTTTTCTTATATTTCTTCATACCTGCCAAGTATTTGTTTTATCTTATTGCCAAGATATGATGAGAGGTATATAAAAGACACGTAGGCGTACTCAGTACAATATTCTTGAATATTGTGCTGACGTGTACCGCATGTAATCTTTTGTTTAGGTTGTGGTCTTGTGCTCTTGAAGATCCAAGATTGTTGAGAGTTGTGTGGCGAGCTGATGTACATGTGGACCTGTAGTCTTAAGATCCTGTAGTTTAGTTGTAGTACATGTATATGTATAGTTTGATGTTCAATATGTAATATCAAATGTTGTAACAATTCATGTTGTAATTATATGTTGAATGGTGAACATGTGTGTATGGTTTTATTATTGTTCATGTACATGTGCTACTGATGTATGTTCCTTCTGACTCCCTTGATTTTCTTCTTCTTAGCCTGGTGTGGGGTGTTTAAATTGGGATTCTCGCTGAGGTGAGGTTTCAATTTGGACGTCACACATCAGATTAAGTTTTAGAAAATCTGGGGACGTCACAGGTGGTATCAGAGCATGAACAATAGCAAAGCCTGACATTTGCTCATTATGCAACTCAAAACTAAAGAACCTTGAACCTTAATAATCTTTAGGGTTAGATTAGTTGTCTTTTAGAGACTAGATCTGACCCAGCCTCTAGATTATCACCTAGATGTCCGAGAACTAGGTCTAGACTGGTGCTTGTTGAGTAGCAAGTCCTTAGATGTCGTTCTTTCCTTGTAGTGCAGTGGTATGGGACGTTGCACTATTTGGAAATGACGTGCATCAAGGGAAGAGAAACCCTAGACATATGGCACTCGTTGTCTAGAGTAGCTACGCTAGTCTACACCATGTTCTCACCCTTTTCATTAGTTTTCATGACACTGGACTCTCTACTATGTGTGGGACACTCATTTCTGGATTTGGTTTTTTATTCCAATCAGATTGAACCTTGATAGTTTTCTCTGACGCTTGTTTTATCAGAGCAAAACTATATAATATTTTATTATATATGTATTACAAAAATGTGTCCCCACACATGTACGAGTAGGAGGTGGTCATTCGATCTAAGTAAAAGTGAATGGCATCAGTCTAGAAGAGAGAGTAGTTCTAGATTAGATGTCTAGAGCCTTGTTGGAATATATGATAGATGGAATAGATGATATAAGTTTTGATGATATGATGTAAGTCTTATATAGAAGACATAAGATGTTTATGATGATATATGTTTGTCTTTGAGGACCCAAGTTCAGTTTGAGGATGCAAGATGAGTTTTGATGATGCAAGTAACTAGGATTTTATGTGATAAGTTATGTTAAGTTATGATAAGATGTGAGTCAGCATGAGCCTCAAGCTCTTTTACAAAGGAGGACCTCTAGTGTTGGGACTAATTTCGAGGTTAACTCCAGAGAGAGTGAGACCCATTGGGAGAAGGTTAGAGAACCTAAACTCCAAGATATGAGAATTATGAGATATGTGATATGTCCTAAACTAGACTACTCCTGAGTGATTGAGATAAGTTTCTTTATGCATGATTCCTATAGTTTTTTTGAACCATAGATGTCCTTGGGAGGACCAAACCCTAGAGAAAGAGAGAGAGAGGCTCGATATATGTGTGAAAGTGGAAATAAATATGAGAACCTACCATCTGGGTGAGGGAGAGAGCCCAAGATCCTGGAGGAGGTAGCTATGTTAGTTTACGTGAAGCCTCATGCTTGGGTTGGTGGTTTCCCGCATAGGAATCTAGTGGTTGCATGTATAAGAGAGTTTTGGGTAAGCATGTTTCATGGGTAGAAGACCTATGAATAGTATGTTGTAGAATGTTTTGGTTTGTACTTATGTCGCTAGAGCTAATGAAGCTATTATCTAGTGCCAATGAGGTATACCTGAGAACCCTTGACCAAAGAGGGAAAATAAAGTATATGCATATGAGATACTCATAGAGTTGAGTTAGCTCAGAGAAACTGAGAATGGAACTACCCTCATGGTATGGGTTAGGAGGACCTCAATTGGACTAGATAAAGTTTTGATATATGTTTAACAAGTCACTCACATAAGTTTTTTTAGCACAACAATGATATAATATATATGTAAGGATGTGATCTAATCTCGAGATGTGATATATAGACATGATATGATGACAACCTAGAGATGGTTTGATAGATCTCTATGCATAAATGATGGTTAACCATATAATGAATAATTATGATAATGTAATATTATTGGCTAATCTTGTGATGAAATCGCGAGTAAATGTGATATATTATGGGCAATGAAATAAGACCATATGAATGAAACATGTTACACGAGGTGTGAATCATAGTGCTTTGGATACATGGTTCTAGGTAACCTTTGCAGATAGGTTACACATAGAATGGTGACTACATGTAGATGAAGGCAAGATAAGGTTTTCTCGGGAAGTATGAGTACGATTTACTTTCGAGGACGAAAGTTCTTTTAAGATGTATATGATGTGATAAAGTGGGTTTTCTAGCTTAATTCTGAGGACAGAATTTCTTTTAAGGTGTGTAGGATGTGATGGAGTGGACTTTTGAAATCCTAAAATATTAAATAACATAAGTGAACTTATTCCATGTCAAGTTATCTTAAGTGCTACAAGTGCTTTGGTAAGGTTTGGATAGGGATTGATGTTCATATCATGATTAAGATCCCAAGGTTTATGCCTTTTTAGGAATTTATTTTACTGATCAGAGAGTTGAATTTTGGCACCAAAATAAGATGGAAGGTGCATCATTGGGTTGGAAAACTATGGTCAAACTTTTATGATGTTTAGAGAATCCTATAAAAAGCTATGGAAACTTAAAGTTACATATTTAGTTGATGTATTGTGTAAGTGAACCAAGGTTAGATATTGATTAGGCAATGTTGGTATGGAATTAACTATTGTGAGTTTGATGAGGTACATGGGCTATGTGGCTTCAGAATACAGATTAAATAGAGAAGTCATAGACGACCTTCTAGATAATGAACTAGGACTCTAGAATGGCCTGATCTAATGGCTGGAATCATTCACATGAGACATCGTGGGTGCCTAAAGTGGCGTGGGTGCCTGGAGTGGCAACTTCCCATTGTCAGTATTTTGGATGATCACAGGTTGTGGGTTGAGGCCAACTTTGGAGAGGGCAGTTAGTTTTAGCACCGATCACTCTTTTGGGATACAAAGGAGTATGAGAAGGAACTAGAAAGGAAACTCGAGGCACCGTTTCCTCCTTCCTTATCCACCACAGCGGCAAGGCTCCAGCCCCTCCCAGCAGTGAGATCGAGCATGAAGCACTTAGACCGAACCTCGTGGGAGCACTGGGTCTCAGAGATGAAAATCGCGTGGTTGAGCAGTTTATAGCAGCATGCATTGAGAGTGGTTGTTGTCCAGGGGACACACACGGAAGAATAGAGTCTGCATCAGACTCTTACATCTATGTTATGCGGGATAGGAAAGGAGAGTCGATGCCAGGCTATGGAGCTCAAAGCTCCTCAAAGCAGTAGGTTGTGACGAGGAGGAGGCAATGGGGGTGGATCTCATCATCGGAGCTCGTGACGTAGGTGACAGTGACCTCACGGAAAATGAGATCTGAAGCTGAAACTAGGAAGCAACTGCTCGCCGGAGCAGTCCGTTATTGGTGGCAGGGTTCGGAGCTAAAGCAGAGCTCTAAACCTCAACCGAGAAGCAGCATATCTATGGAGGTCTGCCACCACTACAAGAGTAGAGGGTCGTCGTGTGAAGGCAAGCAGACTGGTGTAGGTCTCTGATCAAACCCATCAGCAGTGGCCAGAGTACAATCTGATGGACTCACGCGGAGATGATCAAGGGTGTCCTCCCCCTATTTGCTCTACCGCAACTGCATCCCACGGCGGCGGCCTACTCGACCCGTAAGCAAGAACTACCATAGGAGACCCTAAGAGACCTACACGTAGAGGGAGGAAGCTCAGAGGTTTTCATGGCAACAGGGGCTACGGAGAAAGACTGGGAGGCAGCTGATTCCATGCCGGAGCAGAGCCAGCGACGGCGACTCTCGTTTGTGGGAGAACAGGAGTCGTGATTGCAAGATCGTGTGAGAAGAGGGGAAGCGGATAGACTAGGTCGAAGACCCAGACTGGCCGGTCCAGATTGAGCGGATTGAGCATACCTTAAACCACCGACTTAGTGCGGCTAGTAGCCAGGGAGCCGTGTCTAAGCAGAGCCACGTGGCGACTGCTGTTTGTCCACCAAAAGGTAAATATCCTGAAAATTCTTAGATTTTGTATAAATCATAATAATTAGCTCGAGCATCATAAAAATACAAACAAAGTACCCAAATTCTTAGAAAAATGAGTACAACATAGAAGAATGATATTATTAGACTTTTGATGCACTAATATTGGTGATATCATGTAAGATGTGTAATGCTTATTTAATGGATAATAAATATCCAACGATGTTCTAAAATTATGGAAAAATGTCAGTACGTCGATATTCATGTTTGTAATGCATATGATGTCAGATATGGTCATGTTGATGCACAAAAGCATATAATTTGATTAATATGGTTAATTAGGGCCGATAACACTAAAGATAATGCAATTAATGCATACATGCTCAATAAATGATGAAATTTACATAACACTCTTAAATCAGTAACTGGAAGCTAATCTGGAACTTTGATATCAGTTTTATACACGAAATTCATGTTATATGAAGAGCACCCTTAATACATGTGATGTCACCCTAATATGGTTAATGAAATTGACATAATGTTAAATATGTTCACATAATAATGTGACACTTGAGTATATCCAGTTGATGAGATGTAATCTAGAAAATGACATCAGTGAGATAATCATAAGATAAGAATACAAGTAATGATGCACATATCCTAATGAACTAAGCTAAACCCTAATATGGATATAATTAGGGTTAAGATGAGATGTAAGATGATGAGAACCTGATGATAGCATATGATCTTGTCTTGATCAGGGTTGACCAAGATGTAGTTGACATCAGGAATATGTGATTAGATTTGTCTTGATCAAGGTACGCCATTACCTCTTACTTGGCTTATTATACAATATGCTTGTGTTATATGTGTAGTAAAATACTTGGCATATGGTATTGGATGAAATGACCGTTCTTGTATGATATCTTGCTTGATTTTCCATACTTATGGCTATGAACACATGAAACATAAAGTATCTAATCCATCATATGATAGCACTAAACTCTTTGGTAGTACAATGCATTGAAGAAACATCAAAGCCCTTGGTGGCAGATGTAACATCAAAGCCCTCGGTGGCAGATGTACGAGTTATATGACATGGCCTAAAAACATCAAAGCCCTAGGGGAAGATGTACAAGATATATGATGGAAACTAAGCTTAAAATATGTGTTTTCTTTTGTTATTGAATATCTTTGTGCAAGTATACTCTTTTCTTATATTTCTTTATACCTGCCAAGTATTAGTTTTATCTTATTGCCAAGATATGATGAGAGGTATATAAAAGACACGTAGGCGTACTCAGTACAATATTCTTGAATATTGTGCTGACGTGTACCACATGTAATCTTTTGTTTAGGTTGTGGTCTTGTGCTCTTGAAGATCCAAGATTGTTGATAGTTGTGTGGTGAGCTGATGTACAGGTGGACTTGTTGTCTTAAGATCCTGTAGTTTAGTTGTAGTACATGTATATGTATAGTTTGATGTTCAATATGTAATATCAAATGTTGTAACAATTCATGTTGTAATTATATGTTGAATGGTGAACATGTGTGTATGGTTTTATTATTGTTCATGTACATGTGCTACTGATGTATGTTCCTTCTGACTCCCTTGATTTTCTTCTTCTTAGCCTGGTGTGGGGTGTTTAAATTGGGATTCTCGCTGAGGTGAGGTTTCAATTTGGACGTCACACGTCAGATTAAGTTTTAGAAAATCTGGGGACGTCACACATGGCGGTCGTCTGTGGGATTTTGATACCAATGAATCAAGAGTAAATCCCATCATTTTCAATAGTTTTTTTTTATTTACAAAATTTCTATCTTTCACATCCTTTGGCCAAGTAGGGCATATACTAAATGATTTTTGGTCTTCTTGACGAGATCTATCTACTGGAACTAGTTTTAAAATCTAAATCTCCTTTGTTTTCTCCATATCTCCTAAAATGCATGTTTTTAAAGTCTTAATAAGACGATTATCCTATTTGAATGCAAGATCTTGATCAATTATGCCCCAAGACATGATGATATCCTAATATCATTGCCTTGTACATCTTTATGCATAAATATTTGAACTTGATCCATCTTTGTACCCTAGAATGATCTAATGTTGCATAAAGGACCTAAATTGGGCTTTTATGATAAATGTTACTTTCTTAATGCCGAATCTTGTTTCTTTGTACCCTAAAACCTAATGCTTATCCAAACCATTAATTTTTATGCATGTTATACTAAGATTCAAATTTCTTCATACTAGTACCCCTTTTTGACCTAATGATGTACTTTGAACCTTGAATATGCTTAACATGCATACTTTGATGATAAATCTCCAACCTTGATCAAATGTTGATCTATTTTATATAATGGTCTCAAATCAGTATCTTAGTGATGTTTATGGTTCCTAACTCATATGGACCCCATCTATACTCTAACGATGACCATCTTACATGATTAAGACTCAAAATGGGTAGTTTGACAATGTGGATGCTCATGTTGAATAAACTTGATTTGATCTTATGGTCAATACATATAAGATCTTATGAACCTAATCTTATGATCCCTAATCAGTTGTGATGTGTCACCTTAGGTTCTAGATGAATCTGTAATGTATGATGTATCTTGACATGAGCTTTCATGTCTAGTCGAGATGTTGATAACAATGTTGAAGGAAATGATTACCTAGACATAGGTGACACATCCAACCCCCATGTTAATGATTAATGAACCAAATATTGCTAATATTAATCCAATTATACTTATTTGTAATGTCAGGATCTCTATGATGACTTAATTGCCAAGATCTAGTCAAGTCTCTAGATGTAGTTTTCTAAATCATTTGGGCAATCTTGTACTCTAATTGTAAGATACATTTTTCTCTTGATCCTATTATGATATTGGCTTGCTTGTATGTATCCTTTTATGAATGCTTGGCTACTTACTTACTTGGTTGATCTATTGTTCCTATGACTACTACTTTCATGTTTGATTATACTATGTTGATATAATCGGTAAAGAAACCTAAAACACGATTTGTATAAAAGAATGTTGTTAAGTTTCCTCACCTTGTTTCTTGATCTTTCTTAGTACTTTTATCTAACCAAGCAACTTTTATATATAATCTTAAACCGTGTACTTTCCTTTCATAGTGTACTTAATGCTTTAGCATTAATATGTTTTGTTTATCGAAACTTTAGTTGCCAAATGAAGATCAGCTGCACTCAAGACTTAAAGCTCTGAATGGAATTAACAGTGGGTATACTCGAATATAGAAATGGATAAATATCTCTTATCTCCATGCTTAGTATCTTGTTATCTCTTTAGTTTTGTTATTGCCCTTTTCATATATATTGCATGTGTGAAATATTTGTGCCATTCTATGGACGGGCACCCAAACCCTACTACCATTGACTTTGTAGTCAGTGGGGGTAGGATGAGGGTAACAAATAGTTCTATGACATGATGAGTGTAATGAATTTAGGTCTAAAAACCACAATCACCTCAATCACTATGAGAGCTTATTCTGGATACCATTCCATGGTCTCCATGTATCACTCTTAAGGTGGGTTTGTCTGATACATTGTTCTCTAACATGTACCTGTGTGCTTGACTTGATATCACATATCATGACTAATGACACTCTGTCACCAGTCAACACACACTCTAGTCTTTATGTGTTGTTGTTGTCTATTTTTCTTCCATAGTAATATCTGACAAGGGACATAACATGAATGTATGTACTCTTATCATACATATGATCTCATTGTTCAGGTCATCAACCTGAAGACATATGTCATTGAGTAACATAATTATTTACACATCTACTATGGGTGTGTCATCATCTCATGAGTGAGACAAATGTAATTAGATGGAATTACCTTTATTATTATCAAATAAGGTAACTCACAAACATTTTTAAATAATTTTAGACTCCTCCACAGACTAGGTTGGGTACATATGGGCAACGCCCCTGTGCATGGATCCCGGTCAGCGAACGGGGTCAAGGGGAGGCTACCCCTTGTGGGGTCTCAGTGTATGAAATTTCACTTTTGTGCACTATGGAAAAATGTATTTTTCCATAGTCGACCTCGTCCTTCATGTCAAAAACAGTGTATATGGATTTAGGTTAGATATGCACATTAATAGTTTTAAGTTTGCATCGCATGCAACCATAGAAAATGATATATAGAAATCTAATCATATATAAATAAATCCAAATACAACATAGATCGACGTGGCTCTGATACCACGGTTGGGTTTTGTGGAGGCAATAGGTGTAGCGGAAGTAATAATAAAACTTATCGACACATACCCTACTAGTAGATCTCATTGATGACAATGTATTCGGAAAGAGTATTAAAGGGATATACCTCATCTCGGAGCAAGTCCGACAATGTCTCTTCATGTAGTGATGTGCGTAGACCCTTGCATGCTCAGACAATCATCGTTGGCATCCTCTGAATGGTAGGCAACTCAGTGTTTGTGTCTCTACTTCATCCACATAGATGGGTTGGAATTTCACATTGTGCTTCACAAGCCGGCAGGAAAGAGTAACCTTTTGCTTGACGACGTGACAACGCCAGTTTCTCTCCTTCTCTCTCTCTCTCGGGCATGATTATGGCTAGTTTGAACATACAAGAGTGTGTTCTCACGTCTTATAAAAGTCCAACTATCATGTTCCCATAAATAGAAAAGGAAAGGAAGTAGGGTTTCCAAAACTCTTGGATTAATAAAAAGTTGTGGCTACATTTAAAACAAGCCATTCGTGGACTATTAAAAGAATATTATAGAATTAATTAAACAATTAATCATATTAATTGATTAACTAATCTTCATTATCTGGCTTTACTCAATCGTTCTGGATCAGTAAGCTGACTTTACAAAGGAATAAATTAATTTTCTTAAACTCTTTAACCAATCAAACCAGATTACATTCCATATTAATATAGTAGATTAACTAAATGTTTTAGTAATTACTTTGATTATGAATATTTTAGATTGTGTCCAAAATTCGAATCCTATTTCAATACATCCTACGTGTGTGACTTGGTAGGCTCCAAATTACATTGGTTGCGATATTCATAATTTTATTATGATTTCACAAGAAATGATTAGTATCTAGAAAGACTATATTGCTACCCAAGTAATTGGAGAAGTTGGAGAACAATATTCAATCTACAATCTGTGATTGGTTTTATAGTGACTATGTAGTTCCTTTGTCTCTGGTATCCGGATGAAACTCGAGGCATGGAATCATCATCCTCTTCAACATTCAATCCATGTTCCTTGACCTAGAGCAGACTGTCTGAGATATGTGTAAGCTCAATATCACATATTGACTCACACCAACATGGCCATGCATTTCTCAGTCTCTCTTATCAAGTGGCCAGGATATCAAACTCATGTAGGAGGGACAAATCCCATCTACATCACTCACAGACATCCCCATGTGTCACAGTGCACCCAAAAACTACCTTTATGGCAACCCTTATTCATGATAACAATGGATGATGTCAAAGTACACCGAATGTCATGTGATGAGTGTAGTGATTTTAGGGCTAAGAACCACAATCATCACCATCACTGAGAGATGAATCTGACTACCAATCATGGTTTCCATGTGTCACTCTCAAGGTGAGTCTATCTGATACATTATTCTCTAACAAGTATCTATGTGCTTGGTTTGATATCACATATCATGACTAATGAGATTTTGTCATCAACCAACACACACTCTAGTATTAAGTGTTACTTCTATCTATTAGCCTTCCACAATAACATCTGACTAGGAACATAACAAGAATGCATATACTCTTGACATCCATATGATCTCATTTCTTAGGTTCTCAACCTAAAGACATATGTGATTGAATAATATCATTCTTTAGGCATTTATAACTTTTCATAATTATTGTTGGTTATGTGTGCCTAGAGAGCCAATCATCTGATGATTGTAATAGCATATCATGGAAAATGATTTTATTATTAATAAAAGGCAAGCTTCCAATTTATTATATTTAATTTAGTTATGATGTAATGATGTAACATTATAAATGTCTAGAGAATTATATTACTCAATGACATATGTACTCAAGTTACTAACCTTGTGGATGAAATCATATGGATGTTAAGAGTAAATATACATATTCTCATTATGTCCCTGATCAATTGTCATTGTAGAAGGTTGATAGACTACAATGACACATAATATGAACGTGTAAGTTGGTTGATGACTAAATCTTATTAGTCATGATATGGCAATATCAAACCAAACATATAGATACATGTTAGAGAATAGTGTATCAGACAGACCCACCGTGAGACTGACACATAGAATCCATCATCATGGAAGTCATAGTCAGCTCTCACAGTGATGGTGGAGGTTGTGGTTCTTAGACTTGAAATCACTGCATTCAACACATGTCGTTGGGTACACTTTGACATCATCAAATGCAGTCCTAAAACATGGGTTGTTATAACGGTGATGATTGGGTAGCTTTGACGCATGGGGATTGACTGTGAGTGATAGATATGGGATTTGTCTCTCCTATTGGAGTGTGATGTCCTAGGCCTCTTGATAAGTGAGACAGAGAAAAGCATGGCTCGCATGTGAGTTAATATATGATATTGAGCTTAGATATATCTCAGACAGTCTACTCTTGGTTCAAGACAAGGATTGAATAATAATGAGGGTGACATCTCCATGCCTCTATTTTAATATGGACATTAGTGACAAAGGAACTATATAAACACTACAAAACCATACATATATTGTAGGTTGAATTTGTTCCCCAACTTTTCCATTTACTTGGGTAGCAATGGTGTGTGAGTAGGCGCCACTCTTTGCTTGTGATGCAATAAGTTGTTATGGACACTCACTACCAATGTAATATGGGACCTATAGGGTCACACACATAGGTCTTAGCCTAGAAGAGGAGTTCAGATCCCAAATGCCATTTGAATTAAGTGCTAAAGTGTTTAGGCATTTGATTCAGGCAACAAACAGGCTAACAATACTACCAAACGCCCATCTCAACTATTGAGATGGCCGTCTCAAGAATTGAGATGGGCGTTTGGCAGTGTTGTTAACCTGTTTGTTGGGTGTCGGGCCAGTTGTAAGTTGAATTTGGCTAAGGATCAAATTGACCCAGCCAAATAGGCATGAATCGGGTCACCAGACGACTGTCTAGGTGAACCCAGATGACCATCTCACATGGGAGAGATGGTCCAGCTCATTCGGGGAAGGTTCCAGATGTTTTCCTATTCGTTTCGCTTGAGCAATACTTGTTGTACAAGAAAATCAATGTCTAACATTGATGGAAATTGATTTTCCAAATTTGTGTACAACTGGGAACCACAAAACAACCGTCTCGTAGTGTGAGATGACCATCTAATAAAGCCAAATAGCTGCTTCGACTATCGCAAGTTGTGCTAATTTCAGAGTTATTATGAAAATTTAAGTTCTTCCGGTCCTTTCCACTCCCGCACCTTAATCCCACACTGGATAGCAACCGGGAACCTTGACCTTGACCTCTACTATAAATGGAGGGGTATTGGGGGCTTCCCAGGACACAAAACAAACAACTGAAAATCATTTCCTTTGACAACTATTGTCCTCTCTAGTTGTGGTAACCACGAGAGCCCAGACAGTCATATCCGACTAGGGAGGGATAGCCAAGGGAGAGAATAACTAAGAGTTGTCGTGGTGGGAGATCAAGTTGGTGACTAGTATACCAGTGGGAGGGACAACTCATTCCTATCTGGTCCAGTAGGACGACAAGAGTTCTAGGCAGTCCGTGTGGACTACCATATAGGCGGGAAGCCATTATTTGCCACTCGGAGGACAATGTTAGCTGGTAGTCCGTGACAAGAGAAGATGCTAAAGAAGACGACATTTGTGGCCACAATCAGTGGTGTAGACTAGGATGTGTAGCAGCCAGATGTGTCGTAGTACAACTAGGATTTAGAGTTGCACATCTACAATGACGAGGATTGCCGTTGGACTTGCTCCAGAACCATATTTTATCCATAAACATCCTTCCTGTAGTATATTTATTGACGTGATCTACTGATTATGGGGAATATGGTAGACAAAATTTTAAATTACGATGCCTGCACTATACCATATTTTATAACAATTATCTCATAACTGAATAAAATAGAATAAGTTGGAAGACTGCCTTTATTAGTTAATCAAATCATTTACAAGATGTGCCATTACAATCAACACATGATTGGCTCTCTGGGCATACATACCAACATGCACCTTTAATTTAAGTAATTTTAGTTTATTTTACATCCACAAAATATAGATATGATAAATAAGTTTACTCTGGTCAAAATAAGAGGATGAGAAAAATGAGCAAGGTCCATTGTTTTATATATGATAATACTAGAACAATATAACATGTTGGTAGGAAATAACACATCTACCATGAAAAGGGTGAGCAAAACATATTCACACACTAAGAATAAAGGATACAAATATGCTCTAATAATCTCACTTGTAGGAATTATCACCTTTGCATAATCAAGTGTGGGTAATTTACACATGCACACAAAAATCTAGATATGTCACATTATACTAATAGTCACCACATGATGTGTAATAAGATAATAGGCGATATAATTCAACATATGAGGGATGAGAACATCCATAAAAGATCAAGTGTGTCATAGGACCCATAAAAGAAGATCCAACAATTCCAATGATGAAAGATAAACATTGATTCTTTCAAGAAAAATATCAAAAGAGATATATGTAGAAACCAAATTAGCGTTGAGGCCTCAAATTGTTCACGATATAGAAACATGAGTGATTGCTCACTTTAGAAGTAAGGTGATTCATCATACATAAACTATAAATCATAAATTAGGGTCAAATCCTAGATCCATATCAGAGTCACAAGCCACCTATTAAAGCACATATGGATTTAGGATAAAGTTCACATTAATTACATAAACCCTAAAAATTTTCTTTTTGTTATTCATGAATTAGGTTATGAAAACCATACCATCTTATATGTTATATTTCTCAAGTCCATATCATATCTTATTTCATTTTACTGACTTGTATATTATTAGATATGAATTATACAATATTTCTCCAATCTAGGAAATCCTTAAAAAAATCATATCTTTAGTATATCAGAATTAGATCATGAAATTTATATCATTGGATGAAGAATAATTCACTAACTCAAAAACATATTTTCTTTTATTTTTCTGAGTGATTTCTACTTTATTATGAATTTTCAAAGATTAACTAAATAATTGATTCATTAAACAAATTTTGTTTGGCTTATTAATGATATACCCCACATATGATTTATCATCATATTGCGTGACAGAGGTATACCGGTATATCAGAATCCATTAAATTCTGTGTGATATGAAATGAAATAAAAAGGATAAAAGATAATGTTCCCATGTCTTACGTGACAAGCATGAAATAAATAAAGGATGTAATCTAGATCTACATCCATCTTCCTTACTCAAACTGTGATTGAACAATGTGATATTCCAAAGTCTAGAGCTTTAGTGACTTAAGGAAATGGATCAAAGCAATAAATTTCTACCTTTACACACCTGGAGTCCAATATCAAAGAAACCAAAACAACACATCGGGAACATAGAGCTAAAACTTGGGTTGAAGAGAAGTTGCGAAATCTCCTAGGAAAGTCACCAACTAAACTGGAAATGAATCTCACCGAGGAAGCATACAGGAATGAAAAAAGGTGGAAATTGAGTTTTACCAAAAGGCATAGCAAAACATTGGTTGGATCATCTTTGGAAGCTCTCATCAAACTCGTGCATACTGACACACCTAAACTAAGTGAGAAAAACACAAGTGTACGCGTCGAGAGGATAGGCCAATGAGGCCCAAATGTCGAACTCAAGGAAATATTCTCCAGAGACTTCTACTAACTATAACCTAATCAACTAGAACTAGGGAAAAAGTGATTGGAAGTTTGTTTATAACTAAAGACAAGAATTGAAATTTAAATTAAGTGACTGTGATTAATATTTTGATGGATTCCTTAGGATTACAATTTCACCAAGATATACAATGTATTTAAATCCATTTCATTAATAATCATCTATCATTAACCCTGAACTAAGGATATATAGCAAGTATTACCCACTCTGGTAGCGTAATACACTACTTGTACTAAGAAAACCCCCACTTTTGTAGCATTTTAGGAATAATATAGGAGCATTATTGATATCCCTAGGTTATTCCTTCATAACTGTAAGCCCTCTCCAGAGGCACAATATCAGGTGTGTAAATCTATGACATGTTAAACCCTTACCCGAAGCAATTAATAGCCTAAAACATTAGTTCCAGTGATCAAGAATGAATAATTCATCAAGAAATCATAGATTTACATACAAAATTAAAGGATATACATATTAGTTATGAGAGTCAAATACAATGCAAAATTGGGGTACTCCCAGATCCTAATCATTGTCATAGTGGATCCTAAAAAAATAGAGTTTGTATCGAATGAAGTAAAAAAATAAAGAAATCAAAAATGAAAATATTGACAAGGGGATTATCCCCACATGATTTCTACCATTGAAGACAGAGAATAGAGAATGAGCTAAACATTAGGAAAATCAATGATAACCCTAAGAGAAGCCAGTCCTGATGATCCCCTCTGGTTGATACCTAGATCCAAAATGTTCTGACCGTAAATCCGCCTTTCTTTGTGTCCTCCTCCCTTGACTTTGTGCTATGTTGCAATGAGATAGAATATAATTTCCTCTATTAGTTGAACTCCCCTTAGGTTATAAGTGAGGCTCTAGCCGTCATTAAGTCACAACTATGAAATCTATCTTAGTCTTTAATCTACACTAATTGTGCAAATTTGGTAGCACTGACAGGAAGTCAGTGGCACCGAGTTGTCAACTGACTGGAAACCCTTGATAAGTGTCGATACTACCAACATGTACATCACTAGGACCAAGTTTATTCCTTCAAGTTTTGACTTGCTCTAGATGCAAAATTCAGTATCACTAACTTGCCTATCGGTGGCACTGAAGCCATAAATTATTCTATTGTTGCTTTCTAGGTAATAAGTTGGTATAATCGACTCTACTTTTCGATAGCATCAAATGCCACTACTAAAAAATGGCTTATAACGTCACATTTACAGGAATCGGTTGTATACAAGAAACCAACACCTAAACCCTACAACATCGGTTGAATACAAAAACTGACATCTATCTATGAAGAGAGACCAGACATGGGTATTACTTTTAATATAGTGTCGGTTCCGTAATAAGCAATTGACACCTAAAATCAACCGCCAAATCCAAATTTTCCAGTGGAAAAAAATTACCTCTAAAATTTAACATACGACGTCAGTTATTAACTAACAAACCGACGACTAAAGGTTTTTCGCGAGACAAAAATTGGGCACATTTTTGTCGTCGGTTTACTTGAAATAACCGACACTGGTGTGTTTTCGCGTGCTGTCCCCGTGAAAATGTTCACCCCCCTTTGGCGTCGGTTCTTCTACGGAAACCGACGATAATGGTCATTAATCGAGAACTTTTTTTGTCGGCATATATAGATAGTCATTAGTTTTTCCAGTTGGAACCGACGACTATCATTGAACATAGGAGTTAGTTTTTTTAGGGTAACCGATGCCTGTTGTTTTAAGCATCATTGTTTGCAATAACCGACACCCATTGTTAACTTAACTCGTGTGAGCCAGACTCTTCTCCTTTCTCTGTTTCATTGTCGATCGATTAATCTCCTCCTGTTAGGTCTCTGGCAATTTCTCTCTGTCGTCACTCTCCTCCTCCGTTGCGCCTGCCCTGCCATCGCTGTACCATCGTTCTCCTCCGTCGTTGCACATGCCCTACCGCCATTATCCTTCATCGTCGTTCTCTCTGGAGCTCTCCTACTTGCTTCTCGCACCTGCTGGTCGCCGCCGCCACTCGAGGTACCCTCTTCTTCCTCCTCTTCTCCCTACACTAGAGGAACTAGAACCATTTGCACAGTCCCTTATCAAGGAGTAGGTGAAGGAAGGAAGGTCAGGTGGCTGGAAGAGTTTATGGACTCTTCCACTGTTGCCCACGCATGGGAGTGTGGTGGTGAGCTAACTTGATGACATCTCCCATTAAGGGAGTGTCTGGGAGATTGGTGGTTGAGGTAGCTGGTCAGGACCTAGGGGAGAGGCCGACTACAAGATGTGGTGTGGAGCATCTTTGCTGCCTTTGTCATTGTTGTTGGTACTGTTTCTTCTTATTGTGATGTTGACGGTGGTAGGGTGTGAGAGGAATGAAGCAGATAGGGAAATAGATGAGATGAGGACAACACGATGATGATTTACATACTCTAACAAGATCTGGAATGTGTTTGACCCTTGATCTAATATCCAAATTGTGAGTGATGTAATGTAAGTGAGCAAATACATGTATTAAGTCGATCCTTAAACCGTAGTAGATCAGATATGTATATGAGTGTGCTCATCGAAATAGTAGGATTTGTTAAAGGGAGTGTTTTTTAAGTCTAAATGACTACAGAAGACATAATATTAACTCCAACATAATCTCATGCATAGGTGATATTAATATTTGAGATATTAATTTTTGCTCAGACCTATGTGATATTTTGTTTTATTTAAATAGGATTGGAGGTATGTAATCCTCTCTATTATTATAATTGGGAATTATTATAACTAATTTTTCCCATAATGAGGCAATTTTTACAATACTTGCTCTTGTTCCAATTGTTGGACAATTCATATACTCTCAATTGTTGAATCAGGTCAATGACCGCACCTGCTATTGTGCTTGAATTATGCCATGTATGTTTGTAAAAAGTAAATCTTGTCGCTATAATTGTGAATTATTGCATGTTTGAAACTATTGAATTCTTGATTTATTATTTAATAATGCTCTAATTGTGAGTGATGTAATGTAAGTGACCAAATACATGTAGTGGTGGTGAAATCTTATGTCTATGTTCTTTTACTCATTAGCCTAGAAACCCATCCAAGATTTACTCATTAGGAGTAAATCTTAGATAATCCCCGGTTTGGGACTGTTCTTGAACACCTAATCTCACTTAGGATGTAAGTGTATAATGTGTATTGGGTTTTCAAGAAAATTTCGGTAGCATTTCCCCATTTGTTCTCTAAGTACATATGTACTTGGAGAACAGCGGGGAAATGCTACCGAAATTTTCTTGAAAACCCAATGCACATTATACACTTACTAGTGAGATTAGGTGTTCAAGAATGGGATATGTGGTACACATTTATTATATATAAGAATGACAACACATGTATTTGTTGGCCTAGAAACTCATCCAAGATTTACTCATTAGGAGTAAATCTTGGATAGTCCCCGGTTTGGGACTGTTCTTGAACACCTAATCTCATTTAGGATGTTTTAACCATTAATTATATATAAGACCTTAAACCCTAAAGTTTTAACCATAAACTCTAAGTTGTTAACCCTAGACCCTAATATTGTTCTAATATATACTTGTTTTCTCTTTGATCATAGAATGGATAGATCATGGATGTCCATTCCAAATCACTGCACCCCAGATTTTATTTATGGTCTTGATCAGTTTATTAGATTTGTCGAGGAACATAGGAAACAACCTGGAGATAGGTTCTACTGTCCATGTAGGCACTGCGGTAACAACTTGAAAGTTAGCACTGCTGATGAAATCAAAAGTCATGTCATGTACAATAGGATTGTACAAGGCTATACAGAATGGCACTGACATGGAGAGATTTCAAACCTAAAATCAATGGATGTCGATAGAAGTGCTTGTGTGGAAGAAGAAATTGCCTCCGATGACGTAGATGTGAACGAACCATTTCCAATAGACATCATTGATGCGATGCTGCATAATTTGGGGTAGAGCACACTGATCCACCTCCCATGTTTAGAAACATTGTGCATGATGCTGAGATACCGTTATACACATGTTGTAAGTTGACGAAGCTTAGCGCCGTGTTGAGATTGTATAAGCTAAAAGCTAACAATAGATGGAGCGACAAAAGCTTCACGTCATTGTTGTCTTTGTTAAAGAAATTCTTCCTGAAGGAAACGAGCTTCCAATCTCAACATACTGGTTAAAGAAATTGTTGTTCCCAATGGGAATGGAGGCCAAGAAGATACACACATGCCCAAATGATTATGTATTATTTCAAAAGGACTGTGTGGATTTGAAAGATTGTTCCAAATGTGGTGCGACAAGGTATAAATTGATGACTTCGGGGGAGTCCAAAACTGGTTCTCCTGCCAAGGTGATGTGGTATCTACCTATAATATCACGGTTTCAACGATTGTTGGCCAACCCGATAGATGCAAGGAATTTGAGGTGGCATGCAGATGTTAAGAAAAATAATGATGGAAGCCTACGACATGCGTCTGATTCCCCACAGTGGAAGAAGATTGATTTATTACACCTTGAATTCGGTGAAGAAGTCAGGAATCTAAGACTTGGGCTTTGTACAGATGGGATGAATCCGTACGGGACATCAAGTATCCAACATAGCACTTAGGCAGTTATGCTTTTTATATACAATCTTCCTCCCTGGTTGTGTATGAAAAATAAGTATGTTATGTTGTCGTTGTTGATATCGGGTCCTAAACAACCTGGAAATGATATCGACATTTATCTTGAACCTCTGATTGATGACTTGAAGAAAATTTGGGGTGAAGGTGTGATGACCTATGATGCTTCACAAAGAGAGACATTTCGTTTGCACACTATGTTGTTTTGCATTGTGAATGACTTTCCAGCATATGGGAATTTGTCTGGATATAGTGTCAAAGGATCTAAAGTGTGTCTTATATGTGAAGAGAACACTGATTCAATATGACTAAAACACGGCGGAAAGACTGTATATCTTGGTCATCGAAGGTTTCTTCAAAAATTCCATCTGTATCGTAGGTTGCACATAGCATTCAATGGACGAAATGAGGAACGAAGTGCACCTAAACCTCTACCAAGGGAGGATGTTCATGAAAGAGTAAAAGACATTGCCAATGAATTTGGTAAGATATCACAATGTACGATGGCCACACAGAGTGACAAATCTTTATTCAAGAAGAAGTCAATATTTTGGGATCTTCCTTGTTGGAGTTCTTTGGCAGTCAAGCATTATATCGATGTCATGCACGTTGAGAAAAATGTATGTGATAGCATCATTGATACTCTGTTGAATATAGCAGGTAAGACTAAAAATGGGAGAGAATCTAGAATGGACCTACATGAAATGGGAATAAGGACAGAATTAACAGAAGTAGTTAGTAGTGATCAGAGAACATACTTACCTCCCGCTTGTTACACGTTGTCTAGAAAGGAGAAGAAAGCTTTTTGTGAATGCTTGGTAAATGTTAAGGTGCCATAGGGTTACTCGTCCAACATCCGTAGATTGGTATCAATGAAAGATCTGAAGTTGATAGGTCTTAAATCTCATGAGTGTCACACTCTAATGAAACAAATATTACCCGTGGCAATTCAATCTATATTGTCGAAGAATGTAAGGTTTGTAATCACCAGACTTTGTTTCTTTTTCAACAGTCTGTGCAGCAAAGTTATTGACCCTGATACTCTCAATAAATTGCAAAGAGAAGTGGTTTTTACCCTATGTCAGCTTGAGATTTATTTTCCTCCTTCATTCTTTGATATCATGGTACATCTTGTTGTCCACTTGACAAGGGAAGTGAAAATGTTGGGACCAGTTTTCTTGCATTGGATGTATCCCTTTGAACAATACATGAGCACTTTTAAAGGCGATGTTCAAAACTGTTATCGGCCTGAAGGGAGTACTATGGAGGGTTATGTGGTGAGAGAGGTTATGGATTTTTGCAATGACTTTGAGTGCTAATGATGCTCATGTTAATGACAAGAATATTGAGGAGCATTTTGGCAAAGGAATTTTGGGATTACGGATGAAAGTAATCAGCCGTGTGTAGTTGGAACAAGGTCACTTGTATATTTTACAGAATATCGACAAAGTGAGTGTTTATATCGAGGAACATACCAATTTCATCAATAGACAATATCCTCCAGCCAATTCAATGTGGCTTGCTAGAGAGCATAACAAGACATTTATTAAGTGGTTTGAAGATAAAGTCTAACATCAACTATCTCAAACACCAGATAATCTTACTGAAATTATCAAATGCCTTGACTTTAAACCAAAATTGAATGTTATGTCTTATGAAGGGTTTAGCATAAATGGATTCTCGTATTACACAAAGTGTCAAGATGATAAGAGTGTCATCTAAAATAGTGGGGTCACCCTTCAAGTGTCTTCATTGTTTTTTGCAAGTGCAATGGATAAGAGTCCACGTGAAGCTAAAATGTCATATTACGGTGTCATTTAAGACATATGGGAGTTTGACTACGTAGATTTTAGAATTCTTCTCTTTAAATGTAATTGGGTTGATAACACCAAAGGAGTTATAGTGGATGAATTAGGTTTCACATTAGTAAACTTTGAAAAGATTGGCGAGAAGGGTGAACCATTCATATTGGCATCACAGGCGAAACAAGTATTTTATATCTATGATCCTGCAAATGATAAATGGTCAGTTGTTCTTCATGGTAAAAGACAGTTCATTGAAGATCCTATAGATGAAGAATAATACTATGATAAGTAAGATGACTCCAGTCCATTCTCAGTTGGGTTGCCAACACCACCAAATATTGAAGCTAATGATGACTTGTATGTGCGTAGAGATCACAATGAAGGATTGTTAATTGATAAAAGATCACAATATTAGAGACATGCATGTTTATATTTTTTTATATGTTTTATTTTTCTGAATGTAAACTTTACAATGTGAATTACTTTACAATGTGAATGTGAACTTTACAATGTGAACTTTATAATGTGAATTACTTTACAATGTGAACTTTACAATCTGAATGTGAACTTTTAGATGGTTGAGCATTCATATGATGACTGTGTTGATGATTACCGTGAGGGTGAGGACGTCAATGTGCCACCTCACAATGTAAGTTTTAAAAATATATCCCGCCTCACATTTATAGTTATATCCTGTAAGTGTGTTTTTTTTATCAAATTTTAGGATGGTGATGTACCCCCTGAAGAAAATGGGGCACTTGATGAGCAGCAAAAAAATTGAGAAAGTGAGGGGCATCACAATGATGAACAAGTTACTATAGCAAAGGGGCAATGAACCCAAACTGGATGTGGATTTTGATCATGCAGGAAATCCAGTTGGAGTGAACCACAACTCATTTATTTCATATCTTGGGGTTCTTACTCGCTGCCATTGTAGTCCTATTTTTTAATACTGGCATAGAGTTCCTAAGGGGAAGAAAGACTTAGTTTGGAAGGAACTATGCGTGGGTTATCATTATTTGCAATTCTATTTTTGTAGATTACTAATTTTTAGGCTACTAGTTAATAGCAATTCTATTTTGTAGAGTATATTTGATCTGGATGAAAATATGCATCATAAATGTGTGATGCAACACTCTGGGAGGGTCCTAAGGAACTATAGGACAAATCTCACTCGAGATTACATACGTGATGCTGAGAATAGGTTCTTGATTGATTTCCAATTCTAGACATTGATCACTTTTTTACTAACTCTACACTAATCATTTTTATTTGTATTATCTTTAAAAAATAAATTTAGGAAGAAGGCAACCCCTGAGCAATGGAACTACGTGGACCCCAAAGACTGGGAGGAGTTTGTTACCCAAAGAAAAATAGATGAATTCAAGGTATTAAGCGCCACTCCCAATTTAATTAATATATGTTCTTATGTATTCACCTATTCAAGATTAACCTTTAGTGTTACTAACCAAATCAATGTGATTACTAACAAGGCTATCAACAATGCTCAAAGAGCAAGGCGCACACTGAATGTGTATGACCACATAATGGGTCCAAGAGGCTATGCAGGCATTTGCCAGAGACTACAGGCTGAGTATACTGCTCTGTCTACTGATCAGTCTGCTGGTACTCAGGAGTCCTCTACTATTGGTCCTGCACCTGTGCCTCACCATGCTATGTGGATAGCTGGGAGGCAAAACAAGAAGGGAGATATAAAGAAGCCCGCAACTGCTGAGGCGGCTACAAAAATAGTAAAATTCAACTCTTAGAGTAATCAATCGATATTGATTATTGTTATCTTTACTTACCAATGTCTATTGATGGCGATTAGCGGGAGCTGCATGAGCATAGGAAGGAAGGCAAGTTCATCCCTGGGGGCACAAGGGATGAATTGACAGTTGCTCTGGGTAACCCAGAGCATCTTGGATGTGTTAGGGGTGCAAGCGCTGGTGTGGGCATCAAAGCGTTCTTTGGGCCATCCCAGCGCAAACCTGTCCCAAAAGCGGGACTTTCACAAGTTGAGGTAACCTATTCTTTTTTTAGAATGTTATTGCAAAAGGGAACTCAATAATCGATAGCTAGCATTTATTTTACCCATGTATAAGTAGATGAATTAATTGAGAGGAAAGTCCAATAAGTAATGGTGAAGTGACAAACGTCTCAGACGACCACTCAAACGGTACATGTGACGTGTCACGCTTCTATTACTCCTACAGCAGAGGTTGGGAGTAATCATGTAGACCCACCACCTAGTACATCCTCTGTAAGTATTTTTATGACATAGTAGCTAGTCTTTGCAGAGGTTGGGAGTTTGTGTATATATGCATATAACATTCTTTACATAAATTTGTAGAGGTTGAAGCCATGCCATCTAAAAAGTCAAGAATATGTCATTGCAGAGGCGTCAACTTACCCACCCCTTCTAGGGGAAATGTTTCATGGGACTCCAGTACCAGATGGTGTGGTTCGTGTGAGCCCGATAAGTGTAGTCCCCAAATGGAGGGATCTTACATTGCCATATTCCCACCCAGATTCTGAAACACTTGGTGAGGCAGAAGGCAGAGTGATATTGTGGCCCAAAGCGGATGTCATCTATACAAATATTGTATGCTAAATTTACATTACGTTAATTTATTAGTGTGTAGGTATATATGAGTCAATTGATATGAAATTATATATACTTGTCAAAAGGAAGACACCCACTACATCTCGGCCTCCACCTCCACCTCCTGAAGTACCAAGTTGCTTCCAACGAACCTACATGCCTTGTTAGGTCCTAATTGTAGTGGTATGGCAGATTCGATAGGCGAATATGATCCAAATTTCCCTATAAATGTTACTATTCTGGAGGAAGTTGCAGGTCAATCATACGATAACAATCTATTTATACAAGTTTTGCATATGCATTAATGCATACGTAATACAAGCTTTGCATACGTATTAATGCATATGTTTTAATGCAGGTCAATCATACAATAATAAGATATTTATACAAGATATCTTGGAGATGTTTCGTTATGCTTGGATGAATACATCTATGATAGAGCTATGGATATGGTGAGATCTTGTTTATACATCCATATACCTTGTTTTATATACGGTGATCTGGTTTCTTATATATTAATGCATATGTAATACATGTTTTGCAGCCACTTACACACGCTATGTACATATTTTTCATTTCTCCATGTGGGATTTTTGGTTCTGTCTTTGATTAGTCTTGTAGGTAAAAACCCTAGGTCAGTTACTTCATGTTTTTGTGATGTTTTTAAATATTTTGGTAAAAATAAGAAGACGGTGATAATAGCTCCATTCAATGTCGGGTAAGTTTAATTTGCTTATAATTTGTACTTAAGAAAATTACATTTTTATTGTGACTTTTGAGTTATTAATTTATAACTTTCTTACCTCTAGTGGTAAGCATTGGGAGTTACTAGTTATTGTCCCCGAGACGTTCACTTTCTATTATCTAGATCCTGCGGGGAATGAATTGAATATATATGGACACGCAATGAAAAGGACATTATTCCGTGAGAAATATTTCATATTTTTATATATGTTAACATTTGTTATTATATTACTATTTAATTATGCAATTTAATGTATTACATTAACATGTAGGGCTTTACAAGAGTACGCCAAAGTTGGAGGAAAGGTCCCTAAGAAAAAGAACCAACGACTAACTTATCAGAATGTGAAAGTAATTTCCAGACTCCAATGTATAGATTATTTATGTGAACTGTGCTTATTTGTATTTTTGAATATTTTGTATGTTTCAATTTATAGTGTGCTACACAAGACAACGGCTGGGCATGTGGATACTATGTGATGCAATTTATGAGCATAATTATCCAACATGCCGTAATGGAAATTGATACCATACATCGGATATTATATGTAGTCTCATTAGATAATATGAAATATATCAGTCTTATTATATATTATTAATTATATATACATCATTCTCTTTGCAGGTGTTTAAAACTGTCTTCACTACAGGTGAAAAGTTATTAGACGTACATACTCCCTATACCATGGATGAGTTAAATGATGTAAGAGAACAATGGGCAGAAGCCCTATAAGTAGTGGGAATTTTTCAATATAATTGGGATAATGACGATGATGAATAAAGAATGATATTTCTAAACTTTGTTCTCATAATTATTTTTGTATGAATGTGAATGACTTCTTATGAATTGTCATATGTGTGAATGTGAAGATGATCAATACATGAATGTTTCTACATGTGTCTGAATGTGAAAATAGATGAAATGAATGGAACTACAGGTTGCTAAATGTGTGTGAAAATGGAGGAAATTTGAAATAGAACTACTAGTTTCTACATGTGTGTGATGAAAACATATGAATTAAATATGCTTATACATGTGTGTGAATCACATGATAAATATATAATATTGTCCATCTTGTTAATTTTGCAAGGTTTGTGGCCTGTTGTTGGCTGATATCAATGGATGTTGTAAACCCGTAGTTTAGAACTGAATTGTAGGTTCTTCATCTTGCTGAGCAGCCATACAGTAGGCCTGCAAACTGATAAGAAAAAAATCAGAACATAGGCGTCGGTTATGTGTGTAAAATTGACAACAAAAAACATAGGCGTCAGTTGTTAGTGTAAAACCAACGTCTTTATCCCCTTCTGGCGTTGATTATTCGTAAAACTGATGCCTAATGTGGCCAGGTACCATGGTCGTGCTGGTTAGCACGACCGTGGTGGCGGGGGATATATCATCAGTTATTAGTATACAAACTGACGATGATGATGCCCTTGCTGGCGCCTTTTTGGTTGCGGGAAGGAGATATGACGTCGGTTATTAGTATACAAATCGACGTCGATGATTCCCTTGCTGGCGCCTTTTTGGTGGTGGGAAGGGGTATGGTGTCGGTTGTTACTTAATAACTGACGTTTTTAATAAGGTTATCGTGCCAGTTTTCTTTAAGAACCGACATCGATAGTCCCCTTACTGGCACATTTTTGGTGGAAGGAAGGTTTATGGCGTCGGTTGGGGGACCGACGCTGAAGGTGTCGACTTTTAGCGGTGCCCACTTGGGTG
Source organism: Alisma plantago-aquatica (assembly GCA_963693085.1). Classification (NCBI taxonomy): domain Eukaryota; kingdom Viridiplantae; phylum Streptophyta; class Magnoliopsida; order Alismatales; family Alismataceae; genus Alisma; species Alisma plantago-aquatica. Next base: position 613,001,981 of record OY856411.1, read on the forward strand.
TCTCTTGGAAACTGATGCCTTAGGCCTTAAATAACTGACGCCAAAGGTTATTTCTATAGTAGTGTGCCATCTCGATAGCACCAAGTGTTGTCTCAGTAGCATCAAAATATCTAGAATTCATTGTTAAATTTCCCATAATGTCGCTACCATCAACTTTTATGTTGGTAGAACCAAATTGTGTTTAAAGTGCTCAAATAGCCTAAAACAAGGAGAAACCAACATAAGTCTGAATAAAATTTGTTAATTTAAGATAATTCAGTAAAAATACTTATTAATTGTTGCAATAGTGTTTCATGTGCTAGTAATGATAAGCAATGCATAAGTAATATCAAAGTGAACAATTATGCACTAAATACATGAAAATAGCCTATGAAAAGTAACTAAAACTCAGTGCATCAAATTCCCCTAAGTTTGAATGTTGCTCGCCCTTAAGAAACACTACCTTTGGATCTATTTGAAATAAGTCAGTAAGAGGAAATATGTCATGAACCACATTTTTCAAAAACCCCCACGTGATGGTCCTGATCTGACCCTTACTAACCACTGAACAAATAACCACTCCAAAGTGACCAAAAATGGTCATTAAAGTGTGCACCCTTAGATCACTAAAACACTATTAATACAACAGTTGACATCATAGTCAATAGGGCATCTTCTTGATGCACCATGTGAATCTATATTGCTCTGTCTACCTACCAAACTATGTTGGAAGTAGTTCCCTATGTAGAAATAAATGAGGGGATCAATCATTTATGTGGCCTACCATAAAGAGAAATGGGTGGAATGAAATAGGTGGCTATGAATAAGAATCATAAGTAACATCAAAATTATCTATGGAAAGACAAAATATGATGAATTTATAGAATGATGGGAATGAAAAATGCATGAATCCTAACTCTTACTATTATGGTGGAATTATGAATGCACTCAATTTCTCATTTGATTTATGAGTGTGGGTAAAACAATGCACCCATGTAACTATTTTCAACTTCTCCATAAAGAAACCCTAGATTGAGTTCAAGGCATCATTTTATCCCTATGTATTTGATTTCCTTTTCTTTGTGCCATCTTATTTTTAGCATAGTTTATGATTTATGCTTGAGATTTCTTCAAAATATATATCATTACCTCTCTTTTTTAGTGGGATGAATGTGGATGTGTATCCTTTCACTTCATATTTGAGTTAAAAGCTACATATATACATGATCCAAAGTTGATGCAAAAACATGACATAAAAAATAAAATCTATATGAAATTTGTTATGGAACTAATTGTTATGCACATCTTTATATTTGTTTTCTTTTTCTAAATAATGCACTATAAAGAAACTAGCTATCATGATACCTATTATGCTATGCAATGCAATCAAGAGGAAATAATTTAGGACACTTGATCATCTTGATGGTGGATATAGTATCATGAAAGGTGGTTGGAATCACATGATTGAGATACAATGCCTTTCTTAACTATGATATGTACTCTCCTATCAACCTGTGTATAGGGTAGCCTTAAGGTTTCTTTCTAAAATCCCATTAAAGGTCATTTTACTTGTTTGGTTGGTTTGGGATCAAACCTCATCGTCATACACCAATATTGGATAAATTGAGATTTTTATTGATAATAAGTGTCCTCAAGGTGACTAACCCATACACTTCCACCGGATGGTGTTGCCTTAGACTTTGCAAAATAAGCTTAAAAATATCTGATCATTAAAAAATCATTGCAAGGGCACGAAACACATTTATTTTGAAGATAGATAAAATCATGATAACTAATCTCCACAATTAAACTAGATAGATGCAGATCTTATACTCACAAATAAGGAAAAACTAAAGCAAGATAGAAAATAAAATAGATAAATTTGTTCTAGCACCCGCTACGCTTGAACTTGACTATATCCTCATAGTGATAATTCAAACACAAGATGGAACAGGGTTACCATGTTCTTAGAAGGGTGGTGGTGGTGGCTGAAATATTCTCAGTGGCATCTGTAGATCAAGATGTGCTGGCATCTATCCCTCTATGTTAGTCCCATCGACTTATATGTTGGTGGTACCAAGATATGACATCCTTTATCCTTTTTGATATGTAAGATTTGGTGCCACCAACTTGTGTGTTGGTGGTATAACTATCTTCTCATGTAGCTCTATAATTTTTCTTTAAAATGTTGGTGATACCGACTTGGTTGTCGGTGATACCGACTTTGTGCAGACTTCAACCTGACATGGATTCGATACCATTGACTCGTGTGTCTATGGCACCAATTTTTTTTAAATCCATGTTAAACACTTTTAGCAGGTCGGTGCCACCGACTCTAGTGTCAGTGGTACCAACACTAACTCTGTCTGCACACCAAAAAAAGCAACAAGATACCATCTTACATAAATTAAAAATCAAACAAGACAATTACGAAATTGAAACAATGGAAAGTCCTAAACAAAAAGTAAATAATAGAAACAAAATTTTGTTGTTTCTCATAAGTGCCATGGTTTACTGTCCTAAGCTCAACAAGGTGATTTTCTTTAGTTGGGGTTGTCACGGGATGGTTGTGAAGACTCATATTGTTATGACCCACTCTGAGTTTAACTAGTAAATACCTCAATTAGTGTGAAGTACCTTTATTAGTGCTAAGTACCTTGTTAAATATCATGGTTAATCAAGATAAGCTAAGATGTGAATAAATAGTCAAAATTGATTCATCAGATGTAATTAATGTTAAATGTAGTGTTAATTGTTAAGTTAATAACCTAAAATAATTAACCTATCTAAGATGGTCTAGTTGCTGTGTTTTTATTCCTTGCGGTTGTAGTGGATCTTGTGCTTGAAATTTTGCAAAACAAATCACTCGATTTGGACCTACGAGGCAATAGTTATGAAGGTTTGGAGGTTTTAGGTTTAATCTGCAATTTTCCCAATTTTTGGCTATTAATTCCCTTCTTTCCTTATCTTCTTCCCCGATCGATCTGTTTGAGCGGTGCATAGGATGCGCTCGACCGACCTGCGAAGGGGGAAAGGGGCGGTCGATTTTTGGGCTCCTCACCATTGATTCAGTGGCGCCACCTCTTCCACCTTCCTCCTACCTCCTTTTCCCCTCTTTCCTTGCCCTAATCCGTGGCCACGACCAGCTACTAGGGCGGCCGACCAGCAAAGCCGTGTCCAAGCTGCAGTTGCAGCGGCGCTGGCTAGGAGCCACCATGGGCGCGAGGAGTAGCTCGAAATGGTGCCATCAACTTCGTCCTTGAGGTCCAAACCAAAATCCACAACCAATAGCTTCGATTCAGCACCTAGCTCAGCCCCCTCTTAAACCTGTACGTGAAGATGTTGCTTCTTGCAGCACTAGGTCCGACCAGGGGCAGATTTGCCCAGGAAACACCAAGATAATGGTGCCAACGAGTTTGTCCAAGGGTCTAGAACTCGTTTCCGTAGCCAACAAGCCACGAGAAGCGATGATTAGCTGAACCCCTGCTTCCTGTGTGTGAGCGTGTGCACCTGCTGCATGAAGCAGGTTGTTTGAGAGCAATTCCAAGGTAGAAGAAGACGTATTGATGCCCAGATACTGGTCTCTAGATGCGTTTCCAGTTGTATTTGGACACCTCGACCCACTGGGAGTAGCATCTCACTTACCGAGCAAGATTTGATTCTAAGGGCCTGTTTGGTAGGGTGTAAGAGTACTTCCTTACATTAAAAAACCTACTTTTTACTTTTAAATTTTATTTGGTTGGGTGTATTAGGGTGTAATTGGTAGATTTCAACTTACATCCAACTTCCTGTTCAGCTGCAAATTCACGGAATAGGTACCGCGCCCGATCTGGGCGCGGTCGGGTGTAGAAGTCCCTATCATCCGGTTCTCCGGTCTTCTCCGTAACTTTTAGCTAGCAACTGACCGCTTCTACCAACTGCCGCTCTCGGAAGCAATAAATAAAACACACATACTTGGATAAAAGGTCACCGGCTGCTGCTCTCACATGTTTATCAACCAAACAATTACGACGAGCAACAAGGAGCTCGCACGTCACTGTACCAAATAGTTTTCCAGCAGTCCGAAAGACATGGTTTCATTTGGTTGGAGTTCCTTTTCAGCAAACTGCACCCGACAACACCGTAGCAAACAGGGCCTAATGATCGGACGTTTTGGTTGAAATCAGTATCATGCGCAGATGTCAGCGTTTACCCAGATGTCGGGCAGTACCGACGCCGCACGATTTCTAATTTGCATGTTTTTTTTATTAACGTTTGCATGACGCTAATTAGTTAATTGATGTGTGATTTGGATTAGTATAAATACACGATGAATCGAAACTTAAATTGCCCGATTAAATGTTGAACTCAGTAGCATATGACCAGTGACGACACAGTTTGGGTATAAACCCAGGCTGTACGTTTTTAGTAAGTTAATAGATGTTTGATTTCAAAGAAATGACAATGACATGAAAGGGTTCAATAAAAATCTAGTTGCACACTCCCGGTCATAATTAATGTGAATTTATTAATAATTATACGAATCGATACGTTTCTCAAGGATATCATAAGAAATTCTCAGTTATTATCAATAATTCATGTCATGATAAGTAATTAACTCTTAATTGGGTTAAGTAATGCACAACTCAGGATTAGGGTTGATGTGCATGTTTTTCTAGGAATTTCATATAATTTACAAGTGCTATTGATGATTTCTGGTATGTTGAGTAATCAACCCTTATCAGTATATTAAGATGTTTAATTGCATGATTTTAGTATGTATGTGTGAAGCTAACAAGTATTCTATTTATTTAAATCTGCCTGCAAGTATAGTATGTTGATTTCTCAATAAATTACCGTGTTTGAGCATATTGCACTGCCAAGTTAGAAATGATATACATGTTGTATTTATAATGTTCAGATAAATAGACTCGGTACCATAGAGATACCAAAGCCAAGAATAAGTTAGAGAGAGATGCAACGTAGTAAGAGCTTTTTTAGAATAATAAAATAATAGACATATGTGCCCTAAACACCGTAGATTCCCTATGGATGTTTGCACTGTAGGGAGGAAATGATCCACCCTGGCAGCGACCAGTATACGGGGATCGGAACGCACCCACAGAGCGTGCGGGGAGACGAAACCCTTGAGGAAGTCTCCTAAGAGAAGATAGGTTACCCAACATGAACTGGAGATCTCAGTGGTAACCCAGAGGTACCCACAGAGCGTACCAAGATGAGGCCCACAGAGTGTCTCAGACCCTCTGCCTGTGTACTCATCCTACAGGAGAGGTCCAGTTAAAGGCCAGTTGTTTAGTTGCCTTAGTCAAATGTGACGGTTTGAGTCAAGCAGACCCATATTCAGTTCTAGGCTTAGCTTCCCGGGTTTTAAGCTAAGTCTTGTACGGTGAGATCGTAATTCGCTACGAGTCTTCATATGTAGAGTACACTGCATATGATCAGGGCATAAGATAAAATATGTTCATATAGGTTCACAGAGTTTCTTATAAGTTAAACAGTTAAGAAAGATTTGAGTTAGTTTCACAACAGTTGTCCTTTAAATGAAATTTTAGTATTTTCTGTTATTTAATTGTATCTACAGCTTTGCAACAGTTGTTATCTTAATGAAATATTGACATCTCCTGTCATTTAAATTATATTGCTTATATCTGCTCAGTATAGTATTATCTTATATTTTATTCCAATTAATAATCATAAAATGAGTTATCAGCGATGGTTGGGTGAAATTCTATTCACTGAGCCAGTAGCTCACCAACGTACTGAAACATTTTTCAGTTTAACGTCAACACAAGGAAGCTGAAGGATTGTATCACCCAAGTTCTTAGAAGGTAGTGTATAGTTAGATAGAGGCTTCTTAGTCCTTTCTCCTTGGTCCTTGGGCATGTGGTGTGGTAGAGAGAGAATGTAATGTAATATGTAGTTTAGATTTCAGTTAACTGTTGTGCTTTACTTTCTGCATGAACAATGTAATATGTCGTGTAAGTTTGTTTTTCTTCCAAGTAAGGTTAATGGTAAGTTACTTCCACAGTTTTATTACGATCCGATGTTATTCAAGTTTATAGACTTTCTTTAAAGTTAATTTTAAGTGATGAAGTAAAGAAAAAGTTAAGGGTGTATTTGTATTACGTTAAATCCACAATTTCATGCCCACATCTCATGATTAGTGGTAATCATGGGATGCGGGCGTGATAGCGTTTGGTATCAGAGAATAGGTTGAGTACTTAGTTACTCTAAGTCAAGGTCAGGGGACGATAAGAGACCAATAGGATTATGACTTAGTTGTTTTCCTTCTAACTACAATCTTCTAACAGGAAGTGTTCTGTTATACTATTGCAGATGGAAGGAAGAGGATGTGGTCATGAGGACCAAGCTGAGAGCCACATTGGGCCTGACCCTTAGGTGATGGGTCCAGGTGGTGGAGATGATGTGGATGAGGCATCAAGAATGTATAGGATGTTTCTTGAGACCAGGGAAAAGTATAAGATGGAGAGACGGGCTTCTACCTCGAGCAGCAAGGACCTCATGAGATCCTATGAGCTGGTTAATAAGCTTGGAGGTACCGAGTTCGTTGGAACTACAGACCATGCAGTGGAAGATGAATGGTTGAGATAGTTAGAGAAAGTGTTCTGTCTGATGGTGTTGTTTGAGGAAAGACAAATCAATTACGTAGTTTATTTGCTTAAAGGTGATGCAGAGCTCTTGTGGCATGGAGTGGAAGATAAAAGGAGGGACATGATATTGACTTGGAAGGATTTCGTTGATGAATTCCATCTTAAGTACTACCCACCTACCTTTCTGAGTGAGAAGATAAGACAGCTATAGAATATCAGACAAGGAAGTATGACAATTGGTGAATACGAGGCACATTTCACAAGGTTGGCAAATTTTTGTCTACAACTTGTTCCTGATAATGTAGAAAGGTGCAGAAGATTTCAAGAAGGATTAAGATCAGAGATTAGACACACCGTTTCAGCCATTTGTCGAAGAGATAGAGAAAATTTTGGGGAATTTTTGGAAGCAGCGAGACGTGTAGAAGAGTCAGTTAATGCTTATAAGCAGTCTGAGAGTAAGAAAAGATATGGAGACTTTATTAGAAGGGGACAAAGTAGTGGTGGATACAAAGGAGGTGGTGGTTTCTTTTCAAAGATAGGACGAGGACTTGATTGTTTTGGTAGACAAGGATCTAGTTTTTCATCAAGTGGAGGAAGACCCAATTCCATAAGATGGAGTACACAATCTACATGGACACCTCCAACTAGGTCTTTTGGATCATCGGTTTCAGTGACAAGTCCACCGAGGAGAGAGACGTGAGCATGTGATATCTGTGGAAGACCACACTCAGGACAGTGTTGGGGAATAGAGTTTCAAGGATGTCATCAGTGCGGACAGATGGGACATTTCAAGAGGAATTGCCCCCAGTTACAACAGTCAGCACCATAGGGTTCCCATTCACAGTACCAGAATGTCCCGAGACAGGCTCTAGCTGGAGGACCCGGTTCCTCTGTAGCTTCAGGTTCTCGAGGTGGTGCAACACCCAGTGCTAGGGAAGGACAACGAGGACATCGTGGGAGAGAAAGAGCTTCAGGATGCTTCTTCTCTTTGACACCACAAGAAGGTATTGTTTCTTCTCGAGTAATTAAAAGAGAAATGTTTTTCTTGAACAACATTTTAGTTACGATTTTGATAGATCTGAGTGCTACTCACTTGTTTATACAACGTTCTTTAGCTTGTGAGCTTAACCTGTTAACTCAGGAGTTGTCGGTTGAGTTATTATTGAGGGTTTCGTTAGGTGAACCGACAATGTTAACAGATTTTTGTCCCGAATGTTTGTTTACTTTTGGTGGTTACACCATTGCGGTTAATCTTATACCCCTATATGTTAACTCTTTTCAAGTTATCTTGGGTATGGATTTCCTAGAGACGTATCGATTTCAACTCGATTGTTGGAAGAAGGAGGTTGTCTTTCAACAGGGTGAATTTTCTTGTGTCTTTTCTGGAGATAGGAAAGTTTTACCTACGTGTATCATATCAGCCGGTGTAGCTGATAAGATGTTGCAGAAAGGTTGTGAGGTGTTTTTGGCACATGTAGTAGATACTAGAGCTGAGAAGAGCACAGTCAGTCTATGGGATGTGCCAGTGGTCTGTGAGTTCCCAAATGTTTTTGCAGATGAGTTGCCAGGTCTACCTCCTGAAAGAGAGATAGACTTTGAGATCCAGGTGTTGTCAGGTAGTCAACCTATAGTGCTACCAGCCTACAGAATGGCACTTGTAGAGTTGAAGGAACTCAAGATTCAGTTACAGGTGGATAAGGGTTTCATTTGACCTAATTCTTCACCATGGGGAGCTCCAGTCTTGTTTGGGAAAAAGAAAGATGGTACTATGAGGTTATGTATATACTACAGACAATTGAATAAGATCACCATCAAGAATAAGTACTTATTTCCAAGGATGGATGATCTGTTTGATCAGTTTCATGGAGCGACGATCTTTTCTAAGATAGACTTGAGATCTGGGTATCATATTTTGAGGATAAAGGCTTCAGATATTCCTAAGTTGGCTATTAGAACAAGATACGGGCATTATGAGTTTCTAATCATGTCCTTTGGACTGACAAATGCCCCAGCAACTTTCATGGATATGATGAACTGGATTTTCAAACCATTTTTGGATCAGTTCATAGTAGTTTTCATAGATGACATTCTGATTTATTCCAGAGATGATGAGTTGCATGAGCAGCATTTGAGGATAGCATTACAATTGTTGAGACAACACCAGTTATATGCTAAGTTCAGTAAGTGTGAGTTCTGGTTAGTTGAGGTTTCTTTTCTTGTACATGTCATCTCAAGAGATGGAGTAAGTGTTGACCCTAAGAAATTCAAGTATAGTGGGAGTAGCCTAAGACTCCTACTAAGATCAGAAGCTTCTTAGGATTGGCAAGTTACTACACGAGGTTCATCCAGAACTTCAGTGTTGTAGCATCACCTCTGACACGCTTAACGAGAAAAAATGCACTGTTTGTCTGGTCACACAACTGTGAGAAGAGTTTATAGATATTGAAGAAGAGGTTGACTACAACACCAGTGTTGATTTTTCCCGAGGCAGATAAGGGCTACCCAGTGTTTTGTGATACTTCTAGGAGAGGTTTAGGCTGTGTGTTGATGCAGGAAGGCAAAGTAGTAGCTTATGCATCTAGACAACTTAAGAAGAATGAGGAGAATTACCCGACACATGATCTAGAATTAGCTGTAGTAGTTCATGCTCTTAAGACATGGCGTCACTATCTTTATAGTGAGGCATGCCATGTGTTTACGAATCATAAGAGTTTGAAATATATCTTCACCCAGAGGGATCTGAATCTTAGACATCGGAGATGGTTAGAATTGATCAAGGATTATGATGTGATGATAGATTATCATCTTGGTATGGCGAATGTGGTAGCAGATGCCCTCATTAGGATGTCAAGTTCAATAGTAGATGTATTCTCTATGGCATGCTTTGAGAGAAACCTGCTAGTAGAGATGCGGAAGTTGAACTTCGACTTAGGGGTGACAGAGCGGAGTGGTTTGATTGCACAGATGCAAGTCAAGCCTACTTTTTATGATCAAATCAAGGAACTTTAGCAGAGTGACAATGAGTTACAATAGATCATGTAGGACATGACAGAGGGAAAAAGACTAGAGTTCATGTTTTCAGATGATGGTTTGTTGTATCATCATGACAGGTTGTGTGTACCTGGAGATAGTGATTTGAAAGAAAGGATTCTTGAGGAACCACATGCATCGATATATGTTATGCATCCAGGAAATACCAAGATGTACAAGAATCTCAAGGAGTTGTACTGGTGGTCAGGTATGAAGAAGGATGTAGCTAAGTACGTGGCTAGATGCAGTGTGTGCCAACAGGTTAAGGCTGAGCATTAGAAACCTACAGGTACCTTGCAATCTCTTCCTATACCAGAGTGGAAGTGGGAACTTATCACAATGGATTTTATGGTAGGGTTGCCTAGGATACCTAGAGGTTGTGACTCGATATGGGTGATTATGGATAGTATGACTAAGTCTGCTCACTTTCTTCATGTTAAGTCAACCTTTAATGTCCTGAAGTTGGCTAAGATATATGTGGATGAGATAGTCAGGTTGCATGGCATCCCAGTTTCAATTATATCATATAGAGATCCTAAGTTTACATCCATGTTTTGGAATCAGCTGCATTTTGCTTTGGGCACAAAGTTGAGGTTCAATACAACTTTTCATCCACAGACGGATGGTCAATCAGAGAGGACCATTTAGACTCTTAAGGACATGCTGAGAGCATGTGTCTTGCATTTTAGTGAAAGTTAGGAAGAACACACTTGAGCCTTATAGAGTTTGTATATAACAATAGTCACCATTCCAGTCTTGGTATGGCCCCGTATGAAGCCATATATGGCAGAAAGTGTAGATCACCCGTATGTTGGTATGAGGTGGGTGAAAAAGAGATTCTTGGACCATAGATTGTAGATTTGACTACAGAAAAGATTATAGTGATCAGAGACCAGTTAAAAGCTGCACATGATAGGCAGAAGAGTTATGCTGAGAAGAGGCATAGACCTCTTGAGTTTGAGGCTGGTGATGAAGTGTATCTCAAAAGTTTCACCATGGAAAGGAGTGTTGAGGTTTGACAAGAGAGGCAAAATGACTCCTAGGTTTATGGGCCCATATCCTGTCATTGAGAGGATTGGACATGTAGCCTATAGGTTGGAATTGCCATCTATGTTGGCTAATCTACATGATGTGTTTCATGTATCGATGCTGAAGAAGTGTTACCCTGGTACAGAGAAAGATAGTGGACCCAGAACCTGCGTAGCTCTGAATAGATGTGTCCTATGTTGAAGGACCAGTACAAATAGTTGATCAGAGGATCAAGAAGCTTAAGAATCGCGAGATACCATTAGTGAAGGTTTTGTGGAAGAACCACAACCTAGAGGAAGCCACATGAGAGCTTGATTTTGAGATGTGTAACAAGTTTCCTTTTCTTTTTTAGGAATTTTGAGACGAAATTCTTATAAGGGAGGGAGATTGTTATGACCCACTCTGAGTTTAGCTAGTAAATACCTCGATTAGCATGAAGTACCTTGATTAGTGCTAAGTACCTTGTTAAACATCATGGTTAATCAAGATAAGCTAAGATGTGAATAAATAGTCAAGATTGATTCATGTCACGGGTTAACAACCTAACTCCACTATACACCTCAGGCGCCAACATAAGGTGTACAATAGAGTTAAAGTTGCCAGTCCCTGAGTGGATCAAACACATGAGTATATAAATGCACCGAATAAAAAGCTTCCATACATAAACCAAATTGTTCATTATATAGGGGCCCGAAGGCATAGGAGTGCTACAGAAGAAACTTAATACATGAGAAACTCATTACATAAGAAAAGAACATAATCTAAGAGTCCCATTTAGCTTTAGCATCCCCATGATAGATCTGATTTTTGTGAGCCAGCATATAGAGTAGCAACATCATCTTCCTTTCATCATAAGCATCATAAGCAGAAGGTACCTATAAAACATATGCAATTGGTACGCGTCAGCACAATATATAAATATATTGTACTGAGTACGCCTCCGCGTCATTTAATTTACCTCTTTTATACTTGGAAAAAGGATAAAGTTAAACTTGGCAGTAATAAACAATTACAAGTATATAACAAAATTAAGACATAATTATTAACAAACGTGAACATGTAACTTTTAAGCATATTTTCCATCATACATCTCGTGCGTCTGCCCCTAAGGCTTTGACGTCTTCAGGCCTTATGATCTACTCCCGAGGAGTTTGTGATCAATATACAACATCATATGATCTGCCACCCAGTGGCTTGTGACCATTATACATGTGCTCTACCACCAAGTGGTTTATGAGCTATTTTATGATGGAACATCTATATTATATTTGCAGGTGTTCAAGGTATACACAAGAAATTTAGAAGAAGTATAAAAAACCATACATATAGCAATCCATTCAAGCATCATACAAACTACATTCATTTCATTCAATATCTCATGCCAAGTGTTTTACTACTCATAGTTCTCAAGCATTACATATAGTAAGCCAACAAGAGGTAATGGCGTACCTTCTACTCAGAAGTGGGGAGTCCAGAGATGCTCCTCACTGGTACCTTTGATTTCCTGAAATTATTGGAGATTTGGCATTTATTAGATATATTGTTCAAATTACCCTTATTCTAAAGAGTATATAAAAAGGCCCTTTTTTGTTTTGGAGTCATGAGAGTTGAGTATGAATCTTAGAGTATGTATTTGAGTCCAAGATTATTATTGTCACATCAGAGTAGGTTTATAAGGTCAGATTCATGGTCTTTAGATCATGATGGTTAATTATGCATATATTGATAAGTCCAAATAGGGAAAAGAGTGATAATTAGGTTTGATTGATAATTGAGCCGTAATAAAAGGATATGATCATTCCATAATAATATAGATGCAAAAAGATGATGATCATAGGTTTTTGGTGATTTAAACAGGTTCGAGTATTTTTTTCAAATAATTAATCAAGATATAGACAAAATATACATGAGCAATTATTCGGGTCACATTCATGGTCCAAAGATGCTAGATTCATGATCCTTGCATTTTTCTGATCAAAATGGAGTATTTATTCGTATTTTTTTAACACTCCTACTATTTTTAATGAATTTCCCAAGATTAGGTTATATACTAAAATTTGAGTTAATAAACGAAAACTAGAAAAAGCGTGGACCGTTGGATGACCAGATCCAACGGTCGAGAGCTTGCACGCGTAGATTACAAGAGATTTAGAATAGATGAGGTGGATAACAGACGGCTTACTTGGTGGGTTTTGGTTTGTCCACTTGGACACACGTGGATGGTTGCTACTGGTCCAACTAGGCTCGAGTGGGACCCTCCTTCTCCTTGCTCACAGCTTCACAGCAGGCAAGCAGGTCGATCTCCGGCGAGCTCTCACTGGAGTCTGGGGCTCCCTCGTGTGCCGGTGGAGGTCGGGTTAACTTCGCGGGGCCCTTCCGTAGTTGGACGGCCAAGTCCCAGATCATGGCTCCTCCTGAATCGCCGGGTCGGCTAGAAAACCGACGAGCTACACAGCTCGCGGCGGATGGAGGAGATAGCGGGAGCAGTGGATGATGAAGCTCGGCCTTGAGGTGTCGTTGAGGTGATTTGAGGTACCGCGGGGCTCATCAGGGGGTCAATTAGGGGTAGAGAGGAAGAGAGCGCCCTGGTTAGCAGCTAGGTGGCGGCAGAGTAAAACCGGAGGAGGTGAGCTTGAGGTCGGGTCTAGCTGAGCTTGCATCGGACGAATTGAAAGCAAGGGAGGACTAAAGAGGTGTTGGCGGAGCTATGAGGGGGTTTATATAGATGGGAGAGGGTCTGAGCGCGAGAAGCCCAATTCGAGTTGGGCGCGCTGGAGCCAGTTGCTACGGGTGGCTGTCGTGGGGGTGGTTCTGGTCATCAGCGCGGGTCGTGAGAGCACTCGTCGTGTTCGTGGTGACGAGGTGGAGGCAACGCCTCGGTTGGATTGGCGTGAGGTGGCGCGGAGTGGCGGGGAGTGGGTTGCCCTTGCACGGGATGGTTGTAGCCACGTTCTCGCGGGGTGATCGGAGGTAGGGGATGACGGGAGGGTCGTCCGATCTACCCCGGGTTCACAGACACGCCATCTGATGGTCCAAAATGATCCGCAATGAGAGTCTGCGGATTGCTGACGTCAGCGCCGCGTAACTAAGAAAAGAAAATCAAAACTATAGCTTAAATGATTGAAATCGTGACATGTATTAGGTAAACCTTAGTCAAAACTTGTAAAAATCATAGAGGGAGCTAGGAATGTCCAAATGACATGAAATTTGGACCATAGCTTCATCATAGCATACCCCATATGTTGGTAAAGTTTTGGATCGAAATTCCAATCTTTGAGTGGCCAATTAAACTTTAGGAGAATTAGGGTTTTTAAATATATAAAAGATTAAAGGAACCAAGTATAAAGTAATTAGAAAAACCCACTTTATCACATCCTATTCACCTTAAAAGAAATTTTATCCTCAAAATTAAACTGGTTGAAAGAGGTGAGGAAAACATTGCTCCATATCTGCTCATAGTTCCCAGGTTGCATCTTCTTCACCATGATGGTTCCACTGCACCTTTACCATCTGGATCTGCTTGTTTCTGAGCTCTTTGACCCTAGAGTCGAGAATCTTTGTAGGATGTTCTGGATAAGAGAGATTCTCCTGCAACTCAAGAGGCTCATGATTCAACACATGACTTTCATCCTTCACGTACTGCTTCAGATTGGATACATGGAACACATTGTGCATCATGACGTACTGCGGAGGAAGAGCAAGTCGATAAGCACATTCACCAATGCGCTCCATAACTTCAAAAGGACCCACATATCGCGGACTAAGCTTCCCTTTGTTCTTGGCTATGGCACGGATAGGTCTGATCTTCAAGAATACATAGTCACCATCGTTAAACTGTCTGTCAGATCTGTGTGCATCTGCATATGACTTCTGACGATCCTGGGCCCGTTTCAACCTCTTCTTGATCAAGGACACCTTATCAGCATATAATTGTAACTCCTCGGACTTTAGCATCTTCCTTTCTCCTACTTCATCCCAATGGAGAGGGGATCTACATGGCCTACCATAGAGAGCTTCATAGGGTGGCATATCAATACTAGATTGATAGCTATTATTGTAAGCGAACTCTACTAATGGCAGGTAGTAATCCCAAGATCCTCCCCAATCTAAGAGACATGCTCTGAGAAGATCTTCTAAGATTTGGATAGTACGTTCTGACTGGCCATCAGTTTGGGGATGATATGTTGTGCTAAAATTCAACTGTGTACCCAGCTCATTCTGCACCTGCTTCCATAAATGTGATGTGAACTTTGGATCTCGATCTGAAACTATAGATACTGGTACTCCATGAAATCGTATGATCTCCTTTATATACAACTTAGCAAGCTCAGGAACCTTGGTCGTAGTTCGCATAGGTAAGAAATGTGCAGACTTGGTCAACCGGTCTACTATGACCCAAACCGCATCATGACCCTTCCTGGTCCTGGGTAGTCCCACCACGAAATCCATGGTGATATTTTCCCATTTCCATTCGGGAATTGGTAAGGGTTGCAACAGACCACCGGGACGTTGGTGCTCGGCCTTAATCTGCTGGCCAGTGAGACACTTAGAGATAAACTCTGCGATATCATTCTTCATACCTCTCCACCAAAAGTGTCTCTGCAAGTCCTTATACATCTTGGTAGATCCAGGATGTATGGAATACTTAGACCCATGTGCCTCTTGCAGGATACGCTTCTTAATCTCTGACTCTTTAGGTACCCACATCCTATGCTTGTACCTTAGTCCACCGTCCATACCAACATATAGATGTGTCTGGGGCTTTTCCACAAGAGTTGTCATCTCCTCCAAGCTAGGGCTGTTCTTTTGAGATATCAGGAGTTCAGAAAGAAGACTAGGAATAATATTGATATTTTCCAAAATAATAGAGCTAGATTATGCTTGAGATGACCCAGAAGATAAAGGTTCCAGATGCATTGATGCACAAATCGACTTCTTACAACTAAGAGCATCAGCTACAACATTGGCTTTGCCTGGATGATATGCAATTGTGAAATCATAATCTTTGAGATACTCCAACCATCTTCTCTGTCGAAGATTGAGGTACTTCTGAGTCAAGAGGTATTTGAGACTTTTATGGTCTGTGAATATATCAAAAGTAGCACCATACAGATAATGTCTCCATATTTTGAGAGCATAGACAATGGCAGCTAATTCCAAATCATGAGTTGGGTAATTGACCTCATTAGGTTTCAATTGTATATAGGCATAGGCAACAACTTTACCATCTTGCACGAGGACACAACCCAGACCCATTTTAGAAGCATTAGAATATATTACAAAGCCATCATTCCCAGAGGGTAGGGTCAAAACAGGAGCAGAAGTCAAGAGAGATTTTAATTCTTGGAAACTAGTCTCACACTCAGGAGTCCAAATGAATTTGACATCTTTTCTGGTAAGTTTAGTCATGGGTAGGGCTATTTTACTGAAATTAAGGATGAAATGACGGTAATAGCCGGCTAGGCCAAGAAAGCTACGAATTTCAGAAGCATTGGTAGGGGATTTCCAATCGAGGACAGCTAGAACTTTGGCAGGGTCAACAGAGATTGTCCCACCTGAAATGACATGGCCAAGAAACATGACTTGGTCAATCCAAAACTCACATTTAGATAATTTAGCATACAATTTTTGGGCTCTCAAAACATCAAGGACTTTCTGGTGGTGTTCACGATGTTGATCAAAAGAATTTGAATATACAAGAATATCATCAATGAAGACCACAACAAAGTTGTCAAGGAATGGCTGGAAAACAGTATTCATCAGATTCATAAACACTCCAGGAGCATTAGTCAAGCCAAATGGCATCACCACGAATTCATAATGTCCATATCTAGTTCTGAAAGCTATCTTTGGAATATCACAATCTTTTACTCGTAATTGATGATAACCTGATCTAAGGTCAATCTTTGAGAACACAGTGGTAGTACGAAGCTGGTCAAACAAGTCATCAATTCTTGGGAGGGGATATTTATTTTTAATGGTGGATTGGTTGATCATGTGATAATCAATACACATTCGCATTGACCCATCTTTCTTATTAACAAAAAGGACAGGAGCACCCCAAGGAGAAGTACTAGGATGGATGAAGCCTTTATCAAGAAGTTCCTTGAGTTGTTTCTTGAGCTCTGCAAGCTCGGCAGGTGCCATCCTATAAGGTGCCTTAGAGACTGGTGCGGTGCCCGGTGCTAACTCAATTGAGAACTCAATCTCACGATCTGAAGGCAGCCCTGGAAGCTCCTCAGGAAAAACGTCCGGGTAATCTCTCACCACATCCAAGCTCTCTATAGGTCTCACCATAGGATCAGGCATGGATACAACAACAAGATAGGCTCTACAACCTTTGGCTATCAAAGTTTCAGCTTTAAGAGAAGAAATAATCATATTTCGGTTTCTTTCTTTTCTCCCAGAAATAGTCAAAGGTTTAGAATTGGGTGCACAAAAGACTACTTTCTTGCCTCGACAATCAAGCATAACAAAGTTGGAAAAGAACCAATCCATCCCCAAAATTAAGTCAAATCTTCCATATCAAGAAGAATGAAAGCAGATTTAAATTTATGGCCACCAAAAGAAAAAGGCAAGGTTTTGGTTTTCTGAAGAGAAGTATAAATTTTGCCACTGGGAGTTGTCACATCCAAGATATAACCTAGATCATTGATCTCTAACTTGAGAATGGAAGCAAGATTTCTAGATATGAAGGTATGTGTTGATCCTAAATCGAATAGGGCCACAACAGGATGATCTTGGAGACATATCATACCTACATTATGATTTTATATAAGATCATGGTTTTCAAAGATTTATCACAAAAAAAAATTATTAACATTATTACCTTCAATCAGACGATTGTCATTGGCCTCAGCTTCCTCTACATCGATTGCAAAGACTCGGCCCTGAGGGTGTTCTGGCTGAGCCTGAGCTATAGGGACAACTGGCTGAGCAGGTGGAGCTCCAGGCTGAGGTAATGGGGCAGGACGATTCTGAGGTGCCCCCTGGACCAGAATTGGGCAATTGTACCTCATATGCCCTTCATTCTTGCAGTAGTAACACACTGGTTTTTTGAACTTGCATCTCCCTGGATGTGAGTTTCCACAGTTTTTGCACTTGTTAGAACCAGATGAATGCCCCCGGTGTGGTTCATCTCGGCCTCGGCCTCCCCGGTTTGGTCCTCCTCGGTGTGATTGACCTATATGGTGATTTCCTCCTCCTCTTCCCATGCCATGGCTGTGAGACTTCTTCTGACCATTCTCCTTCTCCTTGCCCTTGGTGACGGATGCATCAGTTAGACCTAGGTATCCCAAGCTTGGTGTTTTGCTCTTCCCTAAGGTTCTTTCTTGGGTAAGGGCATTGTTGATGGCAGCTTCAAAGGTAGGATGGGTAAAGGTGCAAAGGTGAACTTTGATTTCTTGGTTAAGGCCTGATGAGTGCATACTCATCATAATTTTCAATTACCTTTTTGGAACAATTTAATATCTTTTCCACATCTTTTCACCCTAATATGAATCATAATGCACAAAACTACTAAGTAATTCAATAATCAAGGTTTTAACTAAATATCTTTCATTTTATGCAGGTACAGCAGGCAACTCCATGCAAACGGTCTCAAGATCGTTTGGATCCATGCGGTCTCAAGATCGTTTGCTGGAATACACAAAGAAACAAGACGAAACCAGCTGCCCAAGAAGTCCATGCGGTCTCAAGACCGTTTGGTCCCATGCGGTCTCAAGACCGTTTGGTCCCATGCGGTCCCAAGACCGTTTGGTCCCATGCGGTCTCAAGACCGTTTGGTCCCATGCGGTCCCAAGACCGTTTGGTCCCATGCGGTCTCAAGACCGTTTGGTCCCATACGGTCCCAAGACCGTTTGGTCCCATGCGGTCCCAAGGCCGTTTGGTCCCATGCGGTCCCAAGGCCGTTTGGTCCCACGCGGTCCCAAGGCCGTTTGGTCCCATGCGGTCCCAAGACCGTTTGGTCCCATGCGGTCCCAAGACCGTTTGGTCCCATGCGGTCTCAAGACCGTTTGGTCCCATGCGGTCCCAAGACCGTTTGGTCCCATGCGGTCCCAAGACCGTTTGGTCCCATGCGGTCTCAAGACCGTTTGGTCCCATGCGGTCTCAAGACCGTTTGGTCCCATGCGGTCCCAAGACCGTTTGGTCCCATGCGGTCCCAAGACCGTTTGGTCTCGCGCGGTCCCAAGACCGTTTGGTCTCGCGCGGTCCCAAGACCGTTCGATGCAAGCATAAGGATCGTTTGAAGAACTAAAGCCGCGCGACCACACCAAAGCCAGACTGATCAAAGCAAGACCGTTTGGCGCTCAAACGACCTCCAAACCGTTTGATGCCCAAACGGTCTCAAGACCGTTTGGTGCCCAAACGGTCTCAAGACCGTTTGGCGCCCAAACGGTCCCCAGACCGTTTGGCGTCAGATCTAAAACTATAAATAGACCCCCAGGGTCCCCATTTGAGGCATCGGTTCCGGACGCCGAAAGGCTGCCAGAGCACCATCCCGATCAAGTTCCACTCCACCTACAGCTGGTGTTGCGTCCAAGGAGGCTAAGAAGGAGAAGAAGACGGAGCAAAGAGCGCATCTTCTTCACCGGGCTGCGTCCACCTTCTGCACCGAGCTCATGGCGGATCTATCTTCTTCTTCTATCTTTCTTGTACCTCGCATCATGAGCGAGTAGTCCTTTTTCGCTGGGGTGCGGGGACTAGCCCCGCTGCCCATGCAAACCATGTTCTCTTGTTAAACTTTCCATGGCAATGTATATAACTCTTCATTTTGTCGTTTATCGTTAAGCTTGTGAGTTGGTTATGTGCGTGTTTCCATCTTTGTGCTCCCTATGTTGCGAGAACTTCAATGCATAGGTATGAATGTCGTTTAGCATGTTAGACTCCTTGACGAGAACTTCCGATAGGATTCCTTGAGGTAGTAGGTGTAGGATCCGCGAGGGGACGGTCCGCCTAACCTTCGGTGACACTTGTGTGCGCCTGACGCCCGTAAGGGGGGTTCACAGCCTTAGTTGGATTTTGTATCTTCGTGCTTTTCGTCGATGTTTACACGTACAATAGTCGCTTGTTTGCTTTGCGGTTTGTGCGGTTGACTCCCTGATTAGAAATAGGATGGGATTTCATCGAGGTCGTAAGTGTATGATCCGCGAGGGGACGGTCCGCCTAACCTTCGGTGACACTTCTGTGCGCCTAACGCCCGTAAGGGGGGTTCACAACTTCCGTGGATTTCTGTATCTTCAGAGCCGTAAGACGTATGATCCGGATGGCGATGAGAAATCGGCTGACTATGGTGACGCTTACGCGGACCTGACGCCCGTAAGGGGGGTTCTGCAGCAGCTCTACTTGGAGTGTTATTTCGTGCCTGGATTGTTCGCGAGAGAGTATGATTGTTGTGTAGCGGTGGTCAAACCCGGTACCATCCCAGCGATTTCGTATCATTAATCTAAACCCATCTTTTATTCCACGTTTACTTTCTTGCAATTAGTTTAATCAAACCAAAATCAACCTATTGTTCTAAATATTAGTTTTACTTGAGCTAGATCTAACTGACAAGGATTCTTAAAAACGTTGTCCTTTGGGTTCGATCCTAAACTATACTGCGATAAGATCCGTCCGCTTGCGGGTGGTATTGTTGCACTTGGTTTTGGTAAAAGCTCGGGGATATAAACCCCGAGTGAATTTGTTAGTGCATTCAAAAGCCACATCAAATTCTGGCGCCGTTGCCAGGGACAACGGAATCAGTCAGTCAAATCAAGTTCTTTTAAGACTAATCTAGGATTTTTTTTTTCTTTTTGAAACTATCGCTTATCTACTTGATCTTTATTCTACTCCAAGGATCTCACTTTCAAACCTTTTTAAGTTTCAGGTGCTCTTGACGATTAGTGTATGCACCGTTCGGATAGTCTCGGACTGACTGCGAGCTTTGATCCCGAGATCGATAGAACCTTCCATCGTCAGATCCGAGAGAATCAAGCCAGAATGGCGCAAGAAGAAGAAGTAGCCCGTAGGGTAGCTCAAGCCATCAATGCGCAGAGAGAGAGGTTCATGCAAGAAGCTAGAGCTGCGGTTCAACAGGAGATCTTAGCAGCACAAGCAGTAGCGCAGGCAGCGGAACTTCAGAAGGATCTTAGAGAGTTCTCTATCCCAAAGGCCGCAAATGTATATCATCCGGTGCAGCCTCCTCCCATCGAAGCTGCCAACTTTGAGATTAGAGCACATTGGATAACCTTGCTTCAGAACAACCCATTCTACGGTAAACAAGCTGAAGACAGCCAAGGTCATCTTCTCAGATTCATTGACCTGTGTGCCATGACGAAGCAAAATGGAGTCTCTGATGATGCTATTCGACTCCGTCTCTTCAAGTACTCTCTGGCTGACAAAGCCATTAGTTGGTACAACTCACTGCAGAGTGATGTACCCATCACCACCTGGGAGCAGCTTCAAAACGCCTTTCTGGAAAAGTTCTACCCCCCGTCCCTTACATATGAAATCAGGGGACGAATCACAAATTTCACTCAAGTCCCAGGAGAAACTCTTTCCGAAGCTTGGGATAGGTACAAGGAGCTCCTACGAAAATGCCCACACCATGGAATTCCTAAGAACCAGCTGATCGAGATATTCTATAGGGGTGTGGAAGATGATGTTAAGATGTTCCTTGATTCCTCGTCCGGAGGGAACTTCATGCGGCAAAGTTACGACAGCGCATGGAGAGTTGTCACCCTGGGAGCAGAAAACCAAGCCAACTGGGGTAGATCTGTTGGTAAAGGAGTCCTAAAGGTAGCTATGGCTGATGCTATCCCAGAATACAAATCTATAGCTGAAACTTTGAAAGTCTTGGTCGCAAAGCAAGATCACATAGAATCATCCCTTGCTGCAATTGGAAGAGGACATTCTCCAACTAGGCAACCAGAACAAGTCAAGTCCACTTCTTTGTTTTGTGAAGCGTGCAAAGGCACTGACCATTCAACACTATCATGCAATGTTCTCTATGATGTTGTTTTAAGCAATGCCTGTGGACAAGGAGATAGTTGCTAGATGGAAAATCTTAATGCTATTAACACCAACCCTGGGCAGAACTTTTACAATCCAAATCAAAATAGGAATCACCCAGGCTTCCAGTACGGAAATCCTTCAGGAGCTATGAACTCACATCAATTTGTTCCAAATAATCAACCAAGAGGCCCATCTGGGTATCAGTTTAATCAGCAACAGAACTTTGGGAATCAAGGAAACTTCAAGGGAAACTTTCAGAACAGAAACTATAACAATTATCAGAACAACTCTCAGTATCAAAACTTGAACCAACAACAGGGTCAAACAGGACCTATCCCTTCTGATGACAAGCTATCTACCATCGAGAAGTTATTGCAAACACAACAAACGATGATAGCCAATCAACAAGCCCAGCAGAAGGCTATTGAAACTCAACTAGCTCAACTTGCTGCTAGTATTAAGCCACAAGTTGGGATCTTCGCTGGACAACCTGAGAACAATCCGAAACATCCGGAGCAGCTGAAGGTTATCACCACAAGATCAGGGAAAAGTTATTCGGATCCACCAGCGAAAACAACTATGGATTTCCCTGAGGAGAATGAACCCTTGACTGATCAAAACTCAACAACATCAGAACCGCAACCGAAGGAGAGAAATAATGATAAGGGGATTTCTGAGAAACCTACCAATGAAGAAGTAGAGACTCCTGAACCAGAAATTCCTGTATATAAGCCTCGTGTCCCTTTCCCATCCCGTCTGAGGGAAACCAAGTTTGATACTAGATTCATCAAATTCAAAGAAGCTATGAAGAAGCTCCATGTTGATATACCATTCTTGGATGCTCTTAATGAGATACCAGCCTGGACCAAATATCTAAAGTCGCTTCTCACCAAGAAGTACATCACGAAAGAGTGTGAAACTGTGAAATTGGCTGCAACTACATCAGATATCATATTAAGCAAGATGCCGAAGAAACAAAAAGATCCAGGATCCTTCGGAATCTCATGCCACATTGGTGATTCATCATGTAAGAAAGGATTGGCAGATCTTGGCGCAAGTATTTCTATTATGCCGCTGAGTCTATGCAAGAGATTAGGATTCGAAGAATTGCTTCCAACTGCTATGACAATCCAACTTGCGGACAATTCAGTAAAAAGACCGCTAGGAATTCTCGAAGACATCCCGGTCAAGGTAGGCAAGGACGCATATGTCCCATGTGATTTTGTTATCATGGACATAAAAGAAGACACCAAATACCCTATTATCTTCGGTCGTCCATTTCTCGCTACTGCTAGAGCTCTTATCGATGTTGAAGCCGGAACCTTACTGCTCAGGTTAGGAAAAGAAACTCTGGAATTCAAGGTCTTTGAAAGCATGAGAAGACCAAGTATACAGGAGGAAGTCTATCTGATAGATTGTGTTGAGAAGATGTCACAACTTACTCAAGAATATCACGAGTCATGCGATCCTTTGGAAACTTCTCTATATGACCTTTTTAATGATGAACCTACTGACCAACAAGATAAGGATTGCGCCAAACCTCCCGACTCTGCTGAGGAGAATCATGAAGCTACCTATGAGGAATTAAAGGTTACCGAAACCCCAGAAGAAATCAGTGAAAAACCAGAACCTCCTGAAATGAAGCCCCTACCTGAAGGACTGAAGTATATGTTCTTGGATGATCTCAAAGTTTGTCCCGTCATTTTAAACTCTGGCTTAACAACCAAACAAGAAGAGCAACTTCTGGAAGTTTTAAAGGAGAGCAAGAAAGCCATAGGCTACAGAATGAGTGACCTCACAGGGGTCAGTCAAGCTTTGTGCATGCACAGAATTCCCATGATGGAAGACCATAAGCCAACAATCGAGCATCAACGAAAATTAAACCCGAATATGAAGGAAGTGGTCCGTCGTGAGATCATCAAACTCCTTACAGCTGGAATAATATACCCAATATCGGACTCACCATGGGTGAGCCCAGTTCATGTTGTACCCAAGAAAGGAGGTACCACTGTCACAAGAAATGAAAACAATGAGCTCATCCCCACCCGAACAGTGACTGGGTGGAGGATGTGTATTGATTATAGAAAATTAAACAAGGCCACTCGGAAGGATCATTTTCCTATGCCCTTCCTCGATCAGGTTTTGGAAAGATTGGCTCACCAAGAATACTTCTGTTACCTGGACGGTTACTCTGGATTCTATCAGATCCCCATACATCCAGATGATCAAGAGAAAACAACTTTCACCTGTCCCTTCGGGACATATGCTTTTAAAAGGATGCCATTTGGCTTGTGTAATGCCCCTGCAACTTTTCAACGTTGCATGACTGCCATTTTTGCAGGGCTTACTGAAACAGTTATGGAGGTTTTCATGGACGACTTTTATGTATATGGTGACTCCTTTGATTCTTGTCTTAAGCACCTCTCCATGGTACTCAAACGCTGTGAAGAAGCACATCTGGTGCTAAATTGGGAGAAATGCCACTTTATGGTAAAGGAAGGCATAGTTTTGGGCCACAAGGTTAGCAACAAAGGAATTGAAGTTGATAAAGCCAAGATAGAAGTCATATCTAAATTGGCAATACCCACAAATGTGAAAGAAGTTCGTGCTTTTCTCGGTCACGCTGGATTCTATAGAAGGTTTATACATGATTTTTCTAAGATAACAAAGCCGATGACCAATTTACTTCTCAAAGATGCTAATTTCAATTTCAATAAGGAATGCATCAAAAGTTTCGATACGCTGAAGAAAGCCCTTACGACTACCCCCATTATTAGAGCTCCAAATTGGGAGCACCCCTTTGAAATTATGTGTGATGCCAGTGACTACGCAGTGGGTGCAGTCTTAGGACAATGCATTGAGAAGAAACATTATGTTATCTATTATGCATCGAAAACCCTCGACGAAGCTCAAAGGAACTATGCCACTACTGAAAAGGAACTTTTGGCAGTCATCTATGCCTTCGATAAATTCAGATCCTACCTTACTGGTTCAAAGGTAATCGTTTACACAGACCATGCTGCCATCCGTTACCTTATGGCAAAGAAGGATGCTAAGCCAAGGCTGATCAGATGGATACTCCTTCTACAAGAATTTGACCTAGAAATACGAGATAAGAAAGGAATGGAGAATGTCGTAGCAGATCACCTGAGTCGCATCCACACTCTGGATGCTGAAGGAATTCCGATAAATGACTCTCTACCAGACGATCAACTTATGAGAGTCTCAGAATCTGAACCATGGTATTCAGACTTAGTAAACTACCTTGCCGCCGGAGTCATCCATCCTCAATACACAGGGAACGGTCTGAAGAAATTTATGCATGATGTGAAGCATTACTATTGGGATGAACCATATCTCTTCAAACTCTGCGCGGATGGATTGTATAGACGTTGCGTCGCCAAAGAAGAAGCCCATTCCATTTTGGAACAATGCCACTCAGGACCCGTGGGTGGGCATATGAGCTCTAAAAAGACTGTCTTAAAAGTTTTGCAATGTGGATTTTTCTGGCCAACTTTATCCAAGGACTGTTATGATTTTGTCATATCATGTGATAAGTGTCAAAGAGCTGGCAATATAACCAAGAGAGATGAAATGCCACTGAATCTATGGCAAGAAGTAGAGATATTTGACGTCTGGGGAGTAGACTATATGGGGCCATTCCCATCTTCTAATGGATTCTCTTACATCCTTGTGGCGGTGGACTACGTCTCCAAATGGGTTGAAGCTATACCAACCATCACTTGTGATTCGAAACCAGTCATCAAACTATTCAAAGATATTATCTTCCCACGGTTCGGAGTGCCGAGAACCGTGATTTCTGATGGAGGCTCCCATTTCATCGAAAGAAGCTTCGAAGCTCTATTAAAAAAATATGGCGTCTCACACAAGGTAGCTTCTCCTTACCATCCACAGACCAGTGGACAGGTAGAAGTCTCTAATCGACAACTAAAGGCTATCCTTGAGAAAACCGTTGGGCGTAATCGAAAAGATTGGGCGACAAAAATCAACGATGCCCTATGGGCTTATCGCACTGCTTATAAAACTCCCCTTGGTACTACTCCTTTTCGTTTGATATATGGAAAAGCTTGTCACCTTCCGGTCGAATTAGAACATAAGGCATGGTGGGCAATTAAACAATTAAATTTCGATATAAAGGAAGCAGGGCAAGCCAGGATTCTGCAACTCAACGAGCTGGATGAACTTAGAATGACGGCCTATGAAAATGCTCGAATCTACAAGGAACATACAAAACTTTGGCACGATGGACATCTGAAAAGAAAAGACATTCAAGTGGGAGACCAAGTTCTGGTTTTTAACTCAAGATTAAGGATATTCCCAGGAAAACTTCGCTCACGCTGGTCTGGACCATACATTGTCAAAAGCATCTCTCCTCAGGGCACTTTCTCTTTATGGAGTGCAGAGTCGGGTGAATTCATAACCAATGGCCACCGCCTGAAGAGATATTTCACCACAACAGACATAGGCACCAAATCAACGCTGGAACTCACCGATCCTAAGGATCCCACATGACGACGAAGGACTCTGTCGAGCCATCGACATAAAACAAAGGCGCTTGTCGGGAGGCAACCCGACCAATAAATCTGTTTTACCTTTCTTTTCCCAATTTTGTTTTATAGTTAATTTTCCTTAAATAAAATTTGCCTTATGGATAGTTTTCTTTCAGGATACGAGATCGGATTGGTGCTGATCACAAAGAATTCATTCTCGGCAGTCATACCTGGTGTTTCCTTTCCCCTCCATCTTGAATTTAGGGTTTGCTCGAGGACGAGCAAATCTCTAAGTTCGGGGTGGAGGGTGGGTGGTACGTATTCCACTTCCACATACACACCCTCTTTTATACTCAATATGTCTCTATCATAAAATTTTTCAAAATTGTGAACAGATACTTGATGGAATTTTATCTTTTATTGATAAAAATGTAACTAACTGTTTGCTATGCATCTTCTATCATAACATCCTCCTTATTCGAAACAAATCCCCAAGAGGACTGACTTTTGAAACTTGCCTGAAATCATCCTGTGAAACTTATGATTCCTAACATCATAATCCTTTTTACATAATGACAAGTATCTGTCAAACTGATAGGGATCAAACACGTTGCGCTTCCTAACTGACTAATGGAACAATGGCTCAGAAACCCCACCGGATCCGCACCAAGTCATTATTTGAGCAGAGTATGACAAAGAGAATAACCCGGTTTTGAATTGTAAATCAAGTTGCATCCTGATCTGAACTCTCTTCTACACTTCTTCTATCATCTTCGTATCCCTCCATCCATAAATACCACCAAAATAGCCAAACTTGTGCCAAATCCCTAAGTTCGGGGTGGCACGCCACTTTCCCCATATCCGCTTCTTCCATACCCCTTCCAATAAGTAGGGGCGTACCACCAAAAATGCAATCTCGAGTCGAATAGAGGAGAGATCTGCAATAAAAAGATGCCAAAGTGCACACAAAATAAATGCAATCTCGAGTCGAATAGAGGAGAGATCTGCAACAAAAGATGCCATAGCGCACACAAAAAAAAAATATATGCAATAAATGAAATTGCAAAACAAATAAAAATCTCGAGTCGAATAGAGGAGAGATTTTCTTCTTCCCTTCATACCACCTTTCACTCATTTTTCTACCTAAGGGCACAATACATGCCCTACCATCCTTAACAATACCAGTGTCAGATCAAATGCATACTTGTTAATTCTGCGGGTATCTCAGAACTCCTACGACACTCTTTGACATGCTTGGTGTTAGAAAAGGCGGGGAGGAAGCGTTGTTGGGAAACGAACTCAGGAACGAAGCTATGGAAAGACGTGTTTAGTGGTCCCAGGAAGTTGAGGTACTCATTCATACTGAGCAGAAAGAAAACACTTGTGATGTGAAGATGAAGAAATCACATGGATCGAAAGTATTTCATTAGGCAACAGTTTCAAATTTTATGTTACTCGAGGATGAGCAACGATTTAAGTTCGGGGTGTTTTGATGAGTGCATACTCATCATAATTTTCAATTACCTTTTTGGAACAATTTAATATCTTTTCCACATCTTTTCACCCTAATATGAATCATAATGCACAAAACTACTAAGTAATTCAATAATCAAGGTTTTAACTAAATATCTTTCATTTTATGCAGGTACAGCAGGCAACTCCATGCAAACGGTCTCAAGATCGTTTGGATCCATGCGGTCTCAAGATCGTTTGCTGGAATACACAAAGAAACAAGACGAAACCAGCTGCCCAAGAAGTCCATGCGGTCTCAAGACCGTTTGGTCCCATGCGGTCCCAAGACCGTTTGGTCCCATGCGGTCCCAAGACCGTTTGGTCCCATGCGGTCTCAAGACCGTTTGGTCCCATGCGGTCCCAAGACCGTTTGGTCCCATGCGGTCTCAAGACCGTTTGGTCCCATACGGTCCCAAGACCGTTTGGTCCCATGCGGTCCCAAGGCCGTTTGGTCCCATGCGGTCCCAAGGCCGTTTGGTCCCATGCGGTCCCAAGGCCGTTTGGTCCCATGCGGTCCCAAGACCGTTTGGTCCCATGCGGTCCCAAGACCGTTTGGTCCCATGCGGTCTCAAGACCGTTTGGTCCCATGCGGTCCCAAGACCGTTTGGTCCCATACGGTCTCAAGACCGTTTGGTCCCATGCGGTCCCAAGACCGTTTGGTCCCATGCGGTCCCAAGACCGTTTGGTCTCGCGCGGTCCCAAGACTGTTCGATGCAAGCACAAGGATCGTTTGAAGAACTAAAGCCGCGCGACCACACCAAAGCCAGACTGATCAAAGCAAGACCGTTTGGCGCTCAAACGACCTCCAAACCGTTTGATGCCCAAACGGTCTCAAGACCGTTTGGTGCCCAAACGGTCTCGAGACCGTTTGGCGCCCAAACGGTCTCAAGACCGTTTGGCGCCCAAACGGTCCCCAGACCGTTTGGCGTCAGATCTAAAACTATAAATAGACCCCCAGGGTCCCCATTTGAGGCATCGGTTCCGGACGCCGAAAGGCTGCCAGAGCACCATCCCGATCAAGTTCCACTCCACCTACAGCTGGTGTTACGTCCAAGGAGGCTAAGAAGGAGAAGAAGACGGAGCAAAGAGCGCATCTTCTTCACCGGGCTGCGTCCACCTTCTGCACCGAGCTCATGGCGGATCTATCTTCTTCTTCTATCTTTCTTGTACCTCGCATCATGAGCGAGTAGTCCTTTTTCGCTGGGGTGCGGGGACTAGCCCCGCTGCCCATGCAAACCATGTTCTCTTGTTAAACTTTCCATGGCAATGTATATAACTCTTCATTTTGTCGTTTATCGTTAAGCTTGTGAGTTGGTTATGTGCGTGTTTCCATCTTTGTGCTCCCTATGTTGCGAGAACTTCAATGCATAGGTATGAATGTCGTTTAGCATGTTAGACTCCTTGACGAGAACTTCCGATAGGATTCCTTGAGGTAGTAGGTGTAGGATCCGCGAGGGGACGGTCCGCCTAACCTTCGGTGACACTTGTGTGCGCCTGACGCCCGTAAGGGGGGTTCACAGCCTTAGTTGGATTTTGTATCTTCGTGCTTTTCGTCGATGTTTACACGTACAATAGTCGCTTGTTTGCTTTGCGGTTTGCGCGGTTGACTCCCTGATTAGAAATAGGATGGGATTTCATCGAGGTCGTAAGTGTATGATCCGCGAGGGGACGGTCCGCCTAACCTTCGGTGACACTTCTGTGCGCCTAACGCCCGTAAGGGGGGTTCACAGCTTCTGTGGATTTCTGTATCTTCAGAGCCGTAAGACGTATGATCCGGATGGCGATGAGAAATCGGCTGCCTATGGTGACGCTTACGCGGACCTGACGCCCGTAAGGGGGGTTCTGCAGCAGCTCTACTTGGAGTGTTATTTCGTGCCTGGATTGTTCGCGAGAGAGTATGATTGTGTGTGTAGCGGTGGTCAAACCCGGTACCATCCCAGCGATTTCGTATCATTAATCTAAACCCATCTTTTATTCCACGTTTACTTTCTTGCAATTAGTTTAATCAAACCAAAATCAACCTATTGTTCTAAATATTAGTTTTACTTGAGCTAGATCTAACTGACAAGGATTCTTAAAAACGTTGTCCTTTGGGTTCGATCCTAAACTATACTGCGATAAGATCCGTCCGCTTGCGGGTGGTGTTGTTGCACTTGGTTTTGGTAAAAGCTCGGGGATATAAACCCCGAGTGAATTTGTTAGTGCATTCAAAAGCCACATCAAGGCCATCTATGAAGTGTTCAATTTTTTCATCTTCGTCAAGGTTGCAAACATGACGCTCAAGGAGTCTAAAGGCCCTAACATAGTTAGCAACAAATAGGTTTCCTTGGGTTAGGTTATTGAACTGTTTCTTCTTCTCCTTCCTAGCAGATATGGGCATGAAACGGTTGGTAAAGATCCCCTTAAACTCCTCCCAACATATGGGGGCATCTGGAAGTGCTCGTGTATGGCAATAATTTTCCCACCACAACTTCGCGGACCCCCTAAGTTGGTAGGTAGCAAAGGTGACCTTATGTTCCTCAGGACACTTAAGGGCTCTAAAGGCATTTTCAACAGATATGATCCATGCATCAACTTTATCTAGGACTTCACCCAAGTCTTCTCCATGAAAGGCTTCGGGTTTGAGTTTAAGGAAGTAACTAATGGTGTTTTCATGGTTGGTCCTAGAGGATGAGGCACTATTTCTAGTTTCTTTTAGGGCTAGGGCGTGCATGCATTCCAACATCACCTTCTTTTGTTCTTCCCAATTGCCTACAACCTTGGTCTTACTAGGGCGTGATTGAGATTCATCACCAGAGTCATCACTAGATCTTTTTCTCTTGGACCTAGTTTTTGGTGGCATCTGCAAGTTCGTATAAAAGATAGTTTAGAGATTTATTTGAGATAGATCATAATGCAACCAATAAAGATTTAGCAATCATGGCATGTATTTTTCCAATTTTTCATGTCTTTTAGTTGTTCCCATTTGCTCCTAATCTACCCACATAATAGGGAGAGTATATCATAGATCATGGTCATGAGAGAGAAAGTAGATGAGAAGCCTAGTGTATATTATTCACTAAATAGGTTGGTTGGGGGTAGTCCTTAATTGAGAAAAGATGAGAGGAAAGATTTTTCTAAGGTAAGGGTGCCCACTTTAACAATAATTGCATTAGCCAGGCAGATAGCTTGCGGCGGGAACCCTCGCACCGTGAAAACGGATGGGGAGAGTGATTATGTCAGAACCTTCCGCAAGGTACCCTTCTAGACACCTTGACAATTTACTTCTAAATGTGGGTTACCCTAGGTCTAGGTAAGGTTACTAATTATTTGATACATCTATATTGATTCATGTGCCTACTCTGATACCATCTGTCACGGGTTAACAACCTAACTCAACTGTACACCTCAGGCACCAACATAAGGTGTACAATAGAGTTAAAGTTTCCCGTCCCTGAGTGGATCAAACACATGAATATATAAATGCATCGAATAAAAAGCTTCCATACATAAACCAAATTGTTCATTTCATAGGGGCCCGAAGGCATAGGAGTGCTACAGAAGAAACTTAATACATGAGAAACTAATTACATAAGAAAAGAACATAATCTAAGAGTCCCATTTAGCTTTAGCATCCCCATGATAGATTTGATTTTTGTGAGCCAGCATATAGAGTAGCAACATCATCTTCCTTTCATCATAAGCATCATAAGAAGAAGGTACCTATAAAACATATGCAATTGGTACACGTCAACACAATATATAAATATATTGTGCTGAGTATGCCTCCGCGTCATTTAATTTACCTCTTTTATACTTGGCAAAAGGATAAAGTTAAACTTGGAAGTAATAAGCAATTACAAGTATATAACAAAATTAAGACATAATTATTAACAAACTTGAACATGTAACTTGTAAGAATATTTTCCATCATACATCTCGTGTGTCTGCCCCTAAGGCTTTGACATCTTCAGGCCTTATGATCTACTCCTGAGGAGTTTGTGATCAATATACAACATCATATGATCTGCTACCCAGTGGCTTGTGACCATTATACATGTGCTCTACCACCAAGTGGTTTATGGGCTATTTTATGATGGAACATCTATATTATATTTGTAGGTGTTCAAGGTATACACAAGAAATTTAGAAGAAGTATCAAAAACCATACATATAGCAATTCATTCAAGCATCATACAAACTACATTCATTTCATTCAATATCTCATGCCAAGTGTTTTACTACTCATAGTTCTCAAGCATTACATATAGTAAGCCAACAAGAGGTAATGGCGTACCTTCTACTCAGAAGTGGGGAGTCCAGAGATGCTCCCCACTGGTACCTTTGATTTCCTGAAATTATTGGAGATTTGGCATTTATTAGATATATTGTTCAAATTACCCTTATTCTAAAGAGTATATAAAAAGGCATTTTTTTGTTTTGGAGTCATGAGAGTTGAGTACGAATCTTAGAGTATGGATTTGAGTCCAAGATTATTATTGTCACATCAGAGTAGATTTATAAGGTCAGATTTATGGTCTTTAGATCATGATGGTTAATTATGCACATATTGATAAGTCCAAATAGGGAAAAGAGTGATAATTAGGTTTGATTGATAATTGAGCCGTAATAAAAGGATATGATCATTCCATAATAATATAGATTCAAAAAGATGATGATCATAAGTTTTTGGTGATTTAAACAGGTTCGAGTATTTTTTTCAAATAATTAATCAAGATATAGACAAAATAGAAAAGAGAAATTATTCGAGTCATATTCAGGGTCCAAAGATGCCAGATTCATGATCCTTGCATTTTTCTGATCAAAATGGAGTATTTATTCGTATTTTTCTGACACTCCTACTATTTTTAATGAATTTCCCAAGATTAGGTTATATACTGAAATTTGAGCTAATAAACGAAAACTAGAAAAAGCGTGGACCGTTGGATGACCAGATCCAACGGTTGAGAGCTTGCACGTGTAGATTACAAGAGATTCAAAATAGATGAGGTGGATAACAGACGGCTTACTTGGCGGGTTTTGGTTTGTCCACTTGGACACACGTGGAGGGCTGCTACTGGTCCAGCTAGGCTCGAGCGGGTCCCTCCTTCTCCTTGCTCACAACTTCACAGTAGGCAAGCAGGTCGATCTCCGGTGAGCTCTCTCTGGAGTCTGGGGCTCCCTCGTGAACCGGTGGAGCTCGGGTTAACTTCGCGGGGCCCTTCCGTAGCTGGACGGGCAAGTCCCAGATCGTGGCTCCTCCTGAATCGCCAGGTCGGCTAGAAAACTGACGAGCTACACAACTTGCGGTGGATGGAGGAGATAGCGGGAGTAGTGGATGATGAAGCTCGGCCTTGAGGTGTCGTTGAGGTGATTTGAGGTACCTCGGGGCTCGACTGGGGGTCAATTATGGATAGAGAGGAAGAGAGCGCCCTGGTTAGCAGCTAGGTGGCGGTAGAGTGGAACCGGAGGAGGTGAGCTTGAGGTAGGGTCTAGCTGAGCTTGCCTCAGACGAATTGAAAGCAAGGGAGGAATAAAGAGGTGTCGACGGAGCTATTAGGGGGTTTATATAGATGGGAGAGGGTCTGAGCACGAGAAGCCCAATTCGAGTTGGGCGCACTGAAGCCAGTTGCTACGGGTGGCTGTCGTGGGGGTGGTTCTGGTCATCAACGCTCATCGTGTGAGCACTCGTCATGTTCGTGGAGACGAGGTGGAGGCAACGCCTCAGTTGGATTGGTGCAAGGTGGCGCAGAGTGGCGGGAAGTGGGTTGCCCTTGTGCGGGGTGGTTGTAGCCACGTTCTCACGGGGTGATCAAAGGTAGGGGATGACGGGAGGGTCGTCCGATCCGCCCTGGGTTCACAGACACGCCATCTGACGGTCCAAAATGATCCGCAAGGAGAGTCTACGGATTGCTGATGTCAGCGCCATGTAACTAAGAAAAGAAAATCAAAACTATAGCTTAAATGATTGAAATCGTGACATGTATTAGGTAAACCTTAGTCAAAACTTGTAAAAATCATAGAGGGAGCTAGGAATGTCCAAATGACATGAAATTTGGACCACAACTTCACCATAGCATACCCCATATGTTGGTAAAGTTTGGGATCGAAATTCCAATCTTTGAGTGGCCAATTAAACTTTAGGAGAATTAGGGCTTTGAAATATATAAAATATTAAAGGAACCAAGTATAAAGTAATTAGAAAAACCCACTTTATCACAATTCATTAGATGTAATTAATGTTAACTACAGTGTTAATTGTTAAGTTAATTACCTAAAATAATTAACCTAGCTAAGATGGTCTAGTTGTTGTGTTTTTATGCCTTGAGGTTGTAGTGGATCTTGTGCTTGAAATTTTGCAAAAAAATCACTCAATTTGGAACTACGAGGCAAAAGTTATGAAGGTTTGAAGGTTTTGGGTTTAATCTGCAATTTTCCCAATTTTTGGCTATTAATTCCTTTCTTTCCTTATCCTCTTCCCCGATCGATTTGTTTGAGTAGCACACAGGTTGCACTCGACCGACCTATGAAGGGGGAAAGGGGCGGTCAATTTTTGGGCTCCTCACCATTGATTCAGCGGTGCCACCTCTTCCACCTTCGTCCTACCTCCTTTTCCCCTCTTTCCTTGCCCTAATCTTTGGCCATGACCAGATGCTAGGGCGGTCGACCAGCAAAGCCGCATCCAAGCTGAAGATTTAGCGGCACTGGCTAGGAGCCGCCTTGGGCGCGGGGAGCAGCTCGAAATGGCACCATTGACTTTGTCCTTGAGGTCCAAACCGAAATCCGCAGCCAATAGCTTCGATTCAGCACCTAGCTCAGTCCCCTCTTCAACCTGTGCATGAAGAAGTTGTTGCTTACAGCAGTAGGTCCGGTCATGGGTAGATTTGCCCAGGAAACACCAAGATAATGGTGCCAACGAGTTCGGCTAAGGGTCTAGAACTCGATTCCGTAGCCAACAAGCCACAATAAGCGATGATTAGTTGAGCCCCTACTTCCTGTGTGTGAGTGTGTGCACCTACTGCGTGAAGCAGGTTGTTCCAGAGCAATTCCAAGGTAGAAGAAGACTCGATGATGCCCGGAAAATGGCCTCTAGACGTGTTTTCAGTCGTATTTGGACACCTTGACCCACTGTGAGTAGAATCTCACTTACTGAGAAAGATTTGACTCTAATAATTGGACGTTTTGGTTGAAATTGATATCATACGTAGATGTCAGCGTTTACCTAGGTGTCAGGTAGTGTCGGCGCCGCACGATTTCTAATTTGCATGTTTTATTTATTAACATTTGAACAACGCTAATTAGTTAATTGATGTGTGATTTGGATTAGTGTAAATACACGATGAATCAAAACTTAAATTGCTCGATTAAATGTTGAACTCAGTAGCACATGACCAGTAACAGCACAGTTTGGGTATAAACCTAGGTTGTATGTTTTTAGTAATTTAATAGATGCTTGATTTAAAAGAAATGACAATGACATGAAAGGGTTCAATAGAAACCTAGTTGCACACTCCCAGTCATAATTAATGTGAATTTATTAATAATTGTATGAATCGACACGTTTCTCAAGGATATAATAAGAAATTCTCAATTATTATCAATAATTCATGTCATGATAAGTAATCAACTCTTAATTGGGTTAAGTGATGCACAACTCGGGATTAGGGTTGATGTGCACGTTTTTCTAGGAATTTCAAATAATTTACAAGTGTTGTTGATGATTTCACATATGTTGAGTAATCAACACTTATCAGTATATTAAGATGTTTAATTGCATGATTTCAGTATGTATGTGCCAAGTTGACAAGTATTCTATTTATTTAAATCTGCCTACAAGTATAGTATGTTGATTTCTCAGTAAATTACCGTGTTTGAGCATATTGCACTGCCAAATTAGAAATGATATACATGTTGTATTTATAAGTTTCAGATAAATGGACTCGGTACCATAGAGATACTAAAGCCAAGAATAAGTAAGAGAGAGATGCAATGTAGTAAGAGTTTTTCTAGAATAATAAAATAATAAACATAGGTTCCCTAAACACAGTAGATTCCCTATGCATGTCTGCGCTATAGGGAGGAAATGATCCACCTTGGAAGTGACCAGTATACGGGGATCAGAACTTACCCACAGAGCGTGCGGGGAGACGAAGCCCTTGAGGAAGTCTCCTACGAGAATATAGGTTACCCAACATGAACCGGAGATCCCAGTGGTAACCCAGAGGTACCCACATAGTGTACCAAGATGAGGCCCACAGAGCACCTCAGACCCTTCGCATGTGTACTCAGCCTAGAGGAGAGGTCCAGTTAAAGACCAGTTGTTTAGCCGCCTTAGTCAGATGTGACGGTTCGAGTCAAGAAGACCCAAATTCAGTTCTAGGCTTAGCTTCCCAGGTTTTAAGCTAAGTCTTGTACAGTGAGATCGTAGTTCACTATGAATCTTCATATGTATAGTACACTGCATAGATCAGGGCATAAGATAAAATATATTCATATAGGTTCACAAAGTTTCTTATAAGTTAAAGAGTTAAGAAAGATTTGAGTTAGTTTCACAGTAGTTGTCCTTTAAATGAAATTTAGTATATTTTTGTTATTGAATCGTATCTACAACTTTGCAACAGTTGTTATCTTAATGAAATGTTGACATCTCCTGTCATTTAAATTATATTGCTTAGATCTTCTCAGTATAGTATTATCTTGTATTTTATTCCAATTAATAGTCATAAAATGAGTTATCTGCCATGGTTGGGTGAAATTCTATTCACTGAGCCAGTATCTCACCAACCTACTGAAACATTTTTCAGGTCAGCATCAACACGAGGAAGCTGAAGGATCGTATCACCCAAGTTCTTAGAAGGTAGTTCGTAGTTAGATATAGGTATCTTAGTCCTTTCCCCTTGGTCCTTGGGAATGTGGTGTGGTAGAGAGAGAATGTAATGTAATATGTAGTTTAGATTTTAGTTAACTGTTGTGTTTTACTTTCTGCATGAACAATTTAATATGTCGTGTAAGTTAGTTTTTCTTCCAAGTAAGGTTAATGGTAAGTTGCTTCCACAATTTTATTACGATTCGATGTTATTCAAGTTTATAGACTTTCTTTAAAGTTAATTTTAAGTGATTAAGTAAAGAAAAAGTTAATGGTGTATTTGTATTACATTAAATCCACAATCTCATGCCCACATATCATTATTAATGGTAATCGTGGGATGCAGGCGTGACACGTATGTCAGTCTAAACTCCACTCTATCATCATCTATCCCGAGTATCAATTAGCCTCTACCCATGGCAATGTTCACATTGGCCATAACTTGGAATAAGCCTTTAACAACATCTCACATCCTCACATATCATGTATATCCAACAAAATCGACAAGATAGTTGAACTAATCAACTTTCACTAAAATAACCTTGCATATCCCATACATACTGACAATCAATTCGTCCACCAACTGGATTGTCATGGATGTTTTTGTCAGTTTCTTCAATCACACCTTAAGAAAGGTAGAGGGAGTCACAATATTTATGCTCACCCCAGAGTCACATTATGCTTGTTGGAAAAGTTGGTTCCTACGAAACAAGAAATGTAGAAGCATCATGTGTCTTTTTTCTTCATCATCAGTCTTCCATGGATCATAGCACTAACCACTTCATCAACAAGCAAGACATTTGTACCTTTTATCTATCTTTTCTTATTGATGACATATGTGGCATCCAAATCACAAAACAAGATTTACTTAAGCGGAAGCGATCATTTGCAGCAGATTTCTGAAAATCACTAAAAATTAAAACCTTTTTCAAAGAGATCCAATCATAGGAAAACTCTTTCAACGAGAACCAATGTATTACATTTACATGTTGGTTCATAAGTACATATATGGTACCATCTCTTCTCAAGATTTACAACATCAACTGCGTTGTTAAAATCTAAACACAGACATCATAAGAACCTCGAGGCATCAAGCCAAAAACTCAAAACGATTCATTGGAAGCATTAACTATTAACTCTGAGGACCTGAGAGTACAGAGACGACACATAGGACATCTATCTACAAGACACGAAAGACAGTACACTCAACCTGAGCTGTCACTGTTGTCCCTACTGCTGCTGAAGTTCTTCCTCTACAAGATTGTTCTCAAACTCCTCCGTGCTCATCCACCTAAAAAATGTTGGATCCCACGGGGTGAGACAATTGAAAATTGCCCCATCGAGAGATAGAACTCTCTTCCGAAAACATTATTAGTGAAATTTAATGATATAAAAATGGGTAAAGGATAAGCAGTTTAGATCATTCTCATCTTTAAATATTGCAACTGTCTATAATAGAGCAGTAAATCATATATTCTCTTTATAAGGAATAGGAAGGACATGTATATCATTTGTCTGTTATATTAACTCAGCAT
Organism: Alisma plantago-aquatica; assembly: GCA_963693085.1. NCBI lineage: Eukaryota > Viridiplantae > Streptophyta > Magnoliopsida > Alismatales > Alismataceae > Alisma > Alisma plantago-aquatica. The sequence goes on from OY856411.1 coordinate 613,040,028, forward strand.
CCCATGCTTTTCTCATGATATTCAATACTCTGATATGTCACCCATGAGTCTTTCTTGATTCTATTGGTTGGCCTTAGCCAATCTGCTAAACAGATTTTGGTTTATACTGGACATGAGAGTGTACATCATCATGTCTTGTTCAGGTATTGGTCTATACCAATCATGTATAAATATTCTAGTCATTGGATTATACCAATCCTTTGCAACTAGTACAATCATTGGACTTATATTATTTCTATATATCCATTCCAGGTATTGGACTATGCCAACCGTGTGCATCCATTCCAAGTATGGGACTATGCCAATCCTGTGCAACTATTCCAGGTATTGAACTATGCCAATCCTGTGCAACTATTCCAGGTATGGAACTATGCCAATCTTGTGCAACTATTCCAGGTATTGAACTGTGCCAATCCTATTCAACTATTCCAGGTATTGAACTATTCCAATCATATGCAACTATTCTAGGTATTGGACTATGCCAATATTGTGCAACTATTCCAGGTATTGAACTGTGCCAATCCTGTGCAACTATTCTAGGTATTGGACTATGCCAATCATGTGCAACTATTCCACATATTGGACTATGCCAATCCTGTGCAACTATTCCACGTATTGGACTGTGCCAATCCTGTGCAACTATTCCAGGTATTGAACTGTGCCAATCCTGTGCAGTTGTTTTGGGTATTGGGTTGTTACCAATCCTGTGCAGTTATTCCAGGTATTGGGTTGTTGCCAATCCTGTGTAGTTATTCCAGGTATTGAACTATGTCAATCATGTGACATTATTCCATGTTTTGGGATTTAACCAATCCTGTGATATTATTCCAGGTATTGGGATTTAACCAATCATGTGATATTATTCTAGGTATTGAACTATGTCAATCCTATGACATTATTCCAGGTATTGGGAATTAACCAATCATGTGCATCTTATCACAGATTACCACATCTTGTCACCTCACACTAGGCAATAACCATTCTCATGGCTCGTAGAGCACATTTAATATCTTGTCACCTCTCATTAGGTAACAATTAATGTCATGTCTTACAAGGCCCATAAAACATCTTGTTACCTCTCACTAGGTAACTATTAATATCATTCTTAAAGGGCTGGATGTGATATCTATGATATCTTGAAGCATTACTTTCCTTATTACTTTTAGCTTACTTAAGATTATCAACTTGAATTGTATTAAGGTATTTCTCATCTTAATACTTTCATCCACTAACCTATCACCTTTATCATAAAGTGCATAGGTTATAGAACACACATTAGAATGGTCCAACTATCTTCAATGATATGGACTCATCTCAGGTTAAGGCATTGCTTTCTATAGGGTTACCTATAATCAATCACTTTAGGTATTTCCCTTGTTAGTGTAATAGTAACTATTCCATTATTAGGATTAGGTCTCCCATACCATCACCCTTTATTAGGGTTAGGATTTCATATACCATCACCTTACATTAGGATTTCACATCACATTACCCATAATTAGGGTTTATTCTTCATCCCAACTAGGGTTTCTCATGGCATCACCCTCAATTAGGGTTTCTCATGGAATCAACCTCAATTAGGGTTTCTCATGGAATCAACCTCAATTAGGGTTTCTCATGGAATCAACCTCAAATTAGGGTTAAATCTGATATTGCCCTAAATTAGGGTTAGGGCTCAACAACCTTCTTGATTAGGGTTTCATGATCACTTCATCAAAGATAATACTTTAGAATCTTAATTTATTCATATTGAATGTATTTGAGGCTTATCCATTACATGATTACCCTACATGTATGGATTCCTCTCTCTCTCATCCTCTCTAAGATGTTGACTATGCCAAACTTGGATAAATTAGATCAACCAACCCTTTAATTAAAAACATTCAATTAGGGTTGACATATTGTATTAAAATATTTCTTACTTAAGCTTCAGGGATTAACTCATCTAGGGTTACCAATCACTTAGTACCTTAAAGGTACAACCCTAGTGATTATCTTTGAGATAAATCAGTAGCAACCATAGGGTCATTTCATCTTTCATCACCTTAGGTTCCCCACTAATTAAATCATATTGAAACATCCAAACGTTCTTGACCATTGATGCTCCAAACGGTTTAAAACCGAATGAGCTTGGGTCTCCAAAGGGTTTGAGACCGTTTGGTCCAAACCATCTCAAAACCGAATGGACCAAAAAGTCCTTTCAACACTTACACGATTCATGATTTCAATGGATGGACCAATTATCAATTGAGTCCTTGATTTCTTTATCACTTGAACTATTGAATCAACCTTCAATTAGACCATCAATTAGGGTTTTGAACTGAATTTATCTAGGATTTCAACTCAAGGAACCTTCAATTAGGGCTTTGAATCTAGTAACCATCAATGATCAACTTTGTGGAATTGGTTCAATTGAAACCAATGAACCATCATCAAACTTTTGACATGACCTGACCCCAAACGGTCTTGAGGTCATTTGGATGACCTCCAAATGGTCTTGAGACCGTTTTCCCCATCCTATCATTGGAATTTGTGAAATTTCATTAGGGTTTAGATCATTGGATTGATCATCAAATCAGCACTCAATTGCATTTCAATTGGTATCTCTGGACCTTCAATTACTCAACCATACTTAACCCTAGACCTCCAAACGGTCTTGGGTGACCCCCAAACGGTCTTGAGACCGTTTGTGTGACCTCCAAATGGTCTTGAGACCGTTTGGGATAATCAACCCAAAAATCTAAATTAACCAAATTGAATTTCAGCACTTATTTCAATTAGGGTTTGCTAATTGATAATCCTTCAACTAATGAACCCTTTAAAATTAATCAATAAAATTTGATGGGTCATCAACCATCATCATTAACATCAAAATTTCCAAATGTTCAACCCTGGTCAACTCTCCCAAATGGTTTGAAAACATTTAGCTTCAAACGGTTTGATGAAACTATTTGCTTTCAAACGGTTTTGTTGAAACCGAATGAGCAACTTGTTGAAACCGAATGAAGTACAATTTCTTTGGGAAAAGTGTCCAAGATGATGTCATCATCATCTACCTTCGTCCCTGTAGTTCTTAGTACTTCATATTTCATGGAATTACCAGTTTCAACCAACAATTAATCAAGATGATGAAGGAATCAACGAAATTGCAAGATTAATAGTTGAATAACAATGTAAAAGGATTCAAGTTATATAACCCGCCTCCAATTGAGATTCAAAGCTCCAAGATCCACGTCTTTAATGGTGGAAGAAGCTTTCTCAACTATCCCAAGTTCGTCCTCAAGATTTTGAGTGAAAAGGAAAGGCTAGGATAGAAGATTGCATGGAGAAAAGAAGAAATCCATCATTAATTTTCGATTTCCACCATGAAATCATGGTGAAAGAAGGTCAAGAAGCTTACCAACAGGTTGGGGGTCGTCCTCCTGTTGCTCCAAGCTCCCTTAGTCGTTTTTGCAAGCAAGAAGTGAAAGGGGTTTCGAAATTACCCTTTCAACTCATGAATAAAGGAGCATATATGCATTTTATTAAAAATTCATTATAGGAGAGAGAAAGTAGGGATTATCTCCTCCATTTCCTTGACACTTTCCCCCTTCCCTTACTTGGTCATGAGGCTATCTTCTTTGCCTCTTATTCCTCTCAATTATCCATGATTTAAAGAAAAGCAAATTAAGCACCCTAAATCATACAATACCTTGCCAATAGTCTTTGGCACAGAGCCTCTTTGTTAATGATGGATTCTAACTTTCCTCTGACCAATACACAAGACCTCCTGCTGAGAGGTAGCAGGAAAAGTCGGAAAACGCTCAGAGGATGGTTAACCATTGAGCTGATGACTTTAATCTGTTGGCAGATTTGGAAATCCAGATGTGCGTCGAGATTCGACAACAAACCTCATGATATTAGAGTTATATGGAAGAACGTCACAGACATTATCAAATTCTATAGTCGTCTCCATTCCTTCTATCATGCTGGAGATCACGACCTCTTCCACCAGTTGTTAGTTGAGGACATTATCCAACCTAAGTTCAAGATCAGAAAGATGAACCTTGTTTGTTGGAACTTTCCTGATATCAATTCTTTAAAGATGAATGTTACTACTGGGAAGCACAAGTGGATCGATGGTTACACGAGGAGATGGGTTGCTGGGGTGGTCAGAGATAGGCAATGTAGATTCCGTTTAGCTTTTAGAACGTGGATCAATGCGAATGACTACATTGCTGCGTATATCAGTGGTATTTTGGTTGCGCTGAAAATTGCTGATGATCATAATCTCACTATCTCCAACATCGAGGTGGACGATCCTCATGTCTACAAGATCATTTGGCAGAATGATGCTGGTCCTTGGCACATTTCTCACATTACCAGAGAGATTAGAGAAATCATGGACACTGAAGCCATCATGGGTTCTTTATGCCCGAAGATCATCAACTCGATTCCCAGAGAGTTAGGTAGATGGGGATGCACCTCTAATGAGAGCTTCATTACTACTGATCAGTTTTCGATTCCTTTACAGATTCGAGGTATGAATAATCTTGAAAGATCCAAGACTCCATACCTTTTCTTCAGTTGGGAAGATCTTTGATCGTTTCTGATGTGTCCTTGCTTTGATTGTGGTCTTCGTCAACGGTTGTGTTGATCATCGATCACCTTGATCGTTTGTGTCTTTGTTGAGGGTCTGTGGGGGTATGACCTGCTTTTTAGCAGGAGCTGTAAGCCTTTTTTTGTTGTGCCCACATGAGGGGAGTGGAGTGAATAGATGTTCCCCTGGCTTAATTAAAAAAAATCATATAATACTAATATCCATAAGTGAGTGGATATTTCTTTTTCTTATAATAATGTGTGTGAGTTATCCACTTCCTTTAGATATTTTCGTGCCTTTGCAAGGCAATTGATCATCCATTATTTTGCAAACTCATCCCTCACCTTTTCGTTAAAGGGGGCTTTAATTAATATATTTATTTTTTCATTAAATTGAAGTAAAGTTCCAATTATGCTTAAATCTTGATTATTTTAATATCAAGATTCTCTCTCCTCCAAAGAGATACAATGAGGTGCCCCTCTCATTTTATTTGCTCTAAATGATGACAAGAAACATTAGGGACTATTTTGAAATGGTAATTTGTATATTGAACCCTGGGTTTTGGGTAAATTGCACATTACACCAAAATTAGGTTTTAATGCACAAACATTGTTCAACAAGCTCTTTCTTGTTACGCAGGCTACCACAAGCCATACCACTACATAATTTTCATCCTTATTATGATTCAACACTTGAGGAGCATCCTATAATGCAACATTTGCAATTTGACCCCTCAACATGGGTAATTTGCACTTTAGTCCAAAACGGGTAAAACATTATTTCAACATTGTTCAAAAGGGACTAAAATTGAAACATAAGCTCCTATTGAGCCTTAATTACTTTTCAAAAATTAAGAGAAAGCATATAATTAACTTTATTAAGAGAAACACCTAGGTTTAAGGCATAACCCAAGTCAGAGATGTTACAAATTATAAACCCCTAATAAGGATTTCGTCCCCGAAATCCCAGATAAAGGGAGACAGATATTATTCATATATCATCTCATCAAGTCTTCACATAACATATCAATGTCATGTTTATGCAAGGCATAAACCCCTAACATATGATGTCCATGCTATATTATGTAACCAATCTGATTCCACAGTTAACCATTCTATGTGGTCAACATGAATTATCCGATACCAGAATTCCTTACCTTGGTATCCATCACATGTGTTGAAAACACATTACATTTTCATCTTTATTTCATCCTGGAACATTTCTTGTTATACATATCTTTTTCTTGGAACCCAAGTCCAAGACAAACTGATATTCTTCTAAGTATCCATCAAAAAAACAATTTTAATTTCTGCACACCAAGTGTCCTAAGACCCACTTGATTGCCATGTCCCTAAAAGAATAGAAAACAAAGGATCATATTCCTCTTATCACCCTATTATTATCCAGGGTTGTTTATTCATGAGAAGAGATTATCATCTCCTCTAAACATTACATGAACCTTCTACTGTTCATGAGTTAATTATTCTTATTTCTTTCTTGGTTCCTTGCCATCAGCATAGGAATTATATGGATGATTACTTGTCATCATTTCTTAATATTATTTTCACCATGATTACTAGATATAGGTACTCAAACCTTTAGTTCATCACTGACTATTGTTACCTTCCATCAGGTAACTATTACCTCTAGGTCTTCATACCAGGGTATACATTATACTAAACATCTTCTTTTGTTCATAAATTGATTTATAATTAAATCAAATTCTTTCATATATCAATTAGAATGTGGTAGAAATATCCATGCCACATATCCTTCTTCATTAGGCTTCTTTGGATTGTTTTAGAATGATTACTTGATCAAAGTAATCAGAAAGATAACAATCTAGGTATGTCATGCTTACCTTGCCTTCAGTAAATGAATACCTGGCCAGGGTATTCAAGAACTGAAATTAGGCAGTATGCATTTATTTTATTTTATGTTTTCATTTCTTTAAATTTGATATACTCAATATCTCAGATTTTCTCTGAGTTCCTTTTTCATATCTTCCCTTTCTTAATGAAGAGAGAGAAATTTCAAAACATACAAGAGAATATTAAACTGAACATAAGTTTTCATTCTACTTATCTCTTCTTTATATTCTCAAAGGATTATACAGATGAACTAAACAACAACTACCCTTCTTGTAGTAGAGAGTGCAAGATAATTCAAAATAAAAAGTTCTATCTTGACAAGTCTACCTTTTACAAGTTATCTAGCATCTAATCTGACCCAAAACATGGAGTTAGTTGTTATCTGTTATTGCCTTTGTCCTCTACTACCAGAAGTAGATGGACCAAACTGTGACACTTGTCTTCGTCCTCTACCATCTGCTCCACTGGACTGAGGTCCTTGTGGGTTTTGCATATTGTACCCTGACTGTTGGGTCACCTCATTGTTTCTTCTTGGACATTGTTGTCTAAAATGTCCTATCTATCCACATTTATGACAAGATCGACCTTGACTTGATGACCTCTGCATTGGTGTACTATATTGAGGTTGAAATGGTGAATATTTTCGTTGTTTAGTACCACTAATCATTGGTCCTTGTGACTGTGTAGACTTTCTTTTAAGGTTTGTCTCATGTTTCTTTATCGTAGACCTTTCTATCCTCTGTATAGACTCCACGAATGTGGCAAACCTCTCTCTACTTTCTAGGGCAGATGTCAGGGTAGACATCTCAACATTCAATCCCTTTTCAAAATGTCGGATCTTCTCCTCCTCAGTAGCTTCCATTTGAGGACAAAAGTGCAAAAGTTCCATAAACTTAACCTCATATTCATTTATCGACATGGCTCCCTGTCGAATCTTCTCAAACTGTGAGATCTTTTCATCTAAGTATGTCTTTGGAAAATACTTATTGATGAATTCTCGATGAAATTCCTCCCAACCAACGTCTTCATCATTCCTTTTTATTACTTCTATAGCCCACCAATGTCTAGCACTACCCTTCAAAAGGTACACAACATGTTTGACTTTGTCAACATCTGGGATACTAAGGATATTAAAGGCTTTTTCTAACTCACAGAGCCAAAGATCAGCATCTGTTGGGTCAGATGTACCAGCATATTCAATGGGTCCTACACGATGTAGTCATTCAAAGGTCTTTCCAGATCCATATCCCTCATTGGGAGCTAGTGCCCTAGGTGCCGGTGTTGGCATCCGGTCTATCATATGTGTCACTATGGTCATGAATTGCCCAAAAAGTGTAAAAAAAACTGGGTTTCTCATCATGACTTCATCAACAGGGGGATTCTCAGGCACTGTTTCTTCTCTTGCCTGATCCCTGGCACCTTCTATTGGTGCAGCAACATTGCTCTCAGCAACATATTCTTCATGTCCTCCATACATCTTTGAGTTATATATCTTCTTCTGCATAAGCAGAAGGCACTATAAGATACATTGGGTTTACTTAGAACAGACTCGATACCTTAGTCCTATGTCTCTGTAGACTCAGCGAACCTAGAGCTCTGATACCACCAAATTGTGGCATCCAACTCACAAAACAAGAATTACTTAAGAGGAAGCGATCATTTGCAGCGGATTACTAAAAATCACTAAAAATTAAAACCTTTTTCAAAGAGATCCAATCATAGGAAAACTCTTTCAATGAGAACCAATTTATTACATATAACATCCTGGTTCATAAGTACATATCTGGTACCATCTCTTCTCGAGATTTACAACATCAACTGCCTTGTTAAAAGCTAAACACAGACAGCATAAGAACCTCGAGGAATTAAGCCAAAAAATCAAAACGATTCATTGGAAGCATTAACTATTAACTTCGAGGACCTGAGAGTACAAAGACGACACATAGGACATCTATCTACAAGACACGACAGACAGTACACTCTACCTGAGCTGTCACTATTGTCCATGTTGCTGCTGAAGTTCTTCCTCTGCAAGATTGTTCTCAAACTCCTCTGTGCTCGTCCACCTAAAAAATGTTGGATCCCACGGGGGTGAGACAATTGAAAATTGCCCCAGCGGGAGATATAACTCTCCGTTGAAAACATTATTGTTGTAGTTTAGATCATTCTCATCTTTAAATATTACAACTATCTATAATAGAGTAGTAACTCATCTATTCTCTTTATAAGGAATAGGAAGGACATGTATATCATTTGTCTATTATATTAACTCAACATCCCATGCTTTTCTCATGATATTCATTACTCTTATATGTCACCCATGAGTCTTTCTTAATTATATTGGTTGTACTTAGCCAATCTGCTAAATAGATTTTGGTTTATACTGGACATGAGAGTGTACATCATCATGTCTTGTTCAGGTATTGGTCTATACCAATCCTGTATAAATATTCCAGGCATTGGATTATACCAATCCTGTTCAACTGGTATAAGCATTGGACTTGTATTATTTCTATATATCCATTCAAGGTATTGGACTATGACAACCCTATGCATCCATTCCAAGTATGGGACTATGCCAATCCTGTGCAACTATTCTAGGTATTGAACTATGCCAATCCTGTGCAACTATTCCAGGTATTGAACTATGCCAATCCTGTGCAACTATTCCAGGTATTGAACTGTGCCAATCCTATGAAACTATTCCAAGTATTGAACTATGTCAATCATGTGCAACTATTCCAGGTATTGGACTATGCCGATCATATGCAACTATTCCAGGTATTGAACTGTGCCAATCCTATGCAACTATTCCAGGTATTGGACTATGCCAATCCTGTGCAACTATTCTAGGTATTGGACTATCCCAATCCTGTGCAACTATTCCAGGTATTGGACTATCCCAATCCTGTGCAACTATTCCAGGTATTGAACTGTGCCAATCCTGTGCAGTTATTCCATGTATTGGGTTGTTACCAATCCTATGCAGTTATTCCAGGTATTGGGTTGTTACCGATCTTGTGCAGTTATTCCAGGTATTGAACTATGTCAATCATGTGACATTATTCTAGGTATTGGGATTTAACCAATCCTGTGATATTATTTCAGGTATTGGGATTTAACCAATCCTGTGATATTACTCCAGGTATTGAACTATGTCAATCCTGTGACATTATTCCAGGTATTGGGATTTAACCAATCATGTGCATCTTATCACATATTACCACATCTTGTCACGTCACACTAGGAAATAACCATTCTCATGGCTCGTAGAACACATTTAATATATTGTCACCTCTCATTAGGTAACAATTAATGTCATGTATTACAAGGCCCATAAAACATCTTGTTACCTCTCACTAGGTAACTATTAATATCATTCTTAAAGGGCTGGATGTGATATCTATGATATCTTGAAGCATTACTTTCCTTATTACTTTTATCTTACTTAAGATTATCAACTTGTATTGTATTAAGGTATTTCCCATCTTAATACTTTCATCCACTAACCTATCACCTTTATCATAAAGTGCATAGGTTATAGAACACACATTAGAATGGTCCAACTATCTTCAATGATATGAACTCATCTCAGGTTAAGGCATTGCTTGCTATAGAGTTACCTATAATCAATCACTTTAGGTATTTACCTTATTAGTGTAATAGTCACTATTCCATTATTAGGATTAGGTCTCCCATACCATCACCCTTTATTTGGGTTAGGATTTCATATACCACCACCTTTCATTAGGCGTTCACATTACATTACCCATAATTAAGGTTTACTCTTCATCCCAACTAGGGTTTCTCATGGCATCACCCTCAATTAGGGTTTCTCATGGAATCAACCTCAATTAGGGTTTCTCATGGAATCAACCTTAATTAGGGTTTCTCATGGAATCAACCTCAATTAGGGTTTCTCATGGAATTTGTGATACCCCGTTCAGACAAAATGTTATTAACGATGCGGAAGCGAATAATTAGTAGCGAAATTACTAAAATTCACTAAAAATTAAAACTTTTTGTAAAGAGATCTACAAACTCTAAAACCCTTTTATAAAGAAACAAGGTAAGTTATTTACAAGCTAATCCATCATTACATCTCTATAATACCTCATCTCGAGAGTCATAACATTGGCTGCCCTATTAAACTGTACATGAGCAGTAAACAAAAACCTCGAGGCATTAAGCCAAAAATCTCAGATCTATATTCAAGCATCTATTGACTCTTAGGACCTGAGAGTACAGAGACGACAGATAGGACTCCCTATATACAAGATCTAACTGACAGTGTCTCCACCTGAAGATCACTGTTGTCCTTGTTGTTGCTGCTCACCCACTGATGGATTTCTTCTTCCTCGGTGTCTACCTAAAAAGTTGAATCCCACAGGGGTGAGACAATTGATAATTGTCCCAGTGAGAGTTATAACTCTCCTCCAAAAGCATTGTTATTGCAAATATTATAATAACAATGAGCAGTAGAATTATAATTATTTAACACCAGGCAATTCATTAAATAAACTAAGTAGAGCAGTATTCTCTAAGCAATCATTTCAATTATAACTTGATTGAATAATAAGTCATTTAATCAATAAGGAATATGAAGAACATGTATATTATTTGTCCAACTAGGACTTAATAAACAATGTATCATCAACCATTATTTCTCGTAGTTCAACCTAAGCAATTATGTTATACGGCTGATTACATTTTACAAACATATTTATGCCCTGAGGAGATGAGGTATACCGCTCATACTCCAACCGACCATTGCAAAATCGAAATCGGTACCATAAATAGGTCAATAGAAGAGCCAGATTCCCATGACCTCATCTTCCTCAGTCAGTGTGAGGAACAACATGCAAGACATCTTGTGTCTCTGCCATTTATATAGTTTTCCAGGGTATACTGGCAACTTTGCTATTAGAGTTACAGTGGCATGTTGTACTCTCTTCGCAATCGAGAGATTTCTTGTTATCTCTCCTTGATTCTGCATTAACATCATCATCGGGAGATTAGTGATACATCATCTCGACATATACATATAATGAAGGATTGAGAGATTTAATGTTATACTCACATCAATTCCTCCATTAGGACGTAAGGATATTCACACCCATTACCCCCACATACTCAAAAGTATGCTCTCCAGAAGTTCCCTTAGGAAAACATGTTTCACCATCACCTAACTGCTGACGATGATGGATCTATGGTCAGGGCTCTACATGATATCATTTCACTTGATTAATTAAATACATTACAACATTCTTTTAGCATCAGACATGTTTTCAATCATAAACTATTATAACAATTGCTATAAAGAATGAGTACTATTTCTATCAAGTTCTTTTCACAGCTTTGTTAACATTGGGATCTCAATCCCTTATCATCTCATCATCATAATCCAAGAATATGGGTGTTCAAACCCTTAGATCATCAATATACTTGTTACCACTTTAATAGTTAACATTATGCTAACAAGTCATTTGACAGTGTAAACATGATAATTGTAATGCAGGTATTTCACATGGCTTTTACAGCCTATCAATCTCTTTTTTTACCTTTTACTAGGCAACATAACATATCATTGCTTACAAATCCCATAAAATACTTTCAATAAACAAAGCATCATAGCTCATACCTGGCTATGTTCAATATCTCATAAAACATGCATGATTAATACAGATGATAACAGATACATATATTTCATATGAGCACAATGTAAAACAACTATAGCATCTTCAATCAAGGAATACACCACTATGCCCTTACTAGGGTTAGGGTTTCCCTTTTTAATTCAATTAGGATTAACCATCCCCTTAAGCTCAAATAAGATTAATGACTTATCATATCATTATCCAACCATACAACTCTCATGCTACAGAATATAACCCAGAATTAGGGTTTACAATTCACATTGCATCACCCTTGATTAGGGTTTAAGTTCAATAACCCACAATTAGGGTTTACTATTCACATTGCATCACCCTTGATTAGGTTAATTCAACTTACTCAAGAAGGAGAATTGACTTCATGATTTATATCATTACCATTGTAATCATTGGGGCTTAATTACTTCATGGGTTTCAAACACACTATCCCATTAAGGTACAAGTACCATGATCACCTTTGATTACATCATGTATTAATTAACTAATCACTTTGTCCCTTAACCACTTTAAGTACCCATGGTGTTTAGGTTAATCAACCACCAAACGATCTTGGCCACTAAGGCCCCAAACGATCTTGACTATCTTAGACCTCAAACGGTTTTGCATACTAAACCTCCAAATAGTATAAGACCGTTTGGACCTTCATGCGGTCTCGGTCTACCCTTGAGACCGTTTGGTAAAGTAGACCTTCAAGACCATTTGCTAAAGTTGGGGGTGAAGACCGTTTACTCATGGTTGACTTTTGAAACCGCATGGACACAATCGGTTTTGAAACCACATGCACTCAACCAATTTGGAAACTGCATGAACCTAAACGGTTTGGGATCGTTTGGTCCCAAACGGTCTTGAGACCGTTTGGTCCAAACCATCTCAAAACCGCATGGAACAAGTATAGTCCCAACACCTAAAATTGAATTAGGGTTTCCAATGTTGGTTCCTTCAACACTTGTATATATATAATCAATCATCAATTGGACCTATTACCATAATTCAATTGAGTTAATTAGGTCAACCCTCAACTGATTTGACCCTCAATTGATCATCAATTAGGGCTTGATTCAATTAGACTAGGGTTTGGAATCGATGACCCTTCAACATAAATCAATGTGAGTCTAATTGATTTGAACCCATTGAACCATCATCCAGTTTGGTCATGACCTGACCCCAAACGGTCTTGGGATCATTTGGATGACCTCAAAATGGTCTTGAGACCGTTTTCTTAAGTCAACACCAAAAACCAAGTCAACCAATTAGGGTTTGGTCCATTGATTTGATCATTATAGCAACAATTGATTGTACTTCAACTTAGAACCTTTGGATCTTCAATTGGTCAACCATGCTTAACCCTAGACCTCCAAACGGTCTTGGGTGATCACCAAACAGTCTTGAGACCATTTGGGTGATCCCCAAATGGTTTTGAAACCGTTTGGGTCACTCAACCCAAACTTCAACCGTAATCAATTATTAAATCAGCAATTAACCCGATTAGGGTTTAGATAGTTGATGGACCTTTAATTAGTGAACCACTTGGAGTCAATTGATAATTAATGGTAGGTGATTAGTCTACATTATTCTCAACAGACCTCCAAATGGTCAACACAACCAAATGGTCTTGGACCGTTTGCTTCTATGCGGTTTGGATGAAACCATTTGCAATCAAACGGTTTGAAACCGTTTGCTCCCAAACGGTTTGGGAAACCGTTTGAGCATAAAAAACAAACTGTTTGCTAAAGTAATTTTCTTTGGATTAACATCAAAGTTAACATCATCATCTTTTTCCTAAGAACAACCAAGAACTGCTGTTGTTCTTCATGGAGGTTATAGTAATTAACCAAAATTATACCAAAGAAGGAAAATAGCTAACGATTATTGAAGAGATGGATGCATTAACAATGCGTAAGGGTTATAGTTATAAAACCCGCCTCTAGAACTGATCCAGAGCTCCAAGCTCCACAACTTTAATGGTAGATTGAGCTCCAGCAGTTTTCCAAGGTTTGTTCTTCAATCTTTGGATGAAGAAGATGGCTAGAAAAGGAAATCGTGTGAAGAAAACCATGAATCTAACCTTGTTTTATGGTTTCCACCATGAATTCGTGGTAGTTGATGATCAAAACTTACCAAGCTAGTTAGGTCATCCTTCCTATGGTCTAGAGCTCTCCCTTGGTCGGCCAAAGCAAGTTTGGGAAGAAAAGAAACTAAGGAAACGATCCTTGGGTGTTTTGGAAAAGGATACTTATATATATATATATATATATATATATATATATATATATATAGGTTGTTCATTCGTTGCCCGGCGGGTAGCCAGAATTTTCGCTACCCGCTGGAGTAACTCGGGTCAAAAGAGTAACTATATGGTATGCTGGAGTAACCTGTCTGAATAGCAAGTGTAACTATATGGTATGCTGGAGTAATTCTGAGTGCAAAGAGTAACTGCGCAGAAAATATACAGTCAGTAATATATATGGATGGGTTTTTTTGATTTTGGGGGGGCAAATGATATTTTTTTTGATCAATATTTTTGGAGAGCTAGACAAAATTATCCTCTACAATTGAGAAAAAATATATATAAAAAAATATGAGGAAGTGTGAAATATATATATATATGTGTGTGTATATATATATATACATATATACAGTCAGTAATATATATGGACAGGTTTTATGATTTGGGGGGGGCAAATGATATTATTTTTTGATCAAATTTTTTGGAGAGCTAGATAAAATGTTCCTCTACAATTGTGAAAAAAAAAATAAAAAAGTATCAGGAAGTATGAAAAAAATATTAGGAAGTTTTGCCGGGTAGCTACCTGTTAGTTACCCGCCGGGTATTAAAGATAAGCCCATATATATATATATATATATATATATATATGGGTTTTCAAGGAAAATGGAAAAAAAGAGGATTATCTCCTTTTATTTCCCAACTAATTCCACCAAAGCTTCCTCCATTCTTTGGGTACATGTCCACCTTCTATAACCATTCAAAAATCCTCCATTATCCAAGTTTTAAAGGAAAAGGAACTAAACACCTTAAAGAGTTAGGTGTTAATGTTCATCTTTTTATCGGATATTGCTTTATATTAAATTAATGTGAGTAACTTCCACTTCAACCAAGATCTTGTTGGTGCCCACGCATGGCACAAGCTCATCTAAACTATTACAAACACATCCTCCAACTTTTGGATGAAGGGCTCCATAATTAATATATTTATTTTTGCATCAAGTTATATTAAAGAGCCTTTTGTGCTTAAATCTTGATTATTTTAATATCAAGATTCTCTTTCTTCCATGATGATTCAAATGAGGCGCCCTTCTCATTTTCTTTGCTCTACTTGATGCCAAGAAACATGAGAGACCCTCAAAAGGTGATATTTTACATGTTGAACCCTATGTTTTGGGTAAATTGCACATTACACCAAAACTAGGTTTTAATGCACAAAGATTGCTTTACAAGCTATATCTTGGAGCTCAAGATTGAGAAAACCATACTACTTCATCATATTCATTCTCATGATGTCTCAACGTCATAGGAACATCTTTTCATGTGCAATTTGCAAGTTAACCCCTCTACTTGGGTAATTTGCACTTTAGTCCATTATTAACAAAACAATGTTTCAACATTATTCAAAAAGGACTGAAATTGAAATATAAGTTCCTCAAAAGCATTCATTAATTTTCAAAGTTTAAAAACAAGCATCTAACCAACTTAGATAAGCAAAACACCTAGGGTTAGTACATAACCCAGGTCAGGGATGTTACAAATTATCCACCCCTTACAAGGATTTCGTCCCCGAAATCATCTACAAAACATATTAAGAGAAAAGAGCAGGGTATTTCCTCCTCATCTCTTCCTATAGTTCCCATGTAGCTTCTTCAACGCCACGGTGATTCCAGAGGACTTTCATAAGACTTATGCCTTTTTTTTCAACTTTTTAATTCTTCTGTCGAGGATTGTCACAGGTCCTTCAACATAAGATATATCATCATTCAATTCTACTTCCATAGGTTGCAAAACTGATTCTGTATTAGGATGACATTTCCTAAGCATGGAAATGTGGAACAAAGGGTGTAACTTTTGCAACTCTGGTGGTAACTCTAGCTTATAAGCTACCTTTCCAATCCATTCAATGATTGGATAAGGCCCCATAAATCTAGGAGCTAACTTTCCTTTCCTTCCAAATCTAAGAACTCCCTTCCAAGGTGAGACCTTGTGGTACACTCTGTCTCCAACCTGGAATTCTAAAGGTTTACGACGCTTATCAGCATAAGATTTCTGCCTATCCTGTGCAGTCTTCAACTGTTGTTGTATTTTTTTAATCTTCTCAGTGGTCTGGTGCATAAGATCAAGACCCAAAAGTTGGTATTCACCGGTTTCATACCAACATAAGGGAGATCTACAACGTCTACCATGCAAAGCTTCATAAGGTGTCATGTCAATGCTATGTTGATAGCTATTGTTGTAGGCAAACTCTATCAAACTTAGGTGCAGATCCCATCTTCCTGTAAACTGGAGGACACATGCCCTAAGAAAGTCCTCTAAGGTTTGTATAGTTCTTTTTGACTGCCCATCAGTCTGAGGATGAAAGGTTGTACTAAACCTTAACTGTGTGTCTAAGGCTTTATGAAGTCGCTCCCAAAAATGACTCGTAAACTGGGGACCTCTGTCAGAAACAATGGTAACTGGGACCCCATGCAGCCGGACTATCTCATCCACATACCACTATGCCAGCTTCTCAGCAGAATAGGTTGTTTTGAAAGGTAAGAAATGTGTTGTCTTTGTCAACCTGTCAACTATTACCCAGATGGAATCATGACCTTTGGCTGTTCTGGGCAAACTAACCACAAAGTTCATGGTTACATGATCCCACTTCCATTGTGGTATGGGTAAAGGTTGCATTTTTCCTGCAGGCTTCTAATAATTAGCTTTAACTTGCTGACACACCGGACACCGCATAACAAACTTAGCAATGTCCTTCTTCAAACCAGGCCTCCAATGCATATCTTTCAAGTTTCGATACATCTTGGTGCTTCCTGGGTGCATGGCATACATTGAAGAATGAGCTTCTTCCAGGACTATCTTTCTCAGGTTATCCATATGGTACTATCATCCTACCATGATAACAGGATACTTGGTCATCTGAATCATGGAAACCATCTCATTTCTCACTACCATACTATAATCTAATTTGTTGAACTGCAGCATCAACTTGTTGTGCCTCTTTAATCTACTGTCTCAGAGTAGGTTTTATATGCATCTCAACTAACAACCCTGATAACAACGATACTCTTAACTGTACATTGTCTTGTTTTAAAGAGATAAGCATATCCCTCCTAGAGCATACCAAGGAATTTAGCTGTGCTCTGTCTAAGGCTGGCGTTGCTGATTTCCTACTCAAAGTATCAACAACTACATTGGCCTTCCCTGGATGGTAATCAATTGTACAATCGTAATCCTTGATTAACTCCATCCAGCGGCGTTGCCTCATGTTAAGCTCATGCTGAGAAAAGATACACTTAAGGTTTTTATGGTCTGTGAAAATATGGAATGTCTCTCCATAAAGATAATGTCTCCAGATTTTCAAGACATGAACTACAGTAGCTAGCTCTAAGTCATATGTCAGATAATTCTCCTCGTGTTTCTTAAGCTGTCAAGAAGCAAAAGAAATCACTTATTTATCCTGCATCAACACACATCCTAGTCTATTCTTAGAGGCATCGCAGAAAACTATATACCCTTTCCCTTGCTCAGGTAACACAAGCACAGGTGCACTTGTCAACCTTTCCTTCAACAATTGAAAAGATTGCTGACACTTGTCACTCCAAGAAAAAGAGACATCTTTCCCGGTGAACTTAGTCAAGGGTAAAGCTATAGAACTGAAGTTCTTAATGAACCTCCTGTAATAGCCTGCCAACCCTAAGAAACATCAAATCTCCATTGGTGTCTTAGGCTGCTCCCATTGCAGGACAGATTCTACCTTTTTAGGGTCAACATGAATACCTGAAGCAGATATTACGTGTCCAAGAAAAGATACTTCTGGTAACCAAAATTCACACTTGCTAAACTTAGCATATAACTTATGTTCTCTTAGCAAAGTTAGAGCCTGATGAAGATGATGTTCATTTTTCTGAGCATCTCTACTATTGATCAGGATGTCATCTATAAAGACAACAACACACTGATCCAGAAAAGTTCGGAAGATTCTATTCATGAGTTTCATAAATGCAGTTGGTGCATTTGTTAGTCCGAACGACATAACTGTGAACTCATAGTGACCATACCTTGTTCTAAAGGCAGACTTAGGTGTGTCACCATCCTTAATATGCAACTGGCGATATCCTGACCTCAAATCTATCTTTGAGAATACGGTTGTACCACACAACTGGTCAAAGAGATCATCAATCCTCGGCAAAGGATACTTATTCTTTATTGTTACTTTATTTAACTGTCTATAATCAATGCACAACCGCATTGACCCGTCTTTCTTTTTAACAAAGAGGACCGGAGCACCCCAAGGAGAAGTACTCAGTCGGATGAAACCCTTCTCAAGCAACTCTTACAGTTGTTTCTTGAGTTCTGCCATCTCAACAGGCACCATCCTATACGGTGTTTGTGCTATAGGTTGCGTGTCCGGGACTAGATTAATCTCAAAATCAATCTCTTGGGGCGGAGGTACACCTGGAAGTTCTTCAGGAAATACATCTTCAAATTCCCTGACTATCGGAACTTCAGCAGGGTTAAGACTCTCCATGGAAGTATCTACCACATGGGCCAAGAATGCATAACATCCTTACCTCGTCATCTTTTCAGCAACCATAGCTGATACAAGATAGGTTCGTAGAATCTTTCTATCTCCTTGAAAGATCCATGTGTCACTATCATCAGCAAACACAGCTTGCTTGGATTCACAATCCAAGAGAACCTTATACCTTTCTAAAGTATCCATCCCAAGGATTACATCGAATCCATGCATCTCAAGTGGTATAAGATCCACTTCAATGCGATGTTCAGAAAAGAGGAGAATGCAGGGAGAACATACCTCCAGCAACACAGCAGATCCCATCAAAGGACTTTCTAACAACAAACTATCTGCTCTATGACTAGTAGTCAGGTTGCAGTCAAGAATCACTCTTCGAGTGATAAAGGAATGCATAGAACCCAAATCAATTAAAATAGATACAACGCAAGATGTAGACGTATCATAATTAAACAAATCCATCTGACCTGCCACAACCCGAGGGTTGATCACTGCATCAGGTGGATTCATCACGTAGAATCTCACTGTCACTTGTGGTTGATTCAGTGCTCGATGACTAGGTGTCGATGATCCAGCTTGGGACGCTTGTCCACGTCCTCTAGCATTACCTGGAAACTGTCGTATTTGATATCCTTGTTGACTCTGCCTTTGAGGTTGAGTTACACTCACTTCTCTGGCTCTACAATCCTTCATCAAATGTCCCACTTTTCCACATATATAACAGCTTCTGTTCCCTAGCTGGGATATGGATGGTCCTGTAACCGACATAGATGCTGATCTACGAGCTCCTTCTAATGGTAAACTTCATCCTCTACCCCTATTTGACGTCCACTGCATCTGTTTACTGAATCTAGGTGGTGCCATTGGTGCAGAATACCTCGGTTTCTTAAAATCTTTGGATGAGCATCCTTGGAATTGAGGATACATCTTCTTATTCTTGGTCTGTCTCTTTTCTGACATGGACCTCTCTATCCTTCTGACAGACTCTACAAAGGTAGAAAACCTTTCCCTATTCTCCATAGCAGACACATGGGTGGTCAACTCAGCGTTTAACCCCTTCTCAAAATGCCTAATCCTTTCTTCGTCTGTGGTTGCCATGTGCGGACAGAACTGCAAAAGCTCCATGAACTTAGCCTCGTACTCGCTAATGTTCATTATTCCTTGCCTTAACCTCTCAAACTGAGAGATTTTCTAATCCAAGAACGTCTTAGGGAAGTATTTGTTGATAAATTCCCATCAGAAAACCTCCCATTCGATCTCCACACCTGGCCTTTTCCCTTCCTCCATGGTCCACCAGTGACCAACACTCCCCTTGAGAAGCTACACAGCATGTCTAACCTTCTCGGCTTATGGGATGTTCAGAATTCTAAAGGCCTTCTCTAGTTCAGTTAACCACAAGTCAACATCTTCTGGGTCAGTTGTTCTAGCATACTACATGGCTCCAACTCGGCGAAGTCGTTCAAATGTCTTTCCGGATCCTTGTCCTTCTGGATGGGTAGGTGCCCTAGGTACAGGTATAGGCATCCTATCAGTCATATGCGTCATGGCAGTCCTGAACTGCCCAAACATGGCTTGGATGGTTGGGTTCACCATATCAGCTAGGTTGAACTGGGGTGGTTCAGGCACATGTTCATTTCTTTCTTGGTTTCTTGCACCTTCTCTAGGTGCAACAACACTACTCTTAGCAACGTGTTCCTCGTGTGACCCAAACATCCTTAGTTTTATCTTCTCCTCCTATATGACCAGAAGACACTATCAGATATACTGGAAGACATTAGAACAGACTTAACAACCCTAATCCTATGTCTCTGTAGACTCAGCGAACCTTGCTCTGATACCACTAATTATGATACCCCGTTCGGATAAAATGTTATTAACGATGCAAAAGTGAATAATTAGCAGTGGAATTACTAAAATTCACTAAAAATTAAAACTTTTTGTAAAGAGATCTACAAACTGTAAAACCCTTTTATAAAGAAACAAGGTAAGTTATTTACAAGCTAATCCATCATTACATCTCCGTAATACCTCATCTCGAGAGTCATAACACTGGCTACCCTGTTAAACTATACATGAGAAGTAAACAAAAACCTTGAGGCATTAAGCCAAAAATCTCATATCTATATTCAACCGTCTACTGACTCCTAGGACCTGAGAGTACAGAGACGACACATAGGACTCTCTATATACAAGATCTAACAGACAGTGTCTCCACCTGAAGATCATTGTTGTCCTTGTTGTTGATGCTACTGCTGTTGCTTCTCACTCACTGACGGATTTCTTCTTCCTCAGCATCTACCTAAATAGTTGGATCCCACAGGGGTATGACAATTGATAATTGTCCCAGCGAGAGTTATAACTCTCCGCCAGAAGCATTTTTATTGCAAATATTATAATAACAATGAGTAGTAGAATTATAATTATTTAACAGCAGGCAATATATTGAATAAACTAAGTAGAGCAGTATTCTCTAAGCAATCATTTCAATTATAACTTGATTGAATAACAAGTCATTTAATCAATAAGGAATATGAAGAACATGTATATTATTTGTCCAATTAGAAATTAATAAATAATGCATCATCAACCATTATTTCTCGTAGTTCAACCTAAGCAATTATGCTATACGGCTGATTACATTTTACAAACATATTTATGCCCTGAGGAGATGAGGTATACCGCTCATACTCCAACTGACCATTGCGAAATCGAAATCGGTACCATACATAGGTCAATAGAAGAGTCGGATTCCCATGACCTCATCTTCCTCAGTCAGTGTGAGGAACAACATGCAGGACATCTTGTGTCTCTTCCATTTATATAGCTTTCCAGTGTATACTGGCAACTTCGCTATTAGAGTTACAGTGGCATGTTGTACTCTCTTCACAATCGAGAGATTTCTTGTTATCTCTCCTTGATTCGGCATTAACATCATCATCGGGAGATTAGTGATACATCATCCCGGCATATACATATAATGAAGGATTGAGAGATTTAATGTTATACTCACATCAATTCCTCCATTAGGGCGTAAGGATATTCACGCCCATTACCCCCACATACTCAAAAGTATGCTCTCTAGGAGTTCCCTTAGGAAAACCTGTTTCACCATCACCTAACTACTGATGATGATGGATCTATTGCCAGGGAACTACACGATATCATTTCACTTGATTAATTAAATACATTACAACATTCTTTTAGCATCAGGCATGTTTTCAATAATAAACTATTATAACAATTGCTATAAAGAATGAGTACTATTTCTATCAAGTTCTTTTCACAACTTTGTTAACATTGGGATCTCAATCCCTTATCATCTCATCATCACAATCCAAGAATATGGGTGTTCAAACCCTTAGATCATCAATATACTTATTACCACTTTAACAGGTAACATTATGCTAACAAGTCATTTGACAGTGTAAACATGATAATTGTAATGCAGGTATTTCACATGGCTTTTACAGCCTATCAATCTCTTTTGTTACCTTTCACTAGGCAACATAGCATATCATTACTTACAAAGATCATAAAATACTTTCAATAAACAAAGCACATAGCTCATACCTGGCTATGTTCAATATCTCATAAAACCTGCATGATTAATACAGATGATAACAGATACATCTATTTCATATGAGCACAATGTAAAACAACTATAGCATCTTCAATCAAGGAATACACCACTATGCCCTTACTAGGGTTAGGGTTTCCCTTTTTAATTCAATTAGGATTAACCATCCCCTTAAGCTCAAATAAGATTAATGACTTATCATATCATTATCTAACCATAGAGCTCTCATGCTACAAAATATAACCCAGAATTAGGGTTTACAATTCATATTGCATCACCCTTGATTAGGGTTTAAGTACAATAACCCACAATTAGGGTTTACTATTCACATTGCATCACCCTTGATTAGGTTAATTCAACTTAATCAAGAAGGAGAATTGACTTCATGGTTTATATCATTTACATTGTAATCATTAGGGCTTAATTACTTCATGGGTTTCAAACACACTATCCCATTAAGGTACAAGTACCATGATCACCTTTGATTACATAATGTATTAATTAACTAATCACTTTGTCCCTTAACCACTTTAAGTACCCATGGTGTTTAGGTTAATCAACCACCAAACGATCTTGGCCACTAAGGCCCCAAATGATCTTGACTATCTTAGACCTCAAACGGTCTTGCATACTAAACCTCCAAATGGTCTAAGACCGTTTGGACCTTCACGCGGTCTCGATCTACCCTTGAGACCATTTGGTAAAGTAGACCTTCAGGACCGTTTGCTCATGGTTGACTTTTGTAACCACATGGACACAATCAGTTTTGAAACCGCATGCACTCAACCAATTTGAAAACCGCATGAACCTAAATGGTTTGGGATCGTTTGGTCGCAAATGGTCTTGAGACCATTTGGACTCAAACGGTCTTGAGACCGTTTGGTCCAAACCACCTCAAAACCGCATGGAACAAGTATAGTCCCAACACCTCAAATTGAATTAGGGTTTCCAATGTTGGTTCCTTCAACACTTGTATATATGTAATCAATCATCAATTGGACCTATTACCATAATTCAAGTGAGTTAATTAGGTCAACCCTCAACTGATTTGACCCTCAATTGACCCTCAATTGATCATCAATTAGGGCTTGATTCAATTGGACTAGGATTTGGAATTGATGACCCTTCAACATAAATCAATGTGAGTCTAATTGATTTGAACCCATTGAACCATCAACATACCAAAGAAGGAAAATAGCTAATGATTATTGAAGAGATGGATGCATTAACAATGCGTAAGGGTTAAAGTTATAAAACCCGCCTCTAGAACTGATCCAGAGCTCCAAGCTCCACAACATTAATGGTAGATTGAGCTCCAACAGTTGTCCAAGGTTCGTTCTTCAATCTTTGGATGAAGAAGATGGCTAGAAAAGGAAATCGTGTGAAGAAAACCATGAATCTAACCTTGTTTTATGGTTTCCACCATGAATTCGAGGTAGTTGATGATCAAAACTTACCAAGCTAGTTTGGTCCTCCTTCCTATGGTCTAGAGATCTCCCTTGGTCGGCCAAAGCAAGTTTGGGAAGAAAAGAAACTAAGGAAACGATCCTTGGGTGTTTTGGAAAAGGATATTATATATATATATATATATATATATATATATATATATGGGTTTTCAAGGAAAATGGAAAAAAGAGGATTATCTCCTTTTATTTCCCAACTAATTCCACCAAAGCTTCCTCCATTCTTTGGGTACGTATCCACCTTCTATGACCATGCAAAATTCCTCCATTATCCAAGTTTTAAAGGAAAAGGAACTAAACACCTTAAAGAGTTAGGTGTTAATGTCCATCTTTTAATTGGATATTGCTTTATATTAAATTAATGTGAGTAACTTCCACTTCAACCAAGATCTTGTTGGTGCCCATGCATGGCACAAGCTTGTATAAACTATTACAAACACATCCTCCAACTTTTGGATGAAGGGATCCATAATTAATATATTTCTTTTTGCATTAAATTATATTAAAGATCCTTTTGTTCTTAAATCTTGATTATTTTAATATCAAGATTCTCTCTCTTCCATGATGGTTCAAATGAGGCACCCTTCACATTTTATTTGCTCTACTTGATGCCAAGAAACATGAGAGATCCTCAAAAGGTGATATTTTACATGTTGAACCCTATGTTTTGGGTAAATTGCACATTACACCAAAACTAGGTTTTAATGCACAAAGATTGCTTTACAAGCTATATCTTGGTGCTCAAGATTGACAAAACCATACTACTTCATCATATTCATTCTCATGATGTCTCAACATCAGATGAGCATCTTTTCATGTGCAAGTTGCAAGTTAACCCCTCTACTTGGGTAATTTGCACTTTAATCTGTTATTAACAAAACAATGTTTCAACATTATTCAAAAAAGACTGAAATTTAAATATAAGTTCCTTAAAAGCATTAATTACTTTTCAAAGTATAAAAACAAACATCTAACCAACTTAATTAAGCAAAACACTTAAGGTTAGTACATAACCCAGGTCAGGGATGTTACAAAATCAACCTCAAATTAGGGTTACATCTGATATTGCCCTAAATTAGGGTTAGGGCTCAACAACCTTCTAGATTAGGGTTTCATGATCACTTCATCATACTTTAGAATCTTAATTTATTCATATTGAAGGTATTTGAGGCTAATCCATTACATGATTACCCTACATGTATGGATTCCTCTCTCTCTCATCCTCTCTAGGATGTTGACTATGTCAAACTTGAATAAATTAGATCAACCAACCCTTTAATTAAAAACATTCAATTAGGGTTGACATACTATATCAAAATATTGCTTACTTAAGCTTCCGGGATTAACTCATCTAGGGTTTCCAATAACTTAGTACCTTGAAGGTACAACCCTAGTGATTATCTTTGAGATAAATCAGCAACAACCATAGGGTCATTTCATCTTTCATCACCTTAGGTTCCCCACTAATTAAATCATATTAAAACATCCAAACGTTCTTGACCATTGACGCTCCAAACAGTTTGAAACCGAACGAGCTTGGGTATCCAAACAGTTTGAGACCGTTTGGACCCAAACGGTCTTGAGACCGTTTGGTCCAAACCATCTCAAAACCGAATGGACCAAAAAGTCATTTCAACACTTACACGATTCATGATTTCAATGGATGGACCAATTATAAATTGAGTCCTTGATTTCTTTATCACTTGAACTATTGAATCAACATTCAATTAGACCATCAATTAGGGGTTTGAACCCAATTGAACTAGGATTTCAACTCAAGGAACCTTCAATTAGGGCTTTGAATCTAGTAGCCATCAATGATCAACTTTGTGGAATTGGTTCAATTGAAACCAATGAACCATCATCAAACTTTTGACATGACCTGACCCCAAACGGTCTTGAGGTCATTCGGATGACCTCCAAATAGTCGTGAGACCGTTTGTCCCATCCTATCATTGGAATTTGTGAATTTTTATTAGGTTTTAGATCATTGGATTGATCATCAAATCAACACTCAATTGCATTTCAATTTGGTATCTAGGTACCTTCAATTACGCAACCATACTTAACCCTAGACCTCCAAACGGTCTTGAGACTATTTGGGCTAATCAAACCAAAAATCTAAATTAACCAAATTGAATTTCAGCACTTATTTCGATTAGGGTTTGCTAATTGATAATCCTTCAACTGATGAACCCTTTAGAATTAATCAATAAAATTTGATGGGTCACCAACCAGCATCATTAGCATCAAAATTTCCAAACGGTCAACCCTGGTCAACTCTTCCAAATGGTTTGAAACCGTTTAGCTTCAAACGGTTTGATGAAACTGTTTGCTTTCAAACAGTTTTGTTGAAACTGAATGAGCAACTTGTTGAAACCGAATGAAGTACAATTTATTTAGGAAAAGTGTCCAAGATGATGTCATCATCATCTACCTTCGTCCCTGTAGTTCTTAGTACTTCAGATTTCATGGAATTACCAGTTTCAACCAACAATTAATCAAGATGATGAAGGAATCAACAAAATTGCAAGATTAATAGTTGGATATTTTTGTGCCTTTGCAAGGCACTTGGTCGTCCATTCTTTTGCAAAATCATCCCTCACCTTTTGGTTAAAGGGGGATTTGATTAATTTATTTATTTTTGCATTAAATTGAAGTAAAGTTCCAATTATGCTTAAATCTTGATTATTTCAATATCAAGATTCTCTCTCCTCCAAGGAGATACAAATGAGGTGAACCTCTCATTTTCTTTGCTCTAAATGATGCCAACAAATATTAGGGACTATTTTGAAATGGTAATTTGCATATTGAACCCTGGGTTTTGGGTAAATTGCACATTACACCAAAACTAGGTTTTAATGTACAAACATTGTTCAACATGCTCTTTCTTGTTACTCAGGCTACCACAAGCCATACCACTGCATCATTTTCATCCTTATGATGCTTCAACACTTGAGGAACATCCTATCATGCAACATTTTCAATTTAACCCCTCAACTTGGGTAATTTTCACATTAGTCCAAAATGGGCAAAACATTATTTCAACATTGTTCAAAAAGGACTAAAATTGAAACATAAGCTCCTCTTGAGCCTTAATTACTTTTGAAAAACTAAGAACAAGCATATAACTAACTTTATTAAGTGAAACACCTGTTGGATAAATTGGACATTATGATAAATCCCTTTGTTTCGATGATGACAAACATTTCATTCTTGTTGATCTAACGTGCTACTTGAGTGTTGCAGGAATAAGGTGGATGACAAAGCTCTAGGGAATCTATATGCTTGAATGATTGTAAATGTCATGAAATGTAATCAATTGTAAACTTGTACAAATATATAATGTACAAGTACTTAGACTTCATGTAAATCAAGCGTTAGATCTTCCCTAGCTAAACACCACACTTGGTTAGGTCATCCCCTTCAATAGTGTCACATATGCACACTCATACACACACTTAGTGCCTTAATTGAAAGATTGAAACAGGGTCAATCTCGGTCGACAAACTCCTCGACCGAGACACTCTCGGTCGACAAACTTCTCGACCGAGAAAGACCCAAGTAGCCGTTAGACACAACTGACAAGGTAGTTGGCAGTTGCAAATGAACGTTGATCCAGAGAGCCTGTCGGTCGACAAAACTTCGACCGAGTAGGTATCTCGGTCGACAATTTGTTGAACGAGATGGACTTTGACAGCAACTGCAGAATAAAGCAACTAGCCGTTACTAATGCACCTAACTTATACCTAACGGCTAGTTAAGCACTTAGAACCCCCTAGAAAGTGTCTAGAACGTCCTTAAGCACTTGTAGGTCATTCCTATAAATAGGACATGCCTTAGGACACCTAAAAACACTAAGATACACTTGTGCTACACTTGAGCTTGAATACTCATTGGCAATCTGTTTTGAGCAATAGAGCAATTCCAACATTGGCTATTCATTCCCATTGCTCTAATTTCGTGTCCTATAGGCTAGCATCTCCTTTCCACAACACTTACACTTCTACACTCATTGGTTAGGAGATCAATACGCTTGATATAGGCAAATCAAGCCTTGTGCTTAAAAGGATAAGTTGTAATTTCTGTTTTCCTTCTTGTTCCTTTTATTCTTTGTATTCTCCTTGCTACTCCTAGGGTTGGAGGCTGCGGATTGGAGAAGGTTCTTCTCGGAGGAGAAGGTGGACTTCAAGCTACTTCAAGAAGGCTATCACAACGGGAAGCTACTTCAAGAAGGCTATTGCAACGGGAAGCTACTTCAGGAGGAAGGCTGCTTCAAGGTTGGTGCAATTACTTCTGGGTGAAGGCTGCTTCAAGGTTGGTGCGATTACTTCTAGGTGAAGGCTGCTTGAAGGGTTTAGGGAGAGAATTGTAATTTTATGTAAAGTCCTTGCGAGGTAATAAAATTAAATTCTTGCCAAATCCCGGTTGGGTAAGCAACTGGGTAGTGGACTGACAACTTTAGTATTTGCTAAAGTTGGAACCACTCTAAATCCTTGTCCCCTTGTCCAATATTTTGTGGTTGGTTGTTTGAGTTCAATAATTGTACAAATTGTTTTAAAACTCTATTCACCCCCCCTCTAGTGTTTTTCAATTGGTATCAGAGCAGGCTTCAAGGAACCCTAACCAGGTCTTGAAGAATGGAGGGTAATGGTGATTACAATCACAACAAAAGGTGCAGCTTGGACAAATCTACAACATGTTGCAATTGGTGCTTAGGAACAAGCCACACAACAACTAGCTGCCCATGGAGATCAAAGAAGGAAGATGAACACAACAATCTATATATGTACCTAAAGGAACAAATACATTTGTACCAAAGAACAACCTAGAACAAAACCATAGAAAAAGATTTGAGGTTGATTCTATATGTTGCCATTATTGCTTACGTCTTGGACACTACTCTTTTTCATGCCCATACAAGAAAAAGGATGTTGAGTTGGTATGGGTTCCAAAACCCCCAAATTGAATTGATTAAGACTAAGTTGAGATATGAACGAAGACTTTAAATTGCATATCTTTATGTCTATCTCAACTTAACATAAAGAGATACAAAATGATTCAAGTAACTAAAATTTCTAACTTGAAAATTTATCTCAATTAAGGTCCTCAAAACTTAAAGATTTGAATATGATTAGTTGAGATTTGATATTCATATGTTTTATCTCAACTAAAACTGATTTTTAAATTGCATAATTGAATTAAATATAGTCTATATTTTACTTGGAATCAATAAATAGTTCTGAAGATAATACAGAAACCTTGTCGGTCGAGAAATCTTCGACCGAGCAGTCAGTCGGTCGAGAAATCTTCGACTGAACAGGTCACTGATTTCAGTCTGTAGTAAAATTGCTGAATAATTTGATTGATCAAGTGGCTATCTATTTGTTGTTAATGACTGTTTTACATGCAAAACAAGTTGAAGATCATATCATTTCGATTGATCCTCTAAATAAGGAAAATCTGAAAATCATGTTTAGAAATCACTATTTTATAATGTTTTACATGATTTTTTAAAAAGCATCTCCTGGTCTATCTATATAGAAATCATGTGTTATGACATTTAGTTTAAATGATCACAATCACTGTATTTCATGGAATTACCATTTTATTGTTCTATCATTACATCATGGATATGCTTTCACTATTTTATCATTCAGCTCATAAAGATGATGCTATGTTACATAGAACAAATAGATAATGATTATTGTATGCGTGGATCCTTGATGATACATAGGCAAGAAAAATGATTCATTGGTGATTTGTTGCTTAGAAAAAGAACTTTAAGGTTTGCAAAACATAAAATAAAGAATTTCTCAATTGGTATCTATAAGAAATTGAGATATCATTCATGCCTTCAAGGATATATGTCTTTTCTTGAAGAATCACATGATTAATATGAACAGAAATAGGTTTTGATTTATGCACTCATAATAAAAAGGACATCATTCATAATAGGTTTTATTCAAATTAATTGATATCTCTTTAAGTTATCTGCAAAATTTATACTTCACATGTGAAATCTGCAGATTTTGCCTCTTGGTTGAAATAAAATTTAGCCAAGGGGCGCTATGGTCGAAGTCAAGGTCGACCTAAAATAAGCCTTGACAAAATGCTTATTTGGACATCATTTTATCTTAGTATACTTTTGATAAAGATCAAAATCAAAATTTAAAATCATCTGTGATCTTAGAAGCTTTAAATTGCTTTAATTATAAGATTAAGGGGGAGCTCATACAAACAAATTTGATTATTTGCTTAAGAAGCTTACAAAAACATTGTAATCATCATTTGGAGCTTATTAAGACCTTAGTACTTTTACTCTTGGTTATGACGAAATCTATGAAATTCATAAAAATGATATATCTTGTTCTTAAAGGAACTCTCTAAACAAATCAGGGCTTAACATCCCATGCATTTGGTTGGAGACATTTTTATGTACTTTAAGATTAAAGGATTCTCATTTCATTTTTAGGGCTTAACATCCCTTATAAAATGGGTGAGAAATCAATATACATTCATCATAAGCTTAAGGGAATCTCATATCATTTCAAAGCTTAACATCCTTTGCAAATGATTGAGAAACAAATTGTGGCTAAATTAGACAAAAATGATATTAAATCCATGTCCCTAATAGAATATCTATTTAAGGGGGAGCATAGTATAAAATTAAGAGGGAGAAGAAATATAACATATTCACCCTGGATATCTTTTTGAAATGTCAAAGGGGGGGAAAGAATATAAAATCAAAATTATAAATGAGTTTCATCTTGATGGCCAAGCACTCACTTGCAAAACAGGAATGGCTACAAAAGGTAATCTTCAGGTATGAAACTCACATGCTTTATATTTCCTTATTTCATATTTAGGAAATGTTTGTCATCTTCAAAAAGGGGGAGATTGTTGGATAAATTGGACATTATGATAAATCCCTTTGTTTCGATGATGACAAACATTTCATTCTTGTTGATCTAACGTGCTACTTGAGTGTTGCAGGAATAAGGTGGATGACAAAGCCCTAGGGAATCTATATGCTTGAATGATTGTAAATGTCATGAAATGTAATCAATTGTAAACTTGTACAAATATATAATGTACAAGTACTTAGACTTCATGTAAATCAAGCGTTAGATCTTCCCTAGCTAAACACCACACTTGGTTAGGTCGTCCCCTTCAATAGTGTCACATATGCACACTCATACACACACTTAGTGCCTTAATTGAAAGATTGAAACAGGGTCAATCTCGGTCGACAAACTCCTCGACCGAGACACTCTCGGTCGACAAACTTCTCGACCGAGAAAGACCCAAGTAGCCGTTAGACACAGCTGACAAGGTAGTTGGCAGTTGCAAATGAACGTTGATCCAGAGAGCCTGTCGGTCGACAAAACTTCGACCGAGTAGGTATCTCGGTCGACAATTTGTCGACCGAGATGGACTCTGACAGCAACTGCAGAATAAAGCAACTAGCCGTTACTAATGCACCTAACTTATACCTAACGGCTAGTTAAGCACTTAGAACCCCCTAGAAAGTGTCTAGAACGTCCTTAAGCACTTGTAGGTCATTCCTATAAATAGGACATGCCTTAGGACACCTTAAAACACTAAGCTACACTTGTGCTACACTTGAGCTTGAATACTCATTGGCAATTTGTTTTGAGCAATAGAGCAATTCCAACATTGGCTATTCATTCCCATTACTCTAATTTCGTGTCCTATAGGCTAGCATCTCCTTTCCACAACACTTACACTTCTACACTCATTGGTTAGGAGATCAATACGCTTGATATAGGCAAATCAAGCCTTGTGCTTAAAAGGATAAGTTGTAATTTCTGTTTTCCTTCTTGTTCCTTTTATTCTTTGTATTCTCCTTGCTACTCCTAGGGTTGGAGGCTGCGGATTGGAGAAGGTTCTTCTCGGAGGAGAAGGTGGACTTCAAGCTACTTCAAGAAGGCTATCGCAACGGGAAGCTACTTCAAGAAGGCTATTGCAACGGGAAGCTATTTCAGGAGGAAGGCTGCTTCAAGGTTGGTGCAATTACTTCTGGGTGAAGGCTGCTTCAAGGTTGGTGCGATTACTTCTAGGTGAAGGCTGCTTGAAGGGTTTAGGGAGAGAATTGTAATTTTATGTAAATTCCTTGCGAGGTAATAAAATTAAATTCTTTCCAAATCCCGGTTGGGTAAGCAACCGGGTAGTGGACTGACAACTTTAGTATTTGCTAAAGTTGGAACCACTCTAAATCCTTGTCCCCTTGTCCAATATTTTGTGGTTGGTTGTTTGAGTTCAATAATTGTACAAATTGTTTTAAAACTCTATTCACCCCCCTCTAGTGTTTTTCAACACCTAGGGTTAAGGCATAACCCAGGTCAGGGATGTTACAATATCCTTCAAGAATCTCCCATATGCATGAATTTGTTCTATCGCCTCTACCAGAGGGATGTTGATGTGGAATTTTAGAAGATGCCTAAGAATTTCTTGAACTATTTTTCCTACTTTATTAGCTTCAAACTATTAGGGAGCGGCACATGTGGCTTATCTACACGCTTGTGATGAGGAATGTAGGCAACATTATGAATCTTCTCCCCTAAGCTTGCTTCAACACCACCTCCTATGATAGAATCTGGCATGTCTACTGTGGATGGGATAGCTTGTGGTTGCTCTTTCTCAATATTGGGTGCCTCCTTGTTGATTGTGACTGCTATATATACTATAAAGTAGAACCTTCACTTGTTCTTGCTGCATGGGCACCTTTTCTAGAATTAAGCAAGTTGTCATGTCAATGGTGGAACTTTGAAGTTCCTTGTCTTGCAAATCCAGTGAAGATGGGGTATTTTTGTCTCTTGTTTCTAACCCTATATTAGATGAGGTGCATGTGTGAGCATAATGCACTAGCACTCTGCATCCCCCTAGTCTTTTATATAGGCTATGGGGAACTGGAACTTTTGTCACATGCACCCAATCCAACTCTAGAATGTACTGATATGGTCACTCCTCAATAACATGCTCTGGTTCATTAAGGATAGAGACAAATTTTACTTGATGATGTTGATGAGTTGTCTTTGTGTTCCTAGGATATCCCTACTAAATGGGCTTCTTTATGGATGCCACCTCTTCTTCTAGCTAAGAAATCTGATTTTCATTGTTGGGGATATGAGCTCCTTGATTCTACTGTACTCATTTATTCTAGTCCGATAAGGCTTTGTCCTGAGTCACTGGTCTACCTAGCATGTCTTCAATTCAATCTATCTTACTAGGACCTCTATCATGTTGATATTGCTGAAAAAAGTACATGCACTCCTCCTCTTCACCTCTAGATGAGGTGCCAGATTTCACTAATTTGAAAATCCTATCTATCATGTCTTCAATTTTATCTATCTTACCTTTTTTAGCTAATCTGAGAGATCCTTGAAAAATCAAATATTTAATATATGTAAATTAGGTTTGAAACTTATATCATTGGATGAATAATAATTCGTTAATTTGAAACCATATTTTCTTATATTTTTTGAGTGATATATAATTTATTATGAATTGTCAAAGATTAATTGAACAATTGATTTATTGAACAAATTTCCTTTGGTTTATTAATGATATACCCCACATATGTTTTATCATCATATTATGTGATAGGGTATACCAGTATATCAGTGTCTGCTAAAAATCATGTGATATCAAATGAAACAAAAAGGACAAAAAAAATCCCCATATCTTGCATGAAAAATATGGAATAAATAAAGGGTATTATCGAGATCTACATACATCTTCCATACTCAAACTGCACGAACAACATGAGATTTCAAAGCCCAGAGCTTCAGGGACTCGAGGAAATGGATCAAAGCAGCAACCCTCAACCTTTACACACCTAGAGAGCAATATCAAAGAAACCAAAAGAACACATCAGAAACATAGAACTAAAACTTGGGATGAAGAGATGTTGTGACATCTCCCATGTAGGTCACCATTAAAATTGGAAATCAATCTCATCGAGGAAGCATAGAGGAATGAAGAAAGATGGAAATTAATTTTCACCAAAAGGTAGAGCAAATTAGAGGCTGGATCATCTATGTAAGCCCTCATAAAACTCATGCATATTGACACACCTAAACTATGAATGAAAAATTAAAGTGTACTCATCGAGTAGTATAGGTCAATGAGGCCTGAATGTTGAACTCAGAAAAATGTTCTCCAGAAACTACTAGTAACTATAACCTAATCGGATAGGCCTAGGGAAAAAGTTATTGGTTTTGTTTAACTAAAGATAAGAATTGAAATTTAAATTAAGTGCATGTGATCATGAATTGATGGATTCCTTAGCATTATAGTTTCTCTACGACATACATTGCATTTAAATCCATTTCATTAAAAATCATCTACCGTTAACCTTGGACTAAGGACCCTATAGCAAGTATTATGCACTCCCGTAGCATACTACACTACCTATACTAAGACAAACCCCACTTCCATATTGGTTTAGGAATTAGCTAGGATCATTATCGATATCTCTAGTTTATCCCTTCATATTCGTAAGAAATTTCCTAAGGCATGGTATTGACTCTATAATTCTATGGCCTATTCAACCATTAATCCCTCTCCCTAAGAAATTAACAGTCTAAAACATTGATTGTGGTGATCAAGCACAAATAATTCATCAAGAAATCAAATATTTATGTTAGAATTAAATAATATATATACTTGATTCTCTCTCTCTCTCTCTCTCTCTCTATATATATATATATATATATATATATATATATATATATATATTCATGAGAGACAAATACAACACAAAACTAGGCTACTTTCGGATCCTAAGGAACAACGAGATTATCCCCACATGATTTCTTCCACCAAATAAAGAGAGGAAGGGAGAGAGAGAAAAAAGATCAAAAAATTAGAAAAAACAATGATAACCCTCGAAGAAGCCGATCTTGATGATCCCCTCTGGTAGGCACCTTGATCCACAATGTTTCAGTTGTAAATATACCTCCTGGAAGTACTCAGAGCATCTGGTATGTGGCCTTCTCCTTCATCTCCTCCTCTCTCATCTCCGTGTTTTGTTGCAATGATATAAAACATGATTTTCTCTTTTGGGTGAACTCCCCCTCAATTATAAGTGAGGCTCTGGCAATCATTAAGTTACATCTGACGAGTCTATCTTAGTCTTTAATCTGCACTGATAGTGGAAAGTCAGTACCACTGACAGGAAGTCAGTGGCACCAAGTTGTCGTCTGACTCAAAACCCTTGATAAGTGTCAATACTAATGACATGTACTAGCATCGAGTTAATTCCTTTGAGTTCTGACTTGCTCCGGATGCAAAAGTTGGTACCACCAACTTGCCTGTCGATGGCATCAAAGCCATACATTCTGCTACTATTACTTTTTAGACAATAAGTTGGTAGAATCGACTCCACTTTTTGGTATCATCCAATGTCATAGCACCGATTGTTGTCTCAATAGCACTGAGATTTCCCCAATTCCATGTTGGATTTTGCATAATGTTAGTACCACATACTTTTATGTTGATAACGATGAGTTGTGCTGAAAGTGCTCAAACAACCTGAAATAAGGAAAAACAAACATAAGTTTGAATAAAATTTGATAATTTAAGATAATTTGGTAAAAATACTTATTAATTGACGCAATAGTGTTTCACAGGCTAGTAATGATAAAAAAACACATAATTAATATCAAAATGAGGAATTATGTTCTAAATACATCAAAAATTAGCATGCAAAAAGTAACTTAAACTTAGTGCATCACATATCCACTCCACACCATTTGGAGGTCTAGAACAAGCCATTGGTGAGGTTCTGACAAGTAGTAGAAACCTAGGTTGGGAAAACCAACTCACCCAACCCTAGAAGAAAAGGAGGCATGGAACATGTTTGGGATGATTTTATGAAGGTTTACTCAAGGTAATTGGATTGAAGAAGCCTGGGAAACGTGCAAGGGGAGAAGATGGTCGATGATGTACTTCAAATTTGTGATAGAGACACATAGAGCCAAGGAAGCAATTGATGGTGGAGTAACAAAAAGTGAGATCTGTCAGTGGATTCCTAGTAGTAGAGTAGGGGTATGATATAATTAGGAATCTTGAGCCTAATCATGGTAGCATGGGGTTTTACGACTAAATGGGGTTTTGTATATGGAAAAAGATAGGGTTCCCATCAAGGATCTTAGATGCAAAATTGGTTAAGAAAAATGATAGAGAAAATATCTTGAGAAACCATTAAGAATAGGGAGAGAAATCCAATGGAGAGGATCAAGGAACTGTAGCACAAAATGGGAATGAAAGTCTACTGCAAGAGGAAGGTACAAGAAAGATCTAAAACCATATGATAAAACTCGAACAATTCATAGGCAACCCGATTACAAGGAAAAAAAGTAAATCCAACATGACTCAACATAGAGCACAAGGCCTTAGGAATCTAAGAATCAGGTGCATGACAATCCATAGTAGAGAAACTATAGGGAGTTCGATGTATCAATTGAATTGTCAAATAAGGACTTTAACTTTAGACTACTTTCCAAATCTATTTGAGGGGTCATTTTGTGCTCAAACAAGCTGAGACTTTACATATAGACTAATTTAAGGGTCTAAAATTTAATATGTTATTATTTTCCTCTTTTGGAGTCATTCATTATATTATTTATTATTTTAGATATCAACTTATATCTTTCTTTCCTTAATGAAAATTAAGACATCTATTCTCATTCATTTAATCTCAAACTTAGCACACAAGGTAATTGGGATCCGAAGAATACTATTTTGGAGATATATTTTAGTTTTGAAGTTTTCTTTTATGAATTCTGACACAATTAACATTTAAATCAATTATCATAATAGTGATTATTATACATCACATTAGTTATCAATATTTATGGTTTAGAGTCCCATTATCATCATCTTACCACCATCAAGGTTACATTAAATTATTTTGTCCAAAATATGGTATTTAATCATTAAGCCCATTATCTCCATTAATACAACATTAAATTAGACAACTCTCCACTTACATTAGACATACAACTATTGTTACCCAATATCTATTAGTCACATTATTGTCCACATAAATTTTTGATTTATATTTATTCACTTCTGACTACAAATTATGCACTTTTAAGTCATTAGTTGCATATTGATGTATGTTGTGACATGCGGTACATATTTAATGAACTCATCTACATATTATGCCATGTTTTGGTTATTAGGTCAGTCCCATATGTATGTAGATATGTTATGTGTGATTAGGAACCTAAAGTTACTAATGTGTTCATGAATGTAATCAAGGATGTATAGGTCAAGATTAGTCAACTCCAACTTAGGGTTTAGGTTCCACATATTCTTTTCATCATCATATGAGGGTTTATAGGTTCAAGGAATGGGTATATTTTCATATTATCTTAATTAGGATTGTTACTTGAGTTACTCATTATATGTGTATGTAAAGTTCATTAAGGTATAAAGGAGTATATTATGGTTTATGTGTATCATTGTTTATCTAAAACTCGAAGTCTGAGTGCACATACATCACATCCAAGGAACCAGATTTTCTAGAGCTAGGATTCTAGGTTTTGGTATGTTACAACACTCTACCCCTTAAAGAGGATTTTATCTTGGAATCTAGCCATGTTAACCAACTACTCAACACTTCTAAAAAGGTTTAACCTAATAAGTCAGACTAAAAAAATGTTAGAGATATTAGAGTTATATATATATATATATATATATATATATATATAAGTTGGGAATACTTTGGGTGTTTATGTTGTTCATGGTTCATGCCACCAACTAAAAGTTCACATCCATCTAGGTTTGAATTTTAGGTCATTGTGGTTCTAATCTAGCAACCCTAAGATTGACATGATGATCCAAAAAGTCATTGGGTACAACTTATACAACTTAAGGGAGACAAAAGAGTAGATCAATTAAACCTTTAGCACAAGCCACACCTTTCCTAGTCATCACTCCATACTCAAATCTAGGATCAAATATGTCTATATAAATAATGCTAGGATTTCACTCCCCAACTTCATATATCTCTTTGTTGTGACTTAGTTCAAGAAAAGCTCACTAGAATTATAGATTTTTTTACACATTTTAGTATACTGGGTTTTTTTGCAGTAAGAAAGTATGTGATGTTAAAAAAACATGGTGTCCAAAAATCAATGCGAGAACCAAGTAACAAGTTTCCATGTTAGGAACTTCCTACCATACTAATGTAGCATCCTGATTACCCAACTCCATCCTAAAGTCAAAGCTCAAATCATCCAAAGAGATATGTCATCAAATTAGGGTTTGTTCATCAAGAAGCTTATGTATACCTCATATGACTCTACATATTTCTTTCATTATCTCATAAACAACATAGGTATAATACTAGGGTAAAACTCTCACATGTAGAGTCACCATGTAGGGTGGGGGTTCTATGTAGGTGAGATAAAATTGAAATTGTCAAAATGTGATTGCCATAGTTTTGAAATCATCTTGAAAGGAGCGAGACCCACGAGGGGATCCACTACTCACTAAATCAAATAAGAGTCATCATCCATAATAAATACACATAAAATTTTCGCAATGAATGTATAACTAATATTTCATCTTTAAAAAATGCATATCATAATGACCAAGTTCTAGTAATATAATAAATATTATTATTATATTCAATTTCACAAGATTACACAATAATCTCCCACTTGGAGTTTACATGAAAGAAACAACTTCTTCACTAAGCAAAGGGATAACCAAACTATTTCAAGTCTATCTCTCAAGAATCAACTCCACTAAGTCAATATTAGGTAGTCATGTCAAGCCCTCCATGTCCTTCACCTAAGGGGTTGTAATCATACCCCATAAGAGAAGACAAAATACAAGTTGTCAGCACAAAAATGTCGATATGTGTGCATAAAAATGGATTGAACAATTTTTAGGAAAAAGGACATCAATAAACTTTAACAAGGTTTCCCAGATCAAAAGGTAAAAGAAAATCCAAATGGATATCAAGAGAATATTTGATGAAGATAAACAATAAAAGATTTCTACCTTATTCAATATCTCAACAAAATATCATAATCATAAACAATTACAAATAGTGCATGTCAAACAACTAGACTAACATTATTTAAGTAGGGCTGATACCCATAAAATCTCAAGCCTAAAAAATATTGGGTAGAAGATGCACACCCTATATAGAATAAGCACGTCCTTTATATATGTGTGTGTATGTGTATATATGTATATATATATATATATATATATATATATATATATATATATATATATAGACACACACTCGGGACAGAAATCACATGTTGAAATATTATGATGGTACAAATGTATCTCTTTGATAAATAAGTTTGTTCTACAAAACATGAACAAGTAGAGGCAAGAATTAAGTTTATTTAGTTCAAATAAGAGGATGATAATTATGATCAAGTCGTCCATGTGTTTGACACATGACAATACTATAACAATATAAACATGTTGGCAGGAAATAACACATCTAGCATGAATATCGGGTGAACATGAATGTATACACATCTACTTTGAGTAGGATATGATACATATTTGTCATTACAATTTCACTTACATAACCTCTGCATTGTTAAGTGTGGCAATTCACACATCCACATAGAAATCTACATTCGTCACATTATAGTAGTAGTCAGCATGTGATGCATAACAAGAGAATAATCAATTTAATTCAACATATGAGGAATGAGAACATCCATTAAATATCAAGTGGGTCAGGAGACCCATAAAATAAGATCCAACAATTTCAATGATAAAATATAAATAATGAATCATTCAAGAACAATCTCAAAAGAGATATATGTAGAATTCAAATTAGGGGTTTGAGTCTTCAAGTTGATCAAGAAATAGAAACACAAATAATTGCTAAATTTAGAAGTAAGGTGATACATCATACCTTGTATGTATATCAGAAATTTAGGGTCAAATCCTAGACCCACACCAAAGTCATAAGCCACCAATAAAAACATACATCGAATGAGGGTTAAGTCAACATTGTTTAGATAAACCCTAAAATCTTAATTTTTAATTTATGAATTAGGTTATGAAAACCATACATGTCATAGATTATATTGGCATGAGTCCATGTCATATTTTACTTTATTTTTAGGACTTATAGATTATTAAATATGAATTTTACATTTTTTAGCCAATCTAAAAAATCCTTGAAAATCACATATTTAATATATATAGTAATTAGGTCATGAAACTTATGTCATTGGATGAACAAAAATTCAAAAACATTTTTTAGTGATTTATAAATTTTTATAAATTATCTAAGATAAACTAAATAGTTGGTCTATTAAACAAATTTCCTATGGCTTATTATTGATATACCCATATGATTTATAAATCACATAGCATTACATGGTATATTAATATATTGACATCCAATAAAAATCACACCATAAATGCAAAAAAGACAACAATGCCCAT
Source organism: Alisma plantago-aquatica (assembly GCA_963693085.1). NCBI lineage: Eukaryota > Viridiplantae > Streptophyta > Magnoliopsida > Alismatales > Alismataceae > Alisma > Alisma plantago-aquatica. The sequence goes on from OY856411.1 coordinate 613,080,418, forward strand.
GTCTCGCGTGACAAATATGAAATCAATAAAGGGTGTTATTGAGAAAACATCTACACCCATCTTCCTTACTCAACTCGTGAATGTACAACATGATATTCTGAAGTCCAAAGCTTCATAGACTCGAGGACATGGATCAAAACAATAATCTTCGACCTTTACACACCTTGAGACCAATCCTAAAGAAGCCAAAAGAACACATGGGAAACAAAGCGCTAAACTTGGGTTGAACAGAAGTAGTGACATCACCCAAGGAGGTCGCCATTAAGATCAGAAAGGAAGTTCATCTAGGAAGCATAAACAAATGAAGAAAGGTGAAATAGAGTTTTACTAAAAGATAGAGCACAATAGTGATCAGATCATCATTGGAATCCCTCATCAGACTTGTGCACATCCACCCAGCACCATATGGAATCCAAAATAATCCATTGGTGAGGCTTCAATAAGCAGGAGCAACCCAAGTTGGGAAAACTAAATTGCCCAACCCTAGAATGAAAGGAGGCATGGATCAAGTTTGGGATGCTTTTTGGAAGGTTTGACTTAGTAAATTTTATTAAAGTGACCTGGGAAGCATGCAAGGGGAGGAGATGGTTGACGATGTACTATAAATTTATGATAGAGACATAGAGAGCCAAGGGACCAATTTATGGTGGAGGAGCAAAAAGAAAGATTGGGTAGTGAAATCTGGGTAGTTAAATAGGGGTGTGATACAATGAGTAAGGTTGGGCTTGATCAGTCAGAACATGGTTTTACATCTACTTGAGGGATTCTTATACAGAAAGATACACGGTTCCCATCTAGGGTCATGAGATGTGGAAATGGATGAGCAAATTGATGGACAAAAGTGTAAGGACCCTGACCTCCGTTTAGGGCTTATCCTATTTTCTTTGCTTAACCCTGATGCTTAGTTTCTTGCTAATCACCTTTAGTGGTGATTAGGGTTTGTTGGTGCTTTGTTGAGAGCTGGAGGTGCTACTTGCAAATAACCCAAGTTTAGGGTTTGCGGGCAAGTTTGCCACCTTGTGAGGTGTACCTCCCTCTCCTTGCTTCCTCTAGTGTTGAGAGGAAGGTTTGGGCTCATTGCTTGAGTTCCTTTGGGTTTGGTAGAGCTTGTTGGGCCTTGAGGTGCCTTGCCTTTGCTTGGTTGGACCTTGTGTCGGGCAAGAGAGCCCTGTGTCATCCAATGGTGTGTCGACCATGCTTGTGTCGCCCAGGGTGTGTCGCCCAGGGTTGTGTCGGCCATGGTGGGGGGTGTCGCCCGTGGACCCTTTGACCTTCTTTGACCTTATTTGTGTCACCTCTAGTGGACACTTGGTGATTGATGTTTGCATGTGGCAATGGACTTGGACATGTGTGTAGGGCATGTTAGAGTGGTGGCTTTGCACATGGACAAGTGTCCCTATGTGGGTGACACCTTGCCTTATCTTACCTTGGTTTCTCCTCCATCCCCTTCTATATATGTGTTTCCTTTCCCTTGCTAAGGATCCCTTTTAGTTCCTTAGTCTCCCTCTTCCTTGGTGCACGACACACTCTCTTCTTTTTCAAGCTTGGTGAACGATCCTTCTTAGAGTCTCCTTCTTCCTCTAGTGGTGGTTTAACCCTAGAGTGCCTTGCTCTTCTTCTTGTGGTGGTGCTTGGAGCTTGGAGCTTGGTTCTAGGATCTTGGGCTTGCGTAAGGCGGGTTACATAAATCCTAACCCTAACTATAATACCTTCTCTTATGATCTTATATGTTTCTTATGATCATGTCGGTTATGCATGTTACTAGCTTAGTTTCTTGTTTAGTTTCTTCTTGTTGGCTGAACCTTATTCCAGGGTTTCTTGGTGAGCAACACTACTATCTTTCCTTGGTCTAGAGGAGTGAGCTTGAGTGATAGTAATATGGGCAATACCCCTCTCTCGTTTAAGTTGATAAGTGATCTTGTGTTCTAGTTGCTTGAGCAACACCCTCCTCTCACCATGGACTTGAAAGGTGAGCTATGTTGTGGTTGTGAACCTTGGTTGTGGTTGTTCCTTGTGTTGCCCGATTTGTGATAAGAGATATGCAAGACCCCTCTCTCGTTTAAGTTGAGAGGTGAGCCATCCTCTTGATCCTTTAGGATTTTGGCACCTTTGAGCTTAAGGTTGGTGGTGATCTTGTCGGGTGCATCTTGCCTGATATGGTGTTGATGGTGGTGCTACCTGATATGTTTTCATTGGTCTAACCTTGGACGACATGTTGTATCTGTGATGGGCAATACACTCTGGTCCTTGAACCTGTGTGTGTCGGGTGTCACTCTATGCTGAATGCTCTACGCGATACACTTAACCTTGTTACACCTTAGCCTGATCTTGTGTAGGCTAGCTGGATGACATGTTTCCCTTGTTGTCGTGTGAAGTTGTGACCCTGGTCGTTACACCTAGAAGTGTGGAGTGTTGGTCGTTACCCCTGCGTGTGTTGGGCGTCACCTGGTTGTGTATGTTGCCCGACACACCTAGTTCAGGTGATAGCTTGACGTCGTCTTACCTTGGATGTTGGGGCATTATGTCTCCTCTGCTACACGTTGCTTATAGATGGTTGTGGCACATTTTTCCCCAGTTTCACGATACACCTTGTGTGTGATGCGCCGTTGCACGACGTGGTGTCGCGTGTTGCACGATACAGAGTTGCATGGCATGCGTTGCATGGTACACTTAAGGTAGCCCAACACCCTTGCTTAGTACCTAACCAATAGGTGTTGGTCTGCCTAACTATTATGCGTTTGAGTTTTGGACAATAGGGGAGAGCACCCTGCCCGATACAACCTTTACTAGGGGTGCCCTGCCTGATATCACCTCTGGTGAGGGTAGTGGGTGCGTTTAGTGAGGGTCATGTCCCTTATGGGAAATGATATATTAGATGTTGTTCTTTCTATCACGTTTAGTCATGAGGGTGACCCTTGAAATGTTTGATAGTGATCATTATGGTAGAGCTCATCTATGTAATTTAACATGACTTTACATATGCATGTGATCATCTTGAATCATCTGTATAATGCTAAGGAAATGATAAACATATAAGAGGCTTTTCTTAATGATGTGACCTATGCCTATGATCATAAGTTGAGGCATGATTGATGAAGCATATAATCATCAATGTTACCTTGTGTTGATAGAATGGTCTTCCTGATAAGTCTATGATGATTGTGCATACTAACCATGCAGGTGTTCCATATAGCTGCATATCTAGGTAAAAGGGCTATGAGGTATATATAATTGAGTAATAATGTTTTGATGATTACTCTTGATGATGAGATATCATATATGATGTGTTTTGGTCTGAGGGCCTAAGTTTGACTAAAGTACCTAAGTTGATGAGAATGCCTTGAGAGGCAGTAACACTATGTGATGAGGGATTTAGATCCCATGGCAATGTGATGATCCTCGAGAGGGATCTAGATGTTTGGTAAGAGGCCAAGTGATAACATGTAATGTTGGATCCTTGAGATGAATCAGGATAATGTTATTTACTATAAAAGCATAATGTTGCGTTTCTTTCTTATTATAGTTTACATGTTATACAACTTGGTTGAATCTTGCAATCCACATAAACGATACTAAATAACCATAGTGAAACATATCATGTAGTTTGCCCTGGCCATAGATCCATCATCGTCAGGAGTTGGTGATGGTGAAATAGGTTCTCCTGCGGGTTAACCTGGAAGCGCATATTATTGAATATGTGTGGTTACTCCTAGCTGAAAATGAGGAGGTATGAGTGCAACTTCGGTTGTAGACTCCAGAGTGCGGATTCAGGCCCGTAGCTCAGTATGTGAAGAGCATGGTGAACATGCCCATGGCTCAGGATATGTGATATGGGAGCAAGAATGCGTAAATGGCTCAGAGCATGGTGAATAGGCTCGTGGCTCAGTTTCACTAGCGTCGATACCTATACCGAGGTGGGATAGGCAGAGGGTAGCTTGACCCTGTGGCTGAGGCCACTTCGGCATGAGACTGCGGTCCTACTTTGGTTCTCGTGCACTGACCACGAGGTGGGAGGTCGTGGAGTCCAGCTCATTCATTGACTTTGTATGGCACTGGCTTGGGTTTCGCAACCAAAGGTAGGATTTGAGCGGTACAGCTGACTTCCTCAGGGCATAATAATATGTAATTCATCCGTATAGTATTTACTGCTTAAGGCAAAACACGGAACATTGGTTGAGGCCTTGCTTGTGTAGTTAGTCATATTATACCTTGCAGTTACTTATACGTTCCTCATGTTATGTGGTAAGACCTTATAAATCTTATCTTGTTAATCATGTTCCATAAAGAAATATTTGGTGATGTGCCTTCCGTACATCTTGGTAAGCTTGATGGTATGAATAGCTTTACTTTATAAGCTGCTCTTGTTATACCTCTTATCAGTTATCTTCTGTTGTTGCTTTATCTTTATGAAGTTTTGTAGTTTCGGCGGGGAGTTATGTTTATCGTTGGGACTGTGTGTCTCACCCTGCTGGTTTACACCCTTTTTAGGTGTTCGAGCTAGACGTGGTGGTGGTCGCAGAGTTGCGGCCGAGCAGCAAGATGAACAGTAGAAGGCAAGAGATGGATATGCTGCTGTCTTGGATGTTTTGTAGTAGAGTCTTAGAGTCATCCCTGTACTCTCAGGTCCTTGGAGGTGTTTTGACGTTGTTTCACGATGTATAGCTATTGATGTTTTGTATATCCTGCTGCTGGCCGGATGTGGGCCGTTATGTAAATATAAACAGGTGATGAACCCCTGTGATGATAGGATCACTGTTCCTCTAAGTTGTGGACATGTATCAAGACTTGTATATGTTTGTATAACCTGTTTCTTTGCAGGATAAGGACTCACATGTAATAGTTTATTGGTTTATCTGCTTTCCGCAACTATTTTTAATTAACCCATGTTTTGGTAATCCGTGGTTATGGTGATTTTCGCACATTTTCACGTAACACCTCACTGTCTATGTGATAGTGCGATATGTTGCCATAAGTTTTGGTATCACAGCTCTAGGTTTGCTGAGTCTACAGGGATTTAGGAATAGGTTGTGTCTGTTCTTGTGAGTTTTCTAGATTTTCTTACAATCATCTTCTGTCCTCAGTGGAAGAAAAGCTAAGATGTATGGAAACCATGAAGAACATGCTGCTGAGAACAACGATGATGCATCAGTTGATGGAGCTATAGGGCAGGCACATGAAGATCGGGTGTTTGCGGTCCCCCAACCTGACCCAGCCATTCTTGAACATCCTTCCTATCAACAGCTTATGGGGCAGATGATGGCTACGATGAATCTCATGGTAGAAAGATTGCTAGTGCCTCCTCCAAGGGAACAGGCTCCCCATGGTGAAACATCAAGGATTGGGAAGACCTTTAAGCGGCTTCACCGAGTCAGAGCTTCAGATTATGCTGAGACAGCTGATCCAGTGGATGCAGATATGTGGCTGACAAGTCTTGAGAAGGCTTTTCGGATCCTCAACATTCCCAAAGCAGACAAAGTAAAGCACGCCGTCTACCTTCTGAAGTGTAGTGCTGGTCACTGGTGGACCATCAAGGAAGAGAAGCGACCTGGTGAGGTGATCGGTTGGGAGGTTTTCCAGTATGAGTTCGTCAGCAGATACTTTCCAAAGATGTATCTGGATGAGAAGATCAGTCAGTTTGAGCGCTTGCGCCAAGGAGCGATGAACATCACCGAGTACGAAGCCAAGTTCATGGACCTATTGAGGTTTTGTCCTCACATGGCAGCAACAGATAAAGAGCGGATTAGATGCTTTGAGAAGGGTTTGAGTACAAAGCTGACAACACCTATTTCTGTGTTGGAGAACTAAGAGTGGTTTGCTACGTTTGTGGAATCTGTCCATAGGATTGAACGGTCAATTAAGGAGAAAACAGAATCTGTCACTACTACAGAAGTGGCCTTTGGCGTCGGTCGTTTAACCCCATTTGGCGTCGGTTTTCGACAGACGCCTATGTGGGCACCGCTAAAGGTCGAACACTTCGGCGTCGGTTGTTTAACCGACGCCTATTTAACCTATCGGCGTCGGTCGTTTAGTAGATAACCGACGCCAAAAGGGTTCACGCCACATAAAACGGCGTCAGCTAGGGCACTTTCTGCGTCGGTTATTTACTAACGGACCGACGCCTATATTACTTATAGCGTCGGTCTTTTAGGTGTTCAAACATATATTATCAAATTTTGTATAATGTGTATTGAGTTTTTGAGAAAATTTTGGTAGCATTTCCCCGTTTGTTCTCTAAGTACATATGTAATATATCCAAAATTTTCTCAAAAACTCAATACACATTATACACTTACATCCTAAGTGAGATTAGGTGTTCAAGAACAGTCCCAAACCGGGGACTATCCAAGATTTACTCCTAATGAGTCAATCTTGGATGGGTTTCTAGGCCAACAAACACAATAATAGATATCTACAATGAAGCCGGACTCCATACAAACAGTATATAATTTAGTGATTGTTCATTCTAATTTATACCAATGTACAAGTAATATAAAAAACAATGATTGTTCACATTCTAGGCCTACAAACACATTTGATGTCATTCTTATATATAATAAATGTATACCACCTATCCCATCCTTGAACACCTAATCTCACTAGTAAGTGTATAATGTGTATTGGGTTTTCAAGAAAATTTCAGTAGCATTTCCCCGCTGTTCTCTAAGTACATATGTACTTAGAGAACAAACGGGGAAATGCTACCAAAATTTTCTCGAAAACTCAATACACATTATACACTTACATCCTAAGTGAGATTAGGTGTTCAAGAACAGTCCCAAACCGGGGACTATCCAAGATTTACTCCTAATGAGTCAATCTTGGACGGGTTTCTAGGCCAACAAACACAATAATAGATATCTACAATGAAGCCGGACTCCATACAAACAGTATATAATTTAGTGATTGTTCATTCTAATTTATACCAATGTACAAGTAATATAAAAAACAATGATTGTTCACATTCTAGGCCTACAAACACATTTTATGTCATTCTTATATATAATAAATGCGTACCACCTATCCCATCCTTGAACACCTAATCTCACTAGTAAGTGTATAATGTGTATTGGGTTTTCAAGAAAATTTCGGCAGCATTTCCCCGCTGTTCTCTAAGTACATATGTACTTAGAGAACAAACGGGGAAATGCTACCAAAATTTTCTCGAAAACTCAATACACATTATACACTTACATCCTAAGTGAGATTAGGTGTTCAAGAACAGTCCCAAACCGGGGACTATCCAAGATTTACTCCTAATGAGTCAATCTTGGACGGGTTTCTAGGCCAACAAACACAATAATAGATATCTACAATGAAGTCGGACTCCATACAAACAGTACATAATTTAGTGATTGTTCATTCTAATTTATACCGATGTTCAAGTAATATAAAAAACAATGATTGTTCACATTCTAGGCCAACAAACACATGTGATGTCATTCTTATATATAATAAATGTGTACCACCTATAACAAACACATTGTCCAACATTAGGTTCAACACTTGAAACATACATTCGTTTTCAACATAAAAAAATTGTATCATTAGGGTCCAACATGTGGATTATATGGGACATACACATCAAGGTGGTCATAAGGGAGGATATTTCCTTATTTATGAGTAAGCGATATAAGATTAAGATCCATATAAAAATTAGGGCAGAAGGAAGAAATAAATCTTCTTTAGGATACAATAGACCCTTATGGATGTATTTAGGGTCATAGGTACCATCATAGAACAAAAGGGGTACACTCTAGGATTTAAGATCACACTGCATCATGTATTTTATACAAAATTACATGTATGTGTATATAAAAAATATATTTATAAGGAACTTCTATACATATCTAATCAAAAAATCAGTAATTAACTAAGTATTCATCAATACTTACTATTAATCAGTATCTCTAATCATTAAAATCGGCAAGCAGATCAGTTATTGTAAATAACAAACTATGAATTGTTGAATTAAATTAATCACTAAAGAAATACTAACCAGTAGTATCAATCATTAATCACTGATAGCAGCAAGGAAATCAGTAAAACTAACCAGTGCTGTAGAAACAGGACGACGGGCAGGCAGGTGGGCAAGCAGGAGGGCACCAGGCGTGGCGGCGGCGCCGGTTCTCAGGCGTGGCGGCGGCGCAGCGGATGGAGCAGCAGGGCGGGCAGCAGGTGGCTGGAGCAGCAGGGCGGCGGCGCAGGCGGTTAGAGCAGCAGGTGGCGGCGGTGGAGAAGAAACGCGCCGGAGAAGAAGGGCGCCGGAGAAGGGATGCCGGAGATGGAGCGCCGAAGAGAAGCGCCGGAGAAAACTAGCAGCAGCAGCACAAAATCGCCGGAGATTTGCGCAACAGGAAATAGGGTAGCAATGAAACAGAAGAAAGGGGAAGAGTTGGGCGATCGCGGGTTATAAGTTCCCAAATAGCGTCAGTTGTTTACAACAACCGACGCCTAAACATCTTTAGCGTCGGTTGTTTGAAACAACCGACGTCCAATTGGACGATATTTTCATGAAATTGTTTGGCGGGAACCACCTTCAGCGTCGGTTATCCTTGAATAACCGACGCTGAAGGTGACACTTTTCGCGCAAATTTTCATCGCACATAGGCGTCGGTTTCTACCTAAATAACCGACGCTGAAAATGACACTATTTTTTTTGATCGAAATTTGGATTTCGCGGGCGACTTTAAGCGTCGGTTTGTTATAAACAACCGACGCTGAAGACAAAGCGGTACCCGTGTCTGGCTGGTCTTCGAATATAGACGTCGGTTTTCATAAACAACCGACGCCTAACATAGAAGGCGTCAGTTTTCATTAATAACTGACGCCCAGAAAAGTGTCACTGAATGCTATTTCTGTAGTAGTGTGTGTCTAAGAAGAGGCCTACTCAGTTCCAAGGACAGAGGTTTTGTGGCTTCAAGAAGCCAAGGTTTTCAGCACCTTCCATGATGAGAGGTTCCAGTATACCATCGCAGTGGTCCCCAAGTAAGAGAAGAGGTTATGTTTCTTTTCCGTCAAAGGCACATAGTACAGCTTCCGTGGCAGTGACAGGGCCGTCTAGGCCACAACAGTGAGACCATTCATGCCATCTATGTGGTCAGATCGGGCATTGGAGGTCGAATTGCCCAAACCGAGATGTTGAAGTGGCACAACAGCCGAGGCAGAATCATCAAGGGTCGGATAGACAGTAGCCCAGTGGTAGCAGAGGGCGAGGACGTGGTCAAGCATCACAAGAGGGATTGTCTACTCAAGGAAGCAGAGGACGTGGACAGCAAGCAACGACTCGATTCTATGCTATGAGTCAGCTAGAGGCGATAGTCAACCCGCGAGTGGTGACAGGTCAGATGGAGTTATTTCATTCTGATATGTCTTCTTCTTGCTTTATATCTGTTCTGGTTGACCCAGGTGCTACACACTCTTTTATCGCCTATAGTATGCTTGAGAACTGTCGTTTACCTGTTAGCTATAAGAAGGATAGCTTGTTGTTAGAAACCCCTCTTGATGGTTCCTCGATGCTTCGAGAAGAGTGTCCATCTTGTGTCTTATCTTTTTTAGGACATCACATACAAGTGGATCTTATACCACTTGATATGCATGGTTTTGATGTTATCCTTAGGATGGATACCTTAGAGAAGTATAGGGTTGTTTTGGACTGTGGTTCCAAGCAGGCAATGTTTGATGATGATGGAGGGAAGTGGATCTTCCAAGGAGATAGGAAGATTCTTCCGACGTGTTTGGTATCAGCTATGGTGGCAGAGAAGTTGTTATGACAAGGATGCAAGGCGTTCTTAGCTCACGTTATGGATACCGTTGTAGATACCAAGGCGAAAGGTCTTAGCCTTGAGGAGGTGTCGGTTGTCCGAGAGTTTGCGGATGTGTTTCCTGATGAGTTCCCCGGTGTTCCTCCACCCTGAGAGATTGATTTTGAGATCAACCTGGTTCCAAGAACGCTACCAGTTGCACAAACACCGTATATGATGGCTCCAGTAGAGATGGCATAGCTTAAGAAGCAGTTGCAAGAGTTGTTGGAGAAAGGTTTCATCCAACCAAGTACTTCACCTTGGGGTGCTCCAGTGCTGTTCGTCAAGAAGAAGGACGGATCGATGCGGCTGTGTATAGATTACCGATAGTTGAACAAGGTCACGATCAAGAACAAGTACCCGTTACCGAGGATAGATGATCTGTTCGATCAGTTGCATGGTGCTACAGTGTTTTCAAAGATCGGTCAATGGTCCGAATATCATCAGTTGAGGATTAAGGCGGATGACATACCAAAGTCAACTTTTAGGATGAGGTATGGTCACTTTGAGTTTGTGGTTATGCCGTTTGGGCTAACCAATGCACCTGCTGCTTTCATGGATTTGATGAACAGAGTGTTTCGTCTGTTCCTAGATCACTTTTGTAGTCTTTACAAACGACATCTTGATCTATAGTCAGGATAGGCAAGAGCACGAGTGACATCTTCAACTAGCGTTGACTCTTCTTTGCCAACATCAGTTGTATGCCAAGTTCATTAAGTGTGAATTCTGGTTGGAAGAAGTGACTTTCTTGGGTCATGTGGTATCTGCTGAAGGAGTCAAGGTGGACCCAAAGAAGGTGGAGTCTGTTGCAGATTGGGAGCAACCAAAGACACTGACAGAAGTTCGTAGTTTCCTGGGTTTAACAGGATACTACCGGAGGTTTATCAAGGACTTCAGTGCGATTGTGTTTCCAATGACGAAGTTGACTAGGAAGGATGTACCTTTTGTCTGGGATGATCGTTGTCAGCAAGCCTTCCAAAGTTTGTAGGAGAAGCTGACTAGCGCTCCAGTGTTAGTACTGCCAGAGCCTAGAAAGGGCTACGTTATTTTCTGCGATGTTTCCAAGAAAGGTTTAGGTTGTGTGATGATGCAGGAAGATCATGTGGTTTCTTTTGCTTTGTGACAGCTTAAGAAACACAAGGAGAAATATCCGACTCACGATTTGTAGTTGGAAGTAGTGGTTCATGCATTAAAGATTTGCAGGCACTATCTTTATGGGGAAGTGTGTCAGATCTTCACAGATCATAAGAATCTAAAGTACATCTTTTCGCAGCATGAGTTGAACATGCGACAGCGTCGATGGATGGAGTTAATCAATGATTACGATTGCACCATCGAGTATCATCCTGGTAAGGTGAATGTGGTAACTGAAGCGCTTAGCCGAAAGTCTTCTTCTTTTCCTTCAAAGAAGGCACAGTTGAGTTCCTTGGTATTCCATAGACATGATATGCTTGTTTTCTTGTGGAAGATGAACGTGCAGATGGAAGTTTCCTTGTTATCTAGAATTTTAGCACAGATGCAAGTCAATCCTACGCTATGACAACAAATCAAAGATGCACAACAAACGGATGATACAGTACAGTTGATCAGATCAGAGTTCGGCAGCAAAAAGTGTGATGGGTTCCATGAGTCTGAGGATGGATTAGTTTGCTATTGTGATAGGATGGTGGTCCCCAATGCTGATGATCTGAGGAAGTTAGTACTCGAAGAAGCATACACGTTGATGTATGCTATGCATCCAGGTGTCACCAAGATGCATCATAGTCTGAAGGACTTGTATTGGTGACTCGGCTTGAAGAAAGATGTAGCTAAGTTCGTGGCTAGGTGTGTGGTTTGTCAGCAAGTCAAGGTTGAACATCAAAAGCCAGCAGGTATGTTGCAACCCCTACCGATACCGCAATGGAAATGGGATCATATAACCATGGATTTTGTAGTTGGTCTACCCAGGACAACTAGGAATCATGATTCCATTTGGGTAATAGTGGACATATTGACGAAATCTGCCCATTTCATACCAGTAAAGACAACGTATACAGCCGAGAAGCTTTCTCGAGTATATGTGGATGAGATAGTACGTTTGCACGGTGTGCCGGAAACAATAGTTTTTGACAGAGGTCCTCAGTTCACGAGTCATTTCTGGGAAGAGTTGCACAAAGAGTTGGGAACGCAGTTGAGGTTCAGTACTGCCTTCCACCCGCAGACAGATGGACAGCCTGAGAGGACTATTCAGACTTTGGAAGATCTCCTTCGAGCTTGTGTTTTGTAGTTCCTAGGCAGTTGGGATGTACATCTCAGTCTGATAGAGTTTGCTTACAACAACAGTTATCAGTGGAGCATTGACATGGCTCCTTATGAGGCCTTATATGGCAGGAAGTGTGGATCTCCTTTGTGTTGGTATGAGCCTGGTGAATATCAGCTTTTGGGTCTTGAGTTAGTACAGCAGACAACAGAAAAGATCAAGGAGATACAACAACAGTTGAAAGTGGCATAGGACAGACAGAAGTCTTATACAGACAATCGCCGACGACCTTTGGAGTTCCAGGTAGGAGACAAAGTGTATCTTAAAGTCTCTCCATGGAAAGGTGTGCTAAGGTTTGGCCGAAAGGGTAAGCTAGCACCCAGATATATGGGGCCATACCCGGTCATAGCACGTATGGGAAAGGTAGCCTACGAGTTGGAATTGCCGCCAGTTTAGGGTTTGCGGGCAAGTTTTCCACCTTGTGAGGTGTTCCTCCCTCTCCTTGCTTCCTCTATTATTGAGTGGAAGGTTTGGGCTCGTTGCTTGAGTTCCTTTGGGCTTAGTTGAGCTTGTTGGGCCTTGAGGTGCCTTGCCTTTTCTTGGTTGGACCTTGTGTCGGGCAAGAGAGCCATGTGTCGTCCAGTGGTGTGTCGGCCATGCTTGTGTCGCCCAAGGTGTGTCTCCCAGGGTTGTATTGGCCATGGTGGGGGTGTGTCGCCCATGGACCCTTTGACCTTCTTTGACCTCGTTTGTGTCACCTCTAGTGGACACTTGGTGCTTGATGCTTGCATGTGGCAATGGCCTTGGACATGTGTGTAGGGCATGTTAGAGTGGTGGCTTTGCACACCTTGCCTTATCTTACCTTGGTTTCTCCTCAATCCCCTTCTATATATGTGTTTCCTTTCCCATGCTAAGGATCCCTTTTAGTTCCTTAGTCTCCCTCTTCCTTGGTGCACGACACACTCTCTTCGTTTGCAAGCTTGGTGACCGATCCTTCTTGGAGTCTCCTTCTTCCTCTAGTGGTGGCCGAACCCTAGAGTGTCTTGCTCTTCTTCTTGTGGTGGTTCTTGGAGCTTGGTGCTAGGAGCTTGGGCTTTCTTAAGGCGGGTTACATAACTCCTAACCCTAACTATACTACCTTCTCTTATGATCTTATATGTTTCTTATGATCATGTCAGTTATGCATGTTACTAGCTTAGTTTCTTGTTTAGTTTCTTCTTGTTGGCTGAACCTTGTTCTAGGGTTTCTTGGTGAGAAACACTCCTATCTTTCCTTGGTCTAGAGGAGTGAGCTTGAGTGCTAGTAATATGGGAAATACCCCTCTCTCGTTTAAGTTGAGAGGTGAGCTTGTGTTCTAGTTGCTTGAGAAACACCCTCCTCTCACCATGGACTTGAAAGGTGAGCTATGTTGTGGTTGTGAACCTTGGTTGTGGTTGTTCCTTGTGTTGCCGGATTTGTGATAAGAGATGTGCAAGACCCCACTCTCGTTTAAGTTGAGAGGTGAGCCATCCACTTGATCCTTTAGGGTTTTGGCACCTTTGAGCTTAAGGTTGGTGGTGACCCTGTAGGGGTGCATCTTGCCCGATATGGTGTTGATGGTGGTGCTTATCGATATCTTTTCCTTGGGCTAACCTTAGATGACATGTTGTTTCTGTGATGGGTGATACACTCTGGTCCTTGAACGTGTGTGTGTCAGGTGTCACTCTATGCTGAATGCTCTGCCCGATACACTTAACCTTGTTACACCTTAGCCTGATCTTGTGTAGGCTAGCTGGACGACATGTTTCCCTTGCTGTCATTTGAAGTTGTGACCCTAGTCGTTACACCTAGAAAAGTGGAGTGTTGGATGTTACCCCTGTGTGTGTCGGGCGTCACTTGGTTGTGTATGTTGCCCGACACACCTAGTTCAGGTGATAGCTTGACGTCGTCTTACCTTGGATGTTGGGGCATTATGTCTCCTCTACTACACGTTGCTTATAGATGGTTGTGGCACGTTTTTCCCCATTTGCACGATACACCTTGTGTGTGATGCATCGTTGCATGACATGGTGTTGCGTGTTGCATTATATAGAGTTGCATGGCATGCGTTGCACAATACACTTAAGGTAGCCCGACACCCTTGCTTAGTACCTGACCAATAGGTGTTGGTCTGCCTAACTGTTATGCATTTGAGTTTTGGATGATAGGGGAGAGCACCCTGCCCGATACAACCTTTAGTAGGGGTGCCCTGCCCGATATCACCTCTGGTGAGGGTAGTGGGTGTGTTTAGTGAGGGTCATGTCCCTTATGGGAAATGATATATTAGATGTTGTTCTTGCTATCATGTTTAGTCATGAGGGTGACCCTTGATGTGTTTGATGGTGATCATTATGGTAGAGCTCATCTATGTAATTTAACATGACTTTACATATGCATGTGATCATCTTGAATCATTTGTATAATGATAAGGAAATGATAAACATATAAGAGGCTTTGCTTAATGATGTGACCTATGCCTATTATCATAAGTTGAGGCATGATTGATGAAGCATATAATCATCAATGTTACCCTGTGTTGATAGAATGATCTTCCTGATAAGTCTATGATGATTGTGTATACTAACCATGCAGGTGTTCCATATAGCTGCATAGCTAGGTAAAAGGGCTATGAGGTATATATAATTGAGTAATATTGTTTTGATGATTACTCTTGATGATGAGATATCATATATGATGTGTTTTGGTCTGAGGGCCTAAGTTTGACTAAAGTACCTAAGTTGATGAGAATGCCTTGAGAGGCAATAACACTATGTGATGAGGGATTTAGATCCCATGGCAATGTGATGATCCTTGAGAGGGATCTAGATGTTTGGCAAGAGGCCAAGTGATAACATGTAATGTTGGATCCTTGAGATGGATCAGGATGATGTTGTTTACTATAAAAGCATAATGTTGCATTTCTTTCTTATTATAGAGTACATGTTATACAACTTGGTTGAATCTTGCAATCTACATAAAAGATACTAAATAACCACAGTGAAACATATCATGTAGTTTTCCCTGGCCATAGATCCATCATCGTCAGGAGTTGGTGATGGTGAAATAGGTTCTCATGCGGGTTAACCTGGAAGCGCATATTAAATAATATGTGTGGTTTCTCCTAGCCGAAAATGAGGAGGTATGAGTGCAACTTCGGTTGTAGACTCCAGAGTGCGGATTTAGGCACGTAGCTCAGTTTGTGAAGAGCATGGTGAACAGGCCCATGGCTCAGGATATGTGATATGGGAGCAAGAATGCGTTCATGGCTCAGAGCACGGTGAATAGGCCCGTGGCTCAGTTTCACTAGCGTCGATACCTATACCGAGGTGGGCTAGGCAGAGGGTAGCATGACCCTGTGGTTGAGGCCACTTAAGTACGAGACTGTGGTCCTGCTTTGGTTCTCGTGCACTGACCATGAGGTGGGAGGTCATGGAGTTCAGCTCTTCCATTGACCTTGTATGGCACCGGCTTGGGTTTCGCAACCGAAAGTTGGATTTGAGTAGTACGGCTCACTTCCTCATGGCATAATAATACGTAATTCAGTCATATAGTATTTACTACTTAAGGCAAAACACAGAACATTGGTTGAGGCCTTGCTTGTGTAGTTAGTCATATTATACCTTGCAGTTACTTATATGTTCCTCATGTTATGTGGTAAGACCTTATAAATCTTATCTTGTTAATCATGTTCCATTAAGAAATATTTGGTGATATGCCTTCCGTACATCTTGGTAAGCTTGACGGTATGAATATCTTTACTTTATAAACTGCTCTTGTTATACCTCTTATCAGTTATCTTCTGTTGTTGCTTTATCTTTCTGAGGTTTTGTAGTTTCGGCGGGGAGTTATGTTTCTCGTTGGGACTGTGTGTCTCACCCCACTGGTTTACACCCTTTTTAGGTGTTCGAGCTAGACGTGGTGGTGGTCGTGGAGTTGCGGCCGAGCAGCAAGACGAACAGTAGAAGGCAAGAGATGGATATGCTGCTGTTTTGGATGTTTTGTAGTAGAGTCTTAGAGTCATCCCTGTACTCTCAGGTCCTTGGAGGTGTTTTGATGTTGTTTCACGACGTATAGTTGTTGATGTTTTGTATATCCTATTGCTGGCCGGATGTGGGCCGTTATGTAAATATAAACAGGTGATGAACCCCTGTGATGACGAGACCGTTGTTCCTCTAAGATGTGGACACGTATCAAGACTTGTATATGTTTGTATAACATGTTTCTTTGCAGGATAAGGACTTACATGTAATAGTTTCTTGGTTTATCTGATTTCCGCAACCGGTTTTAATTAACCCGTGTTTTGGTAATATGTGGTTATGGTGATTTCCGCACGTTTTCACATAACACCTCACTGTCTATGTGATAGTGGGATGTGTTGCCACAAAATGATCTTGAGAAACCATTAAGAATAAATAGAGACATTCGATGGAGAGGATCAGGGAAATTGTAGCACAAAATGGGAAGGAAAGTCCACTGTAAGCGGAATGTAGAAGAAAGGTTCAAAACCATACGATAAAAATCCTATGGGGCATAGGCAATCTGAATACAAGACAAAGAAGGAAATTTAGTGTGACTTGACTTAGAGTGTGAGACCTTAGAAAATCTTGGAATTAGGCATGTGATAAAAAAACTATAGGGTATTGGTTGTATTAAAAGAAACATTTATCAAATAAGGGCATTAACTTTATTTTCTTTCCAATCTATTTGGGGGATAATTTAATGCTCAAATAAGATGAAACTCTAGAGCTAGACTAATTTGAGGGCCCGCTTTTGCAACCATTCAATATACTTTCTGTTATTTTAGGTATTGACTTATATATTCCCTCTCCTTAATGAAAATTAAGGCATCTATTGTTATTCAATTAATCTTAAACTTGGTACCTAGGCTATTTGGGACTTAAGGAATATGATTTTTGGAGATATATTTCAGTTTTGAACATTTCTTCTTTTATTTCTAATACAATAAGCATTTACCCAAATTATCTTAATAGTAATTAGTATACATCACATTAGTTATCAATAATTATAATTTTGAATCAACCGAATTTTCCTCTCTCTACTCACGCACTCTCTTCCATCTCTAGGTCTGGGCGACATGGTTGACGAGGGGCCGGTGGCCGCTAGCGTCATCGGTTAGGGGCTCCTCTCTCAAGGCCTTAGGGTAGGAGCTGAAGATAAAGGAAAGGAGAAGGAGGCCAGTAGTAAAAATGGATCGGATGTCACAGTCGCCAGAATTTGGGCCAAGGTGGTCGAAGGCCCCCCTATGCGCATCAGGGGGACGGTGGTGGAAGATCCTAAAAAACCTTTCTACAAAGAAGGAGATGCTCGGAAATGGACGAAGTTCACCGAACCCATCATGGAGGAGATGGACGACTATCACAAATTCTCTGCAATTGTCCAAATTGTAGGAACATCTGTGAACATCGGCCAGCTAAGGGGGTGGATGCTACGAACCTGGAAACTTAGGGGGGGAGCTGGAGGTTTTTTCCCTGATCGACGGACTCATCCTCGTGAGGTTCGCCAATGAGGGGGATTTGAAGGCTGTCATCCACAGAGGTCCATGGTTCTTCGACAACCAGCTTGTGCTGGTTAGACGCTGGACACCAGAAGCCGACATCCGAAGAATGGCCCTGAAGACGGCGCCAGTGTGGATCTCGCTTCCTGATGTGGGAAAGCACTGGTCCTTTAGAGCCATAAATGTGATCGCAAATGTTGTAGGTGAACCCCGTGCCATCGATCGCAGGGTGGATGGGACGATGATGGGGTGTGCATGGATCTGTGTGGACATCGATGCTGACGAAGAGCCCCCTCCGGTTATCATGGTGTAGTTACCAGATGCGGGTGAATGGGAGGTTAAGCTCAAATATGAAGCGCTCCCAGATCGCTGCTCAACATGTAGGGTGTTTGGGCATAATACAGGGGCTTGTCCTGGCGAGAGGTCAACAGCGTCTTTGCTCACACCACCCATAGTTGTGCCGAAGTTCAGAAGACAAGCTTTGAGACGTGCTCGGTCCAAGCCACCTCCTCGTCGAAGCCACACGAAGCCAGGGGCAAGGTAGGTGATCAAGGAGCCAGTTTCTTTAGAGAAGAATGCTGACATTACTTCAACAGAGACAATAAACCTCGAAGAGGGGGAGATCCAAACTACTGAGAAAGCAGTCCCAAGCCAGGTAGAGACTGGCGAGATTTCAGTAGGGAACATGTTGGAGGTAGGGGAGACAGACGTGGGTAACAAGGACACCAATCCTTTCTCTATTCTGGATCAGCTGGAAGAAGAGGTGATTCCCTCAAACTCGGGTGGAGATAGAAGCCGAAGCCCCAGAGCAACCAGGAGTGTTGCTGCAAAAATGAAGAACAAGCCCAAATCCGTTGGAGGAGGAGGGCCCAAAGACAAAGTAAAATGACGTTCCTTTCATGGAACGTGAGAGGAGCTTCCTTACCTAAGACTCAATCTAGGTTAAGGAAGATTTTGGGGAGGATCGATGCTGAAGTGGTTTGCTGTCTTAAAACCAGGATATGAAGATGCTGCTCCAATAGAGTTAAGTCCATTTTTCCTCGAAGATGGGAATCTCTATCCAACCTGGAGGCCACTGAGGGAGGAAGAATTGTCTTGGGATGGAACCCGGAGATTTGGACGATTGAACCTATTGCAGTGTGTGACCAAATCATCACTGTAAGTTGTTTCAATCGTGGAGGTTTCTCTTGTATCTTATCTTCTGTGTATGGTGAGAATTTGGAAGCTGACAGAGAAAGATTGTGGCATGTACTGACATCTATGGCTCAAAACCAAATCCCTTGGATTGTCCTAGGGGATTTTAACATCATTAGGAATGCTAATGAGAAAAGAGGAGGTAGAAGAGTCCCCGATAGATCACTCAACAAATTCAACAGTTGCCTGGACAATGTTGATTTACATGAGATAAACACTCTTCGAGGCAAAACCACCTGGTCTAATAAACAAAAAGGTAGGATTTCCAGTAGGTTGGACAGATGCCTTGTTAACAATGCTTGGCTAGAATTGCTTCCTTGTGTGGCAGCTAGAACGGGGTCGCACCATTTCAGCGATCATGCCTGGCTGAAGGTCAATCTGACAAGCAAAAGACTGAAGCCCAAACCTTTCAGATACCTAAACTTTTGGAGAAAATGGGATGGCTTTAAAGAGAAGATAGATGAAGCGTGGAACATACAGGTTGCAGGCAATCTACTGTACAGATTCCTCAAAAAACTACAAAATACTAAAGCCATTCTTAAATGTTGGACAAAAGACAAGATAAACATACAAAATCTTCTCTTAGAAGCCAGACATGAATATGAGGAGGGGGCTAGAAGATTGAGGGATGATCCACTTAACAACGAACTCATTAAAGATGAAAAGATCAAGGAGGATAGAGTCAGAGACTTAGAAAAAGCAAAGGAACAAAATATATGGCAGAGAAGTAGGCTGAGATGGATTAACGATGGTGATCGCAATACAAACATTTATCATATGGCAACACAAAAGAAGATGATGAGAGATAGCATTTATGAGTTAATAAATGAACAAGGAGAACTGGCGGAAAGCCATGAGGAGGTAGCTGCCCAGGCCATTGACTATTTTAACAAACTGTACAAATGAAAGGAAAAAAAGCTTTGAAGGCACGGTGAACCTACCCAAAGATAGAGTTAATGTTACTATGAATGAGCAGCTGTGCAAAGATATGAATGAAGATGAAGTCAGAAATGCCCTCTTCTCCATACACTACTCGAAAGCCCTGGGTCCCGACGGCTTTAATAGCCACTTCTTCCAAGTAAACTGGCCTTCCATTAAAAATGACCTCTGTGATGCTGTTCGGTGGTTTATGAGAGGGGGAAATATGGTACGAGCGGTTAACCATGCATTCATAAAACTTATTCCCAATTCCAAGGAAGCCAGATCAATAGGGGAGTACAGGCCTATCGCTTGCTGCACCGTCTTATACAAAATGATTTCTAAGCTTCTAGCTACAAGACTAAAATCGGTTCTCCCGTACATAATTTCTGAAGATCAGAATGCCTTTATAAAGAACAGGAAAATAGAAGATTGATCCCTGCTTGCCTCGGAGTACCTCATCGATTTCAATAAGAAGAAGTCTACTGCTAAATCTCTGATCAAAGTTGATATTAGTAAAGCATACGATCATGTCAATTGGGACTTTTTGAAAAAGATTATGCGATCTCTCGGGTTCTGCCAACACTGGATTTCCTTAATGGAGCAGTGTTTTGAGACATGTTCCTTCTCCATCCTAATCAATGGGTCCCATGAAGGTTTGTTTAGATCCTCCAACGGGTTGAGACAAGGGGACCCCCTTTCCCCTTTACTTTTCACAATGGTGATGCAAGGACTGAGTCATATGATCAGAGAAGCCAGTAACAATAACCTCATCAAGACTTTCACAGTTAAAGGTGTCAAAGTTAAACCTTCTCTCATCTTCGTAGATGATGTACTTCTGTTCTCTGTTGCGCATGCCAAACGGCTAAAAGAAATTACGAAGGTGCTAAAGCGATTCGGGGTTTTATCTGGTTTGTACATAAGTACCATTAAATCTCGGGTTTACTTGTCAAATTCTTGTGACAACAGGAGGGGCAGACTAAAAATAGCTGCAGGGGTGGAACATGGGGAGCTGCCAACCAAGTATCTTGGCATTCCACTGACATCGGGCAGAGTTAAATCCAGAGATTATAATATGCTGATGGATAGTATTAGAAGGAAAGTTGAGGGCTGGAGTGGCCTGAACTTGTCTATGGCGGGGCGTTTGGTTCTGGTCAGATCTGTTATCCAACCGACCGTGAGATATTGGGCTACAATGGGAGTTATCCCTAATTCAGTCCTTGATAATATACGGTCCATAACAGCAAATTTTATTTGGGCTGGCAAATACCATGGTGTTGCTTGGGATACGATTGCAAAACCGTTCAGCCATGGCGGGCTTCAGGTCATGGACCCGAGCAAGATAATGATGCAATGCACGGAAAAAAGGGTGGAAAGATTCATAACCCAAACTGACAATGGCTGGGTAAAATGGATGAAGGAAAGGTACAACAACTCTCCTATTATTATTGCTGGATGGAATCCGTCTAGAGCTTGGAGAGCTATGTGCAACCTGGTTGAAAAAAACCCCTCCATGTATAGTGTGGATGTGAATGGTGAGTGGGTTGTGCTAGCCCACCCACCACTTATCAACACTAATATTGGGAGATCAAGTTGTGAAGAACATGCTGACATCATGTGGGGAAGATATCACTGCCCCAAGTGGAGTACCTTGACTTATAAGGTCCTCCTTATGAAGCTACCAACTAAAGACAGATTGCTGAAATGGGGTTTTCAAATAAATTCCACTTGTTCCCTTTGTAAGAATGAAGTCGAATCAATAGATCACATCTTTTTTATTGCAGGTATACCAATCAGCTATTCAATATTATATGCCTTAGAAATGGATGTCATTATAATGGATCGAAGAATCCTAATGAAATTTTGAGATGGGTGAAAGATCACTATAGGCAAAACAAGTTACTCAAATGTTTTGCTAACCTTTGCATAACTGGCCTAATATACATGATCTGGAATGAAAGGAACAGAAGGAATCATAGTACTATGGAGCGGGATGAACTCAAGATTCTAGATGCTTTCTCTACTACTTTGTTTTGGCATGTAAAGCATAGAAAGGAGCTCCTAACTAGCCTGAGCCCTTCTATAAGCACATACTGGGGTTTTTTGTATAGCACCCTTGTATAAATTTTGCTGTTGTAATCGGGTCTCGTCTTGAGATGCCCTTCTCTGTTGGTATAGCCTAGCTATACCTTTTCTTTTGGAATATATTTACCTTACTCCAAAAAAAAATTATAATTTTGAGTCCCATTATCATCATCTTACCACCATCAAAGTTACATGATATTATTTTGTACAAATTATTGCATTTCACTCATCAAGCTGATTATCTCTATAAATGCAATATTGATTTAAATAAAGCACATTTGTTATCTCCACTTACATGAAACATTCCAATTATTGTCACAATGCATATAGTAGTCACATCATTTTACACATAACATTCATATATATATATATATATATATATATATATATATATATATATTCACCTATAAATACCAACTATGCACATTTAACTAATTAGTTGCATATTAATGTACCATGTGACATGTGGTACATATTTTATGTTAAGTCATGTTTAGGTTATTAGATCCATTCCATATGTATTGAGATATGTTATATGATTAAGCAACTACGATTATGAATGTATTCATGAACGTCAACAAGGATGTATAGTTTAGGGTTAGTGAACTCCAACTTATGGTTTAGGTTCGACATTTTCTTTTCATCATCATATGAGAGTTTATAAGTTCAGGTATGATTATATTTTCATATAACCTTAGTTAGGGTTTTTATTGAGTTACTCATTATGTGTATATAAAGTTTAAAAGGTATAAATGAGTGTATTATGGTTTAAGGTGTATCCTTAATTAGCCAAAACTCAAGATCTAAGCATACATACATCACATCCAAGAGATTCAACTTTATAGATTCAAGATGCTAGGTTTCAGTATGTTACAAAAAGTAGGAGAATATTTATGTTGATATTACAACTTGGACATATAGGACGAACTATAGAGAAGTGTGCTGAGAGAGGGATGCAACATACCCTCTCTCTCTATCATATCGAGAAGGTTGATGACGGGGATGTTGGAGTACTGCTCTAGGTTTCTTCCCCTTTTGTGGTGACACACCCCGCTATCACAGAGACAATGAGGTACCACGTGAAAACGTGCGGAAACACCATAAACCACTTATTACCAAAAACACGGATTAATTAAAACCGATTTCGACAAACAGATAAACCAAGAAACTATTACATTCAGATCCTCATCCTACAAGAAAATGGGTTATATAAACATTTACAAGTCTTGATACGTGTTCACAGCTTAGAAGATCAGATGTCTTGTCATCACATGAGTTCATCACCTATTTATACATACATAACTGGCCACATCCACCCAGTAGCATGATAAACAAAGTTTCATCAGCTATACATCATGAAACATTGTCAAAACACCTCCGAGGACCTGAGAGTACAGGGATGACTCTAAAACTCTACTACAAAACAACCAAAACAGCAGCAGAGCCATCTCTTGCCTTCTACTGCTCCTCTTCTTGCTTCTCGGCCGCAACCTCACGACCACCACCACGTCTAGCACGAACACCTAAAAAGGTTGTAAACCAACGGGGTGAGACACACAGTCCCAACGAGAAACATAACTCCCCGCCAGAACCATAAAACCTTAAAAAGATTAAAGCAACAACAATAGACAACTGATAAAATGTACAATAAGAGTAGTCTATAGAGCAAGGTTATTACTACCATCGAGCTTACCAAGATGTACGGAAGGCATATAACCCAATATTTCTTTATGGAACATGATTGACAAGATAAGATTTATAAGCTCTTATCACATAACATAAGGAACGTCTAAGTAACTGCAAAGTATAACAAGATCAACTACACAAGCAGGGCCTCAATCAATGTTCCGTGTTTTGCCTTAAGCAATAAATATTATTCAGCTAGATTATGTGTTATTATTCCCTGAGGAAGTGAGTCATACCGCTCAAATCCAACCTTCGGTTGCGAAACCCAAGCCGGTGCCATACAAGGTCAATGGAAGAGCCAGACTCCATGACCTCCCACCTCGTGGTCAGTGCATGAGTACAACACAAGCAGGACCGCAGTCTAATGCTTAAGTGGCCTCAGCCACAGGGTCAGGCTACCCTCTGCCTAGCCCGCCTTGGTACAGGTATCGGCGCTAGTGAAACTGAGCCACGGGCATGATCACCGTTCTCTGAGCCATGAACGCATTCATGCCCCCATATCACACATCCTGAGCCATGGGCCTATTCACCATGCTCTTAACATATCAAGCTACGGGCCTGAAACCGCACTCTAGAGTCTACAACTGAAGTTGCACTCTTACCTCCTCATTTTTGGCTAGGAGAAACCACACATATTCAATAATATGCGCTTCCAGGTTAACCCGCAGGAGAACCTATTTCACCATCACCAGCTGCTGACGATGATGGATCTATGGCCAGGGAAAACTACATGATATGTTCCACTGTAATTAGTTAGTATATTTTAAGTGGATTGTTGGGGCAAACAAGTTATAACACATATATGACATAAAGTTACATTATTATTACCACCATCACATTATCCCGGGATTTCAATCCCTCATCACAAGAAATCACTGCCTCATAAGGCATTCTCATCATTGGGGATAACAATCCCAGATCTCATCATCAGAGGATAACACCTCAACTAGGCACTTTAGCCAATCTCAGGTCCTCATACCCAAACACATCATATTGGTGATGCAAGTTATCTCATCAACAAGAGTGGCCATCAATATAGTGTCATTCAAATATATATACCTCATAGCCCTTTTCCTGGCTATGCATCCGCATGAAACACCTGCATGGTTAGTATACACAATCATAGAGATATCTGAAACCATCATGGATTAATAGAAAGATCCTATTATCAAATATAGGGTAACATTGATGATTATATGCTTTATCATTCATGCCTCAAACCTGTGACCATAGACATGGGTCACATCATCATATGAAGCAACTCATATACTTCCAAACTTATCATTTATTCGTCATTATAGATACATGATTCAAGATGATCAAAACAAATGTAGTATCATGGCATTAGAGTGCAGATATGTCATGTTTACATAGGTACGTTCTACCATATCAACCACCTTAATATTACCAAACATGTCAAAGGTTTACAACCCATAAACCCTAATTCTTATCAACAAGAAAGAGATTGCATGATAAGGAATTCTCAGATGGATTTCAGGGTGGAACATGACCCTCACTAAAAGCACCCACTACCCTCACAAGAAGTGTGACGGGCAGGGCACCCTCGATAGAGGTACCCACTACCCTCACAAGAAGTGTGACAGGCAGGGCACCCTCACTAGAGGTACCCACTACCCTCACAAGAAGTGTGACGGGTAGGGTAACATCCCTCATGTCGCCCAAGCATACTAGCCACATATCGGCCAAGCCCTTTAGCAAGGGTGTCGGGCTACCACCTCAAGGTATAACATGCAACCCTATGTCGTGCAACCATGGGTGTCGTGCATCCATGGGTGTCGTGCATCCCATGTGTCGGGTTAGGGTTACCATATGTCACTATATCAGGCATCACCACTAAACCATGACGCCCACTGTGACGACAGTCGCCAAACCGACAAACAAATCATCACTAATTAAGCGGAATTAAACATAAACAGCAGATTAACAAAAATCACTAAAAATTACAACCATTTTTCAAAGAGATCCATTCCAAGGAAAACTCTTACTGAAAGGTCCAAAACCTTATATACATCATTATTCACATTGTACATATCTGGTACATCTCATCTCGAGAATAACATATAACAGTTGATTTACCAAACTATACATGAGCAACATAAAACCTCGAGGCACGTAAGCCAAAATCTCTTATTGATCATAAAACCAGTACAAACCAACTCCAAGGACCTGAGAGTATAGAGACGACACATAGGACTCATATCTACAAGACATGACAGACAGTACACTCAACCTAAGCTGTCATTGCTGCCTCAGCTATTGTTCTTCCTCTGCAGAAAGGTCTTCACCTCCTCGTGAACGTCCACCTAAAAATTTGGGTCCCACGGGGGTGAGACAATTGTAATTGTCCCAGCGAGAGATATAACTCTCCGTCGACCATATTATTATCACAGATTAAACATTTATAAACTGCGCAAAGGTTCTTTTTATATTAATAAGCACGATAATTCATTATACGAACAAAATGTAGTAATCTCCATTCTCAAGGAGAACATTACATCTACCCATGGTAGAGTTATCAATCATCTATCTGCCTTGTAGGGAATGTAAAAAAACATAAATAACATCTATCCACTAAGGATGAATAAAAGGAATGTAACATCAGCCAATGATTTTTGTATTCAATCCTTAAGCAAATATGCTATACGGATGATTACATTTTAGAATCACACTTATGCCCTGTGGAAGTGAGCCGTACCGTTCAAATCCAACCGACGATTGCGAAGTCGAAATCGGTACCATACAAGGTCCATGGAAGAGTCGGACTCCATGACCTCCCACGTCTCAGTCAGTGCGAGACCACAAGCAGGACCGCAGATTCTTTCTTAAGTGACCTTAGTCACACAGGGTCAGGCTACCCTTTGCATAGCCCACCTTGGTATAGGTGTTGGTGCTAGTGAATCGAGCCATGGGCCAGTTCACCGTGCTCCTTGAGCCATGAACGCATTCATGCTCTATCACACTGAGCCATGGGCTTATTCACCATGCTCTTATCACACTAAGCCATGGGCCTGAAATCGTGCTCTAGAGTCTACAACCGAAGTTGTACTCTAACCTTCCTATTTGTGGCTAGGAGCAACCCCGCATATTCAACAATATGCGCTCCGGATTAACCCATAGGAGAACCCGTTTCACCATCACCAGCTGATGACGATGATGGATCTATGGCCAGGGCACTACATGATAAAATTCCACTTGATTAATTAAGTGCATTACCATATTCTTTTAGCATCAGTCAAGATTTCACACATGAATTATTATGACAAATGCTACAAAGAAAGGTATAATACATTATCACATACTTTTCAAATCTTTAAAATACATCATACTTGGGATCTCAGTCCCTTATCACATTACTGGGAATTCTCATCCCTTCAAATAATCATTATCATGATTGCTGGATATGGGTATCCAAACCCTTAGATCATCACATAACATTATTACTTCTATAACATGTAACCATTACCTCTAGGTCCTCATACCAAGGTATTCATTTCACTTGTTGTGCAAGTATTCACATGGCTCACAAGGCCATCACACATCTTTTCACCTCTCACTAGGCAACAACTTATTCACATCGCTCACAAGGCCATTGCACATCTTGTCACCTCTCACTAGGCAACAACTTATTAACATGGCTCACAAGGCCATTGCACATCTTGTTACCTCTCACTAGGCAACAACTTATTAACATGGCTCACAAGGCCATTGCACATCTTGTAACCTCTCACTAGGAAACAACTTATTCACATGACTCACAAGGCCATTAAACATCTTGTCACCTTTCACTAGGCAACAACTATTAGGGTTAGTGTTTCCATTTATTTCCAAATAGGGTTTCAAGTTCATATTATTAATTCAAACCCTAATTAATTGCTCCACACATCTAGGATCAAACATTGATATCATAAGTATTCAATCATACTTATTTATTCTCATCATTTATCATTAAATGATCATCAACACAAGGTATGAGTTTCTCTCTCATCCTTACCAGAGAATGATTACATCATACTTTATTAACTAGGCTAAACCCTTTCTCAAGGTATGTTAGCCTACACTTATCAAACTACATTAATCTCATTACATCTCAATGTAACAATTGACATGACACACTTCATGTGTTACTCATCCAAGTATATTGGATTTAAGGTGCATCAACCTTGAAGTGTTGGATGTGATATCTATCATGTCTTGATATATCATGTCCCTCATCACTTTTAACATACTTAATTTCATCAACTTATCTTGTATTAGGGTATGTCCCATCCTAATACATTATGCATTATCTCATCACATTTATCATGTGATGTATTGGTCATAAGTCACACAATTGAATTATTCAACCATCATTAATGATATGGACTCATCTCGGGTTAAGGCATTATTGGTATAAGGTTGTCCATTAACAACCACTCTGGGTGCTTCACCTATCAAGGTATTAGCCACACCATTACTTGGTGCTACACAAATCACTCCTAAGAGTGTCTTACTCTCACCTTTACAAGGTATATAGGGTTAAATCATATGCATGTGTTCACCATATCAGGTTGTAGGTGTCTAGATACCACTGTATCGGGTTGGAGGTGTATGAACACTCACCATATCGGGTTAGGATTTGCACTTGTCTCCATATCGGGCATGAGGTACCTTCTTGACCTCATATCAGACACAAGGTATATGTATGTGTCTCCCATGATACTTGTGAGGTATCAACCCATCACCATGTCGGGCTAGAAGTACATTCAATCACCCTATCGGGCTAGTCACCATCTAGGTTTAGCCATGATGGGTTAGGGTTACCATATCATCTAGGGTTGTGTATCGTGCAACCCTATCATGCAACCATGTCATGCAACCATGTCGTGAAACCATGTCATGCATATCATGCAACCATGTGTGTTGTGCAATAACACTTGTTACTCTTCACTTATATCGGGTTACCCAAATTAGGGTTTCTTATCATCTTACAAGTATATAATTACCCTTGTATCATACATGGAGTCTATTCTAGACTCCCTATCATGCAAGCATCTCATGCAACATCTTGTGCAAGACATATCGGGCAAGTCATACCCATATCGGGTTATAACTACTTGTATTTATACTTGAATCCGATATCACTTTTACAAAGTGAAACCATCTTCTTCAAGCTCTAGACCTTTGTTCTAACTGATATAATTCAGGGTAACAGGTCTAAGCAACTACTAGAACTCGTAATTTCATCAACTATTTCAGGAAATTTCAGTATTAAAAGTATTTCACTAATTATAACAATTTAGGTGAAGAATAATAACACGGTTGAGTTCAAGTTATATAACCCTCCTTAAGAACCACTTCAAAGCTTCAAGATCCAAAGCTCCATGTTCCTAAGGTTGAAGATGACTTTATCAAAGGTCCAAGGCTCGTTCACAACTCCTTCATATACAAGGAATCACCATGGATAAGAAATTGGTGAAGAAGAAAAGAAAGGTAGATCATAACCCTAATCCGATGCTTCAATTCCAGCTTGAAGACAACTATATCTTACCTTAGGGTTAAGTTTTGAGTTCCTTAGCTTCTTGGCAGAAACCCTACCACTCTTGGGTGATATGGACTTCCTCTTGGCTGACACAACTTTGCTTGTGGCCGATACCCCCTCACTTGTGGCCAAAATCTCTTCAATTGGCCGATATCAACTTGCTATGGGCAATATCAACATGGTATCGCCGATATACTTGCTATGGCCGATACCCAAGGCCTATGCACGATACCCTTGTGCTCTTGCATGACATGCCACCCCTCTTGCACGATATGATACTCACTTGCACGATATGGCACTCACTTGGTAGTCAAAACACTTCACTCTATGGCCGATATCACCCTATATAGCTGATATCACCTACTTGGACGATATGGTCTTGCCATGGGCAATATCCCAAGGACCATGCACGATACCACAACATCCCTTCACGATATGGGAGCTCTATGCACGATAACTTAGGGTAGGAGGGTGGTAAGGGTCGCAAAATTTCACCAAGGGGTGAAACTAGGGGTATATATACTTGTTGATCATGAAGAAAGGCAAAAATGAGGTGTCAACATTTTGAGCTAGTAGGTGCCACGTGTCATGCATGCATAACTCAGGTGTCATACCTTACTGATTTGTCACCTTTCTCAACTTACGAATTTATGTGACAAGATTTTGGGAAGTCTCCCATACTCCTCATTTAGCATTTTACTTTTAAAGGAAAGACCAGAGTCATGTTCTGTCACCCACTTGTGACTACAAGTATTGTCATATATCTGCGGTGTCATCTAATCTACTGACACAACATTAAAATTTATTACTACTTGTACCAACTATCTCATTGGTTGTACATTCTCTTATAATAAGGGGAGGTTACTTATCAATTAAGAACTTATCTTAGCAGTATCTTTAGATGTTATATATAAGTTGCCTTAACAGATCTAGATAGGGGTATTCTAAGAAATTATTTTTAGCTTGATAAGCTTTTCCCACAATGATTTTACAATTGTTCCTTCAAATAGTACATCCTTATCGATGTTATTTTTATGTGGAGCATAAACCCCTAACATGTGATGTCCATACTATTTTATGTAACTAGACTGATTTCAGAGTTGGCCATCCCAGGTAACCCACATAAATTAGTTGATTAGGCATTATGCTTTTACTTTGCCATATCACTTGATACTTCTTAGATACCAGAATTTCTTATATTGGTATCAATCACATGTGTCAAAAACACATCACATCCTCATCTTTCTTTCATCTTTGGACATTACTTGTTACACATATCTTTATCTTGGAACCAAAGTCCAAGACAAACTGATACATTTCTAAGTATCCATCAATTGAACATTTTTTACTTATGCACATCAAGTGTCATAAGACCCACATGATTACCATGTCCCAGAAGGGAAAGAACACAAAGGAACATATTCCTATTATCACCCCATCATCATCCAGGGTTGTTTATCAAATAGAAGAGATTATCATCTCCTCTGATTATTCCATGAACTTTCAACTATTCATGAGTCATTTACTCGTGTTTCATCCTAGGTTCCTTGCCATCAGCATAGGAATTATAAGGATGATTACATATCGTTATTCCTTTCTTTGTTATTGTCTAACATGTTCATGAGCATTTTGTGATTCTATCACATTTCCCATTTCCACATCATGGGAAAAGATCTTTACTATTCACACATGCTTTATCTGACAGGGATCATCTCCCTTGTTCTCATTCTCTTATCATGAGGATTATACTTTTCATTTCCTCATACATACAAATTGGTCTGAGATCATTTCAGATTCCACTTTATTTCACTTTGGATGTGATATAAATGTCCATACCATATTTCCAGTTTCATTATACTCACTAGATTGTCTCAGAATGACTACTTGATCAGAGTAATCAGAAAGATAACAATCTAAGAGTTCCATACTTGCCCTTTCTCCAATAATTATATACCTGGCCAGGGTATACAAGTACTGAGATTAGGTAGTATGCACTTTGTTTACTATCATGTTCCTTACTTTTCATGTCTTTATAAACTCAGGATTTAACATTCCTAGATTTTCTCCAAGCACCACATATATACCTTGTCCTCTTTCACACAGATAAGAGCAATTATAAAGCATTTAAAAGAATACTGAACAGAATATAAATTCTAGTTCTCATCATATCTTCCATATGTCCCCATAGGACAATGATGAATGCATATTCATCTTGGTTCAATCATCTTGTTTAGCCCAGTTTGGGTTGCATTCATGCATTTATCAGCTTTATCTTCTAATATGTTCATTCACTTGGCTTAATTAGAATGATCCCTATTTTTATTGAATTTTTGCACCTTTGTGCAGGTCACTTCGGGCATTTGGGCCTTGTCTCCATGGCCCAATACTCTATTATGGGCCTTGGTCTATTCGAGCGTGCTTGGGGTCAGTAGCAGTCAGTGGATCCCCTTCTTCTCCCGGCTTGACCTAATCGCGATTCATAGAGCCTGGTCGCAATCGTTTCTAAGCCAACAGTCCGTGGTCTTCTCAGCCATGACAAAAGCCGCGACCACGACATTTTCCGTGACCACGGCAAAGGCCGTGACCACGACATTTTCCGCGACCACGACATTTTCCGCGACCACAGCAAAGGCCACGACCGCGACAAAGGCCACGACCGCAACAAAGGCCGCGACCACGACATTTTCCGCGACCACGACAAAGGCCACGACCGCGACATGCCACGACCGCGGCATTTCCCGTGACCTGCTGAGCGACAAAGCCGCGACCACAACATTCTCCTTCATCACAAGCCCTGCGGTCTGTAGTTCCTCTCTCCGTCGCCTACCGCGAACCGCGGCGTTGAGTGCAAATGCCGCGACCTGCAGTGGCCTACACCACACCTTGGCTCCTCGTCTCTCCGCTTCTTTCCCCAACAGCACACGTCCATGCTTTGGTATCCACGGTGGCGTCCACCTTCCCAGCATCTATGGCACCCCTACTTCCTAAACCCATGGATCATTACCTACCTGTGCGCCCTCTCTCCACCTGCAATCGAGGCGACGATGACCTGCCCACTCTTCCAAACCCGCGACCACGGAACATGCCGCGACCATGACAAGGGTCACGACCTTAAGTTAGTGCCCAGCCTGCCTATAAATAGGACACGACCCGAGTCAGTCCAAGGATGATCTCCAGACATCGTTAGGCTGCAGGTCTGTCCTGGGCCTA
This sequence comes from Alisma plantago-aquatica, assembly GCA_963693085.1. Taxonomy (NCBI): domain Eukaryota; kingdom Viridiplantae; phylum Streptophyta; class Magnoliopsida; order Alismatales; family Alismataceae; genus Alisma; species Alisma plantago-aquatica. Next base: position 613,112,622 of record OY856411.1, read on the forward strand.
AGGAGACAATCTCCATAGCCAAGAACCTGCCCCAGTGGTGGTTTTGCGGCCTGTTCACCCAGATCCGGAGGGAAGACTCAGATCTGCAAGCCACCTCATTCAGATCTAGATCTAGATCTAGATTTGAGTCTAGATCTGCTGCGTCTACGCCATTTATATGCCGCCATCTCGTCCACGAGCTGCTCCTCCTGCTGCAAGCAAGGTCCGCGAGAAGAAAGAGAAGGTGGAGAGAGAAGATCTGCCCCATCTGCCGTGGTGTTCTTCCCTCCTCATCCAGATCTGCCCCGACATCATGTAGAAGACCATTTCTCCATCGAGCTCGATCATCTTCTTCACCATGCTCATGGCGGAAACTTCTCTCTCTTGTTATTCTTGCTTCTCTCACCATGAGCGAGTAGTTTACTTTTGCTGGGGTGCGGGGACTAGCCCTGCTACCTGTGCTTTCATATCTTTTTGTTAAACATTCCATGGCATGCATATAATCTTTCATTTCATTGTTAATCATCGATGTGTGCTTGTGGATTGATCACCTGCTTGCATCTATCTTGTTCATTTCCTATGTTGCGAGAACTTCAATGCGTAGGTTTTGAATGTTGATTAACACGGTTGACTCCCAAACTAGAAATAGAATGGGATTCCTTAAGGTCGTAAGTGTATGATCCGTGTGGTGACGAGCCATCTAGCCCACAATGATGCTTCTGTGTGCCTGACGCCTGTATAGGGGGCCCACAACTTCATTTGGATTTATGTAACTTCGGAGCCATAAGTATGTGATCTGGATGGTGATGAGACATCTGATACCTAAGGTTATGCTTACACAAACCTGACGCCTGTATGGGGGGTTCTGCAGCAGCTCTATTTGAATGGTTATATCTTGCCTGGATGTTTGATGTTTGGATGTGATTGCATGTGTAGTGGTGGTGAAACTCAGGACCATCCCAGTTATTTCCATCATTAATCTTTAATCAACCTTTAATCCTGCTCATTTACTTTCCTCATATTTAGTTTAATTAAAATCAACCAACCTTGTTCTAAATATTAGTCTTGATTCAACTAGATTCGACTAGAGAAAGATTCTTAAAAACGTTGTCCCTTGGGATTCGATCCTCAACTATACTGCGATAAGACTCGTCCGCTTGCGGGTGGCATTATTTCACGTTGTTTTGGTTAAGAACTTAGGGATTTCAGCCCTAAGTGAGTTTGTTAGTGCGATAATATAAGCCATGTCAGACAATCAATAAGGAAATCCATAATAGCAATCCTTTTTAGGATTATCATATAATCATCAAGATAAGGCATATCAAAATGAAAAGGTCTATATAAATGTTATCCTTCGCGGTCATCTACCGCTTTAGGTTGACTCAACACATAGAGTCTAGTTGTCTCATGTTGTTGCTTTTGCCTTTTCACGTTATTGGGTTGTAACTTTCATAAGCCTTTCCGAGTCTACCTCGGTTGTTGAGTCATTTCCTCCCTTCTTTTTGAACAAAAGGGTTTAGTATGCTCAACATGTCCATAACTATAGCATGTCTTGTCCTCGTACCATGGTCTTATCGGTCTTATTACCGATGTAGAGACTAAGCCATGGGTTATTACAAATGGAAAGTAAGGACCCTTGCCTTTACTTAGTGGCTACTGCCGTGGTACACTAGGCATTTATTGCATTGATGGCACCAAAAACTTTGTCTTTTTAGAACAACTATGCACATGTCTCTAGAATTGTAGATACCTTTCCTTATTTCTCAACTTATTGCCCCATCTTGGGCATTACCATCACAGATATACTATCTGTCTATACTTATGGCAGAGTTTATTTTCTTGCCATATGCTAATCCTTCCCACATTTCCACTGTTCCAACATGACTATGTCATTCAGGAACCTTTTCAAAGCCCAAATTTTATGTATTAAGGACTGGTAACCTAGGTTGTAATGCTAGTATCCAGTCTACTATATGTATCACTGTTGTCTTAATCTGCCTGTTAAGAGCATAAACATAGGATTCTCTATCTTGATTAGGTCAAGATAGGAATTCTCAAGCACTCATTCTTCTCTTGCCTGATCCCTTGCACCCTTTCCTGGTGCAACAACATTGCCCACAACAATTTGATCCCTGTGTTCTCTAGTCATTTTTAAACTTCACCCTTTCTTCTACACAAGCAGAAGTCACTATAGGGTATACTAGAGGACACTAACACATATTCAACACCTCAATCCTATGTCTCTGTAGACTCAACGAACCTTAAGCTCTAATACCAAACTTTGTAATGACAGTCGCCAAACTGACAAACAAATCGTCACTAATGAAGCGGAATTAAACATAAACAAAAGATTAACAAAAATCACTAAAAATTAAAACCATTTTTCAAAGCGATCCATTCCAAACTCTTACTGAAAGGTCCAAAACCTTATACATCATTATTCACATTGTACATATCTGGTACATCTCATCTCGAGAATAACATATAACAGTTGCTTTACCAAACTATACATGAGAAACATAAAACCTCGAGGTGCGTAAGCCAAAATCTCTTATTGATCATAAAACTAGTACGAACCAACTCCAAGGACCTGAGAGTACAGAGACGACACATAGGACTCATATCTACAAGACATGACAGACAGTACACTCAACCTGAGCTATCACTACTACCTCAGCTGTTATTCTTCCTCTACAGAAAGGTCTTCACCTCCTCGTGCACGTCCACCTAAAAATTTGGGTCCCACGGGGGTGAGACAATTGTAATTGTCCCAGTGAGAGATATAACTCTTCACCAACCATATTATTATCACAGAATAAACATTTATAAACTGAGCAAAGGTTCATTTTATATTAATAAGCAGGATAATTCATTATATGAACAAAATATAGTAATCTCCTTTCTCAAGGAGAACATTGCATCTACCCATGGAAGATTTATCAATCATCTATCTGCCTTGCAGGGAATGTAAAGAAACATAAATAACATCTATCCACTAAGGATGCATAAAAGAAATGTAACATCAGCCAATGATTTTCGTATTCAATCCTTAAGCAAACATGCTTGGGAAAACTTTGCAAAATATGATAAAATTGAGTTAAGAGCGTAGCGTGGCCTGTTTATTCGAAAACATGACAAAAAGGAGAGGAAAACAGTTTAAAAGGAAAGTTTTGATAATGAAATAAGGGCCAAAAACATCACAAATTTTGGTGTTATCAACTCCCCCAAACTTAGCATTTTGATTGTCCTCAATCAATCTTTAAACTTTGTTTTGTGATGCTTCTTCTTGACCGGTATGGTTTTCAGACCATGGGTTTGAGCGAGCATTGAGATGTCTCACAGAGAATGCGGCCCAACTACGAACAACAGACTTTATTTCTCCTGCCTTATTTAAGCAAAAAAATTCTCTACCGCTTCAGCGAGACTTGGGTGCATGATTCAAAGTTAGCTTTCACACCAAACACATTTTGGGGGCATAAAGTTGTGTGCTTGGGTAGGCTTAAGGCTTTTTGGGTTTTTCTTCTTGTTTCCCATCAGTCCATCCAGGTACGGGTCCGTTAGCAGGCGAGTGGTCCCTACAGTCCAAACTAGTTGGCTTTAGAGCAGTGATTTCACATCCTACGTACCACTGCCCCAGATCTACCATGCCTAAAGATGGGTACTTTTAGAAAACAAGTGTGTGTATATATATATATATATATATTCTTTCTTTTATTTGGAAAAACTCTCATGCTTTTATTCACTATCATAAGTCTATTCTCTCTTTTTGGGATTTTGTTGGGTAAGGGAAAACAAGAGAAATTTTTTCTATTTGGGTAGCTTTTTCCTTCTGTATACACGTCTCTTAGCTGTTGTGAGATCATTTTCTGAAATTTTTGGCATGGAAAGTCGTAGTCTTTTGTTGCTTGAGGCTGCATTATCAGAAAGACATGACAAAACATGCATCCCTTGGGTACATAGAAAACAACTGGCAAGAAGTCGTATCAGGTTCTTACTATATAGTGTCTTTGTACATATGTATGAAGACAAAATAAGCAAAACAATTTGGCAAAAATTTTTAGCAAGATTTTTATATGAGCATGTATATGTATATGTACACATGATATAGGAGAAGAACAAAAGTACAAAAAGGTGGAGTTTGAAGAAAAAAAAATTTACCTCCCTCATTGGTACATGGTACCCCCCAAACTTAATCCACACTCTGTCCCAGAGTTGTGAAGTAGATAAGGTAGGGTAATGTTAACAGAGTGAGGGATTAACCAGTGAGCGCGCCTGCACCAGATAGAAGCTCCCACACATATTCTCCTCGTTTGCTATGGTAGTCGATGTGGTGGAGCTGGTTAGGGGTCTCTTCATTTGATATCCATTCTAAGACGAAGATGTCGCAGTCGTTGGATAGAGGGATTTGTTGTGGACGGCGGTGGCAGAACTGGACCTCGTTCCATTTGCTTGCTGTCGTCTCCAGGAATGGTTGTATCAGCGCCGCCATCTCGTCGTAGTATTTTCATACTAAGCACTCGAGGGCGGTCAACGTCGTCGATGTACACTGCACTAGATGATCTTTGTTGCTGTTCGAGTTGTTGTAGAAGATTCCTGCTCATTGGTGAGTGTACATCATCAGGAGTGTCCAGTTGTTATAATGCAGGATGGGCCGGAAGATTGTGCATGGAACCCTGTGCTCCAACTCTTCCAGGAATGATTGCTTTGCTCCTATTTCATCGGCGAGGTAGATGTCACTGAACAGCATTGGATGAGCAATGTATGCGTGTTCGAACTTCGTTTGTAGTGTCTGGATGTAGGCGGCCACCACAGATATCGCCAAGCATCCTCCATCTTTTACCATGTCCCTTAAGTCATCAACCGGGACTATGACACTTCCTGCCTTGTAGATTACATCTGTCGGGGTAGAATCAGCTAACTTCAGAAAAATTTCATTAACCTGCTCCTGTGTGAGTGTAGAGCACGAGAAGCGGTCAAAATTGTTGATCAGTTCTTCCGATGTTCCAGACGAAGCAGGATCTTCAAATCCATGCACTTCCTACAGGATCTCTAACTGCTTGCTTGCCCCGTAGATGTTTGTTCCCATTTCAGCTTCTTTTTCTGGAGTGTTGTTGGGTTGTGAATATTCGCCTTCTATGTCACTATCCAGCAGCTTCTCTGGTACCCCTGTGTCTTGGAAATAGCGTCTATATTTGATCAGTAGTAGTGAATATATGCTCTTGAGATGGTAGAAATTTTGGCCCTGGAGGTGCCTCATGTATCCAAATATGTTGAGCAGCTCCATAGCGCGCAAGACGATAAAGGCGTTGTTGCCGCTCCCCTCTTCTACTTGGACAGGGAAGTCTCAGACAGAAAAGAAGTTCCAAACTCCGTTGTGACGTTTGACTCCTTGCTTGATAGCTCGTAGAAGACATAGCGGTAGAAGCCTCAGATGTTTGTCCTCTAGGCGACTGAAAATAAGCCCGGAGCGTGGCACCTCTTTGTTGATGTAGCTCAGCAGCTGGACGTCGTGGTTCCTGAGGTCTTCCATGCAGAGGAACCATACATTGCGGTGCTTGTACGGAGCCAACACGATGTTCGTGTTATGCTCTTCGATGTGTTGCAACATGTTGTCCACCGCAATGGAGTCTGGTACTCCCATCATCAGCCTTCTTGCCAAGGTCGGGGTGGCATTGTATACTGTTTTCCGACCTATCCCGGTGCTGATATTCCCTATTATTGCACCTTCGAGGACCCTAAACAGCTTCTTGTCGATGACGGCTGGCGAGCGGAATATGTTTCTGAGTGCTCCCCATCGTACGGAGAAGTAGTCGTCACTCCAGACAACATCTTCTTCATCTTCCTACGACCTCAGTACCTTGTTCAGCAATTTCTGGTCCCTGATCGATAGGTAGCCGATGACCGTTCTGTCGAAGTCGGCCATCTCGAAGGAAGGTAGTTCTGACAGCGCAGAGAACGCATCTACCGTTGAGCATCTTCCTCTGGGGCAGTGTCTTTCGTTGGCGGCACATATGTCCCCCCCTTCTCCCTCTCATTCATTAGAAGAGTCCTCCCCAATGTTGATGTCTTCGTTGTCATCTTCAGCTTCATCCAGGGTGACTGAGGGAGTTGTTTCTTCCAGGCCGTGGGAGCTTGCCTATCCTGTTGGAGCTTCGTTGGCCGATCTTTGTGGCATCCCTTCCTCGGGCATTGTGGATGGCCCGCTGGAGGAGGAAGAGTACGATGATCTTGAGGAGGCCACTGACGAGGAAGGTTGGGAGCCTGAGCCAGGAGGCGACGGGGACCTTCTCGGCTGCCTTCGGCGTGGATGGTCATCTCCCCTATTCAGCCTCTCTTCGATCACGTCCAGGCACTGGAGGGCCTGCTAAAGTGTGGCATTGAGTTCCTCTAGTTGTCCTGGAAGGCCAACTAGAGTCAGCAGTTCTCATTCCTGGTTATTCAGCCTCTACTGGAAAAATGAAAACTTACGGGTTAGAGAAGTAAATGTAGTCGAGTGGCTTTCTGTTACCTCCCGTGCGTGGTCAAGTTCATGCCCCAGCATTTTCCCGAGCGACGAAGGGGCTCCTGCATGTCTCCCTCCCATCCTCATGATACTTCTCTCGCGTGAGGGCCTACCCGATGAGGTAGAATCAATCTCGATCGTCTGCGAGGTAGATGATGCTGGTCGAGGTGTCGACACCCTTGTGGTCGTCACTGCCTCGCCTTCTTGTCGTGGTGTGGGTGGATGTTGCTCCACCTCTACGTTGTCGGCAATCTCTTCAGCAGCTACTATAGGAGACACTAGAGGTGGTGTCGGTGTTAGATGTGCAGCTCTGAGCTCCATCTCAAGGATCTCGGTGAACACCTCATTACTGGCGTTCGGTTGTGCTTCTTCTTCTTCCTCTAAAGGCATCATAGAAGCTTCTGGGGCTATGTATGTCTCTTCCGCGGTAGCTCCCATTGTTGTCCCGACAACCTCCATGATCATCGGTTCTTCTTCAGCCACGGCAGGTGTTGTCGTAATCGTGGCTGGTATAGTAGGAGAGACGACAGCTCTATCAACTGTTGTCTTCGGTGGCTCTGGAGTGGAGGCTGGCTCGGCGAAGGTTGTTGAAGTTTTGTCCTGCCTTGGGTCGAGATGGATTGATTCTCCCTTTGCAGCCGTCCTCTCTTGAATTCTGCTGGTGGCGGCGTAAGCTGCTTTTACCGCCACAGCTTCGATTTCTACTGTGGTGAAGACCCAATTTTCTACGTCGTAGGCTGCGCAGTGAGGGAGTGGAAGGAGGGTGTTTGTCCTTGCAAACTTGTAGAAATATCTTCTCCCCTCCTTCTTTATGATGTCAGCCCTCATGAGGTACTTGAGGTCGATCAACTCGTCTCCCCTTGTCCTTGAAAGACTGTGCGGCTCCCGTGGGTATCCGAATCCAACCGCGATCAAATTGATGATGTCACCCATACAGTATTCTTTGGTGGCATCCTTTATCGGGTGCAGCCTGTTTAGCAAGAAATGCCCTAGATTGATCACCTTGTCCTCCATCATGTGCCACATGAGATGGAGTTCTTTGGTATAGACGTTGCTGGACTCATTTTTGTTGAAAAGCAGGCATGCTACCAGCTTGTGCACTATCCACTAGAAACATGAGTGCACTGCCGCCACCTTGTTTCCCGACTTGTATGATGACTTGCCGGTCAACCTCTTCCAGAGCTCCACGGGGTTGAACCCATCTCCTTCGGTGATCCTTTCACTATTATTCATCAGCTTCTTGTCCTCCTCGCTGGAAGAGAAGATCTCATTGAGCAGCTTTTCAGAGATGACGTGCTCCGTATTGTACAGCCGCCCTTGCAGTCTGTCTGATCCGCCATATTCTTCAACGTCCTCAGCTGTATTCTTCACTTGGAGGAGAGACGACATGAACTCCCTTGTGAGTTCAGTGTAGGAGGATGAACGTCTTAGGCAGATCTTCCTCAGTCCTGCTGCAGCGAGGACATTTTCCAGTCTTTCAAAAATACCGAATTGAATAAAGAGTGGTGGTAGAATCTACTCGGCCTGTATATTTTAGTCGCCAGTTCCTAGTACCGGCGTCCATGCTCATTATCTCTTGGCATGAACCTTCCTGGTGTGTAATCTAAGGGTTTCGTCACTGCAGTTGAAGCTGTCACTGGAGTCATTACCCCTTCTGTCCTCGCCCTTTTCTCGGCGGTTGATGGCCCAGCCATTTCGGGATTCGGGCGTTTCTGCTCGACCGTTGTTACATTAGTTGCTGCCTCGGTGTCGATTCTTCTTCCGTGTTCGTCAACTCGAACGACGGTTTTCTTTGTACGGGCCATCTCTGTTATCATTAAACAAATTCATTGATCAATTAAATGTTAAAATTGATTACACTATAAAAATTCTGCCCGATACAAAAACTACCCGACACCACCGTATCAGGTCTTAACAAAGGGCGATACGATGCTTGCCCGATTCGCTTATGTCGGGTGATACGAAGCCTTCAAAAATCACCGTAGGTTTATGCCCGATAAGATGTCCGGATGTTGTCCATCAAAAGAACACACAAGGCAATACAAAACTGGACGATGCGGATAAACAGTTGCGCTTCATACGTGTCACCCGATATGGGTGTGTTGGGCGATACGGTCACGTGAAACAAACTGAGGGTCTTCTCGATAGAAAAATGTGTCGACCGACAGCAAGGACAAGCGAGGCGGCACAAGGGCGGGCGATAAGGTTATCGCCCGATATAGGATATCGGGCAAGCGTTTGTTAAAGGCGTCTTGCGCTACACGTGTCGGACGATACAAGGAAATCAACCAAAGTCGTCAGCTCGATACGCCACGCGCGATATGAAGATCGTGTCAGGCAAGCAGGCTGTCGGGCTATACCTTTACTATCTGAAGCTACTTAGCACGACACGAGAGCAAAAGTTTGCTGGACGACACACGAGCAAAGGGAGAATTTACTACATGATATGGGTAGCTGGAAGAGTAAATGCAGTAGCCCGATATAGTAAAACCTCCATACTATATATAGCAACTCCAACCTGGGGTAAAACGGGTAAAAAGGGATGCGTACCGGCTGTTAGGACGAATCATTCCCGAGACGAGCGGTCCCATCTAATGAAGGGGTAATTACTCATCTTGCTCGATTTGGGTGCTCGCCGCCCAGGCATGTCATTAATCACGGCTTATGTGATGCCTGATATACCGTCGCCCGATATGAGCGCGTTCTGCGTGTCGGTTGAGCTGCTGCCTGATATGAAGTTTTCAGGACAAAATCTAGACGAAAAACTTAAAAACAAAGCGAAAGAAAAAGTGATTGATGGGTAAAACATAATTGGCCTAAGGTTAAGTTCCTGGCCTCAGATAGTATTACCCATCAAAGCACATAAAATAGAGTAGCGGCCCATAAAACAGAAGAGTCAGCGCACGTGGCGCATTCACTGACTCGGACCTTATTACAGTCCAAATGTTCATAATGTTTTTCTTGCAAGAAAGTAAATGACATCCTATTCTAGGAAAAGTAAAAGATCAGGCTTCCTCCTGAGGAGCGTTGTAGTTTGCGTCGCCAGCTCGATGGCTTCAGGTTCTTCGCTTTTCACCTCCAGCAGCATCCATATCTTGCAACTTGATCTTTGTCCTTCCTGATCACAACCCTGCCTTTTTGGTGGGTTCGGTGTTGGAGGGTATTTTACCCGAGGGGTTCTTTATCAATTCGGCCATCTGGGCCACTGCTGATCAATCTGGCGTTGATGTGTCTGCATATCTGCCATCTGGACCTACATTGAATTTAGAACTCCTGAGTTTGAAAGTGCACTCTGCGCCAGCTGGTTATTGATGATGTCTTATCTCTTTACAAAATCGAATAACTGTCCAACCAAGTCTGGTTGGTTCGAAACCTTGTCTTGTCCCTACTCTTTGGCTTTACCTTGTCCTTGACTGGTGTTCGTCGCTTGGAAACCTTGCTATTTACCTTGTCCTTGGAAATTTCCCTTGTTTGACTAGAAGGAAGTGGTTCTGGTGAATTTAGTCTGCCCTCCTCTTTTCTCAAAAACTTGAGGTGGCTTGGTGGAGTTATGCAGCTGATGCGAGTTTTTAGCTGCATCTTTGTTGCCATAACTGAAGCCAGGATGATATGGCCTCTTGAAATTAACAAAAGAGACGTTCTCAGTCTCCTCATCCTCAGATTCAGTTTCACTCGATGTGTCAGGTCAGGTGTAGATACAGTTATCTACCCTGTGTCAACCCTCTGCACAGGTGAAACATTTCATGACCTTTTTTACTTGCTTCTTTCCCTTCCCACCTGATTCTTTCAGCTGCTTTACATCAATTTCTATCCTTTGGATATGAGAGGTTATAGTCTCCAGAGCCTTGGATTCAAAACAAGGTCCTTCACTAGCCTTCTTAGCTTGTCCCCTGTCGGATCTATCATAGTCAGTGCCGGCTTGCAGCTCGGCCATGTTCTTGATGATCTTCTCGGACCTGCTCGGCTTCTTCCCCAGAAAGTCACTTCCTGCTGCTGCATTCAGTGAAACCCTTTCCTCAGGGGTTAGACCGTTGTAGAGGGTAGTTATCAAAAAACCTTTCTTATAGTTATGATGAGGGCAGTCCATCTGATATTCTTGATATCGCTCCCAGGCATCGTGGAGATTCTCGTTTGCCTTTTTCATAAGGATGTAATCCTCTGTCTATTCCAGACAGTCTTCTCAGTAGGATAGAACTTGTTCACAAAGGCATCCTCATCCGTTCAGAGCTTGGTGGGGCAACCCCAGGTACCATGATAGAGCCTTATCTTCCAAAGAAAAGATGAAACCCTTGCAATAGATTACCTCCTGTGGGACTCCCCTCATCTTGATGGTGTCACAGATGTTTTTGAAGGCATCTAGATGGTGATAGGGATTATCATTCTTAGAACTCCCTCTAAATCTTTTGTTCTGAATCATGGAGATGACTGATGGCTTTAGCTTGAAATTGGTGGCATTGAATCGCGGGATAACAACAGGACATCTGGAATTGTTAGCCTTGGTGGAGGCTAACTCCCTTAGGGTCTTTTCTTCTTCATCTGAATCGTCACTATCGCTACCTCCCTGGTGCTGTTCTTGATTATTTTGATTCCTCCTGTGCCTTCAGTGATGACGACGTCTATCCCATTGATGATCATCCTCGAACTGCTCTGTATCAGGTTCTTTAGGCTGATCATTGCCATTATAGTGGTCGTTGTCTTCAGGCAGAGGTGAGTGGGGTCTAGCTCTCGTGTGTCCCTCACCTTCTGAAAGGGGTGGTTCAACGCGAGGCGGCATGTCTGATGATGTCGGTGCTCAGTTGGGCAGAACGCCTTCCTCTGAGTACCTGAATAGTATGTAAAAATCAAGTTAGAAATCTATTATTTAATAATATGAATTACTCATTTCAGGTTAAAATATATAAAAAAAGAATTAAAAAAAAAGAGTGCTATCAAGCTTATTTCTAAGCTTGAGTCACTGGTGTGTAGTTAGTGGATTCGGGTTCGTCAACAGTACCATTTTGTCTTGTCTCCGACAACAGTGCCAAAAAGTTGACCGGCCTAAATCGCGCGTCCAAAAAGTGGAGCGGATTTGAAGTAGTCAAACTTTTAAATTTATAACCCAAAACCTTCTAGGCCCCCGCAACTTTGTTTACGGGGTCAAAGTAGATATACGGGGTCAAATACAGGGACAAGGGTGGTAGTGTTGATAACGTGGAATCGACATGTTACACTCCAGTAAGGGCAAGGAGATGATAAAAGTTCCCCAAGGGAACAACAGTCCGGGGTCGATAAAACAGAAGAAATCTATCTCCAACTAGAGCTACGAGGAAAAATTAGGTTTTAAGCATTTATCAGTTTTTAGCATTTTTGTACAACGAAAACAAAGAAATAACACTATCGCTTTAGTAAGGAACGAAGGAGAAAGCTTCGGTAAAACAAGTGGCAGTAGAAACATCATGTACCCCTCCTCTCGAAGCGGGTACCTCTAACTAAGCATCAACACCCCTCTCGAGGTTGCTGGACTTAAGTCAGAGTGGAAAGGTTACTAAAGCAACTCCGATCCTAGGCACTCTCGTACTCTAGTATCAGACCAAACACTAGAGCCACAACATCCCTCTCGAGGTTGTTGCAATGGGAAAACATGATTCGGTAGCTAATCGAAACGCGATCCAAGCGTACAAGCTAGAGTTCAGATGTTAAACATAGCAATCATCCAACAAAAGGGACCAAACATAAAGCAGCAGATAATTAAAACTCTTCTACTTCCATTAACATAAAGGGTCTGATTACATTGCATAAGTAAAGAGAGTAAATGACTAAAATAAGTAAAGGTAAATGTCGCCTTCTTGATTTAGAAGGGTGACAGGCAGTAGCAGACCCTCTAGCCTGATACCGGGCAGGCGCCTTGCCCGATACACCTATGTCGAGTGGCACACCCTCTCGGGTGACACGCTTATGACGGGCGGACGTATCATGCAGGGCACCCATGCCCGATACGATCATGTCGGGCGACACCCTCTCAGGGGACACACCGCGACTGGTGATGCGTATCGGGCTTGGTATTATGTCGGGCTAGAGTGTTGCTGTCAGTATGAGGTACTCCTATCGGACGTCCTTGTTGGCAGATATTGGCCTGCAGCGGTGTCCGGGGCCGACCCTAAGTGAACCATTCCCTCCCTCTCAGGATGGGGAAGTGCTCACCTAGAATCGCCTGGCACACCTCTGAGGCACGACACGCTAGCTCCAGATGCTTTCCTAAGATGGCTTTCGAGGGGTTCCGACTCGTCCCATCAGAGTCATGTAGCTGCTATTTATAGGCAGCGATTGGGGGAAGTTATGATGCTCCGGATGCCACGTGTGCTTCATCAGCTCTTATTATCGTGGAGTCAGGGATGGCCGATATTCATATCGCCCGGCACAAAAATGTCGGGCTGTCAGTCATCGTGATGAGTGGTGCCTGCCGGTGGGTAGTCTGTTTTGTGCGACACGCTTCAGCAGTCGTGGCGAGTCTGGCTCCCTATCGGGTAAATGGCGTGTCGCTCATCTGCTTCCTCCAGCGCGGCACCCTCGTGTCGCGCGGCAGTGTATCGTGGTGCCCTGTCGGGCAGTGAGCGTATCGGCCGGCTGGTTGGCATGAAGGCCGATGTAGGTGGAACACGTTCGTGGGCCGGGACGGGCCTTTTTGCTGATAAATGAGTTAAAAATCGGGGAAAACTCTGCAAAATATGATAAAATTGAGTTAAGAGCGTAGTGTGGCCTGTTTATTCGAAAACATGACAAAAAGGAGAGGAAAACAGTTTAAAAGGGCAGTTTTGATAACGAAATAAGGGCCAAAAACATCACAAAATTTGGTGTTATCACTTTCCTAACTAGATAGGGATTGCTAAGTGGACTTCCCTAACTAATAAAGGAATGCTAAGTGGACTGTCCTAACTAGATAGGGATTACTAAGTGGACTTCCCTAACTAATAAAGGATTTCTAAGTGAACTTTCCCAATCAAATACGGACTGCTAAGTCAACTTCCTCAACTAAGTATATGTCTCCTCCTTAATGAACAACCCTGGTTAATGATGGGGTGATAAAAAGGAATATGTTCATTTATGTTCCTTCCTTTCAAACATGGCAATAAAGTGAGTTTTCTGACAATTGATGTGCATTAGTTAGAGTCATTCATTCGATGGGTACTTAGAAAAGAATCAGTTCATTTGGGACTTTAGTTACAAAAACTAAGATATGTGTAATATATATATAATGCCTCTAGGTTAAAGAAAAACCCCTTTTGTATGTTTGACTTTGGTACTAGTAATAGGGAGATGGAAATGATTAGGATGTGATGAGTTTTGATACATATGAAGAATACCAAGATGAGGAATTCTAGTACCCAAGATGTGTCAGATGATATGAGAAATTAAGATTATAACTTATGAGAAAATGAATTATGTTTGGTAACTTAGAAGAGCCAACCTTGAGATAACTTTATTATGGAAATCATATGTTAGGGGTTTATGCTCTACATAAACATAAAATTGGTAAGGATAAATTAAATAAAGGAACAATTTAAGAAAAAGCTTATCAAGCTAAAAATGCTTCCTTAAAAATATCCCTACCTAGATCTGTTGAGGGAACTTATACCTAGCCTCTAGAGATACCTTTGAGATAAGTTCTTCTTTGACAAATAGCTTCTCCTTATGACAAGAAAATAAACAACTAATGAGATAGTTGGTACAATAGAGGTATGATTAGACTTGTAGCCTCAAATGAAGGACAGAATGTAACTCTGATCTGGGAAGGACAGTTGAGAATAATAGATTATGTGATAATCTTGTGTGAAGGAACCGTGTGTTGGTTAAAGTTCTATAGTATCTCCAAGACATCAAAATTTTGAGTAGACACTTGATGATATGATGCATGAACAATAATTGTCTCCCTTTATCCGGGATTTTGGGGACGAAATCCTTGTTAGGGGTTTATAATTGTAGCACCCCTGACCTGGGCTCTGGCCTAACCCTAGAGGTTTTGCTTAAATAATTTGCTTATAACTTGTTCTTATCTTTTGATAAAAGTAATTAAGGCCTTTGTGAAGCTTATTCTCAAAATTTAGCTTATATGCAAACTATGTGTGCATTATATAATAACCTAGGTGAAAAGTACAGTTTACCCAAGGTAAATGTTATATTGCAAATGTTACATATTGAATATATTCTAAGTGTTTTGTATGTCATGAAAGAGAATATGATGTTAAGCGGTGGCTTGTGCAAAGCCTAAACCCTAAGTGAGAATTTTCTATAAATAATGCTAAGTGCTTGGTGCATCAATTGTAGTACAATTTGCAATATGAACAAAATGTAGGGATAATGTGTAATTTACCACCTCTACATTGTTTTTACTCTTACTTAGTGTTACCTACAGGAAAGTGAAAGAAGGAGGAAATATATTTGAAGCATCTTGAAGTGTTAGTAATGAAGAAAACAAGAAAAGGCATAAGTTGAAGCCCTACACATGAGCCACATTGATTGAGGATTAAGGAAAGGAGCCCCTATCGGCCATAGAGCCCTAGGGAGAGCATATTATAAGTTTGTTGAACCCTATTTTGACCCATAACGGGAAAGGTACTTCAAGGAAAAAGAAAATACATCGATTTGCAACTTGCCTTGGAAATGGTGGAGTTGAATAAAATAATAAGTTAGTAGAAGAGAGATTGCCCTAGGAGGCAACACAAGGGTCGCCCCCTTATCTTTTCTTTATCCTTTTTGCATGGAAAAATAATAGTGGCATGCATGCAAGAGCATGTGTCGACCTTGCATGGCTAGGTGGCATGGAGCACCTTAAGTAAGTGACACCTATGACTCTCTTTTCAATGAACCTCAAGTATAAATACCTTGACCTTCATTTATTGGCAAGATTTTCAGATCTAGCAAGTGCCCTTTTCTCTTTTATCATGCAACACCACTTCTTGTGTCACCCACGGTGAAGGGGGTTGAGTGATATTGGCCAAAGAGGAAAGATATCGGCCAAAGAAGGTTGAAGCAACCACTTAAGGTGATATCGCCCAAGATGATGAAGAACATCATCCAAGAGCTTGAAGCCCAAGTCTTGGAGCTTGGAGAAGGTCCATCCTCAACCTTGGAACGTGAGAAAGTGAGGCTTGAAGCTTGTAAGCTCATAAGAGGCAGGTTATATAACTTAAACCCTTCAATATTATTTATCCTTTCTTCAATGTTATTCAAATTGTTGATTATTTGCAAATTAGGGTTTCCTATGATCAATTGATGTAATCATGGGTTCCATGGGTTCCAAATGTAATTAGGAATGTTATCCATAGTTTTGAATAAGATTAGTGATCTTGAGGTTGATTATAATGACATCATCATTGGTTACCCGATATGAGATGATTATCCTTAAACAACCCGATATGGGTTGAGGGTCTTGCAACCCGATATGAGTTGAAGACTTGGGAAAAACAATATGGAATCCAATATGGAGACTTGTCTGATATGTAGGTAAGTCATAGTAGGTCTTATGGTCAATGTGAAGGACCCTTAATTATCACTTGTACTTAGTACAAAGGTGAAACAAAACCTTATGCCCCATATGTGTAAGACCCTAGAATGAGGATGGGTGCCCAACATGTGTGACTGATATAATGGCCAACATGCATGGCCGATATGATATTTTTGATGGTGCACGATATGGTAGCTTTGATGGTGCATGATATGGTGCCCAAGATGGTGCATGATATGGTAGCTTTGATGGTGCACGATATGGTGCCCAAGATAGTGCACGATATGGTAGCTTTGATGGTGCATGATATGGTGCCCGGGATGGTGCACGATATGGTATCCTTGATGATGCACTATATGGTGCCCAAGATGGTGCACGATATGGTACCCTTGATGGTGCATGACACAGTAACCCTATGTAGGTACATGATAAGGAAACCCTAGGTGGGTGCACGATATGGTAATAGGGGATATGCCTATAACCCAATATGAGGATGTAGTTGTACCACATAATGAATTGAATACTTGACGAGATGATATATGGATGACATTATGTTACTTGTTATGGTAGGCATGTCTTCAATTATTTAAGATGGACTAAGTGATGAATATGATTAATATAATATTGAGACACAATGGGCTTAACTCATTGTTGAAAGATAAGTATGTAATTAGTATGCACTAATACTCCTGGGGTGAGTGGAGTATGGGTTAGGGCATAATCATTGCTAATAAAATTTTGAAACCCTAATTGGGAAATGACAATCCAAAGGATGTGTTCCTTGGTGCTTCATGATTAAGGGCATATGTTGAGATGGTTGTTGACATGATATGATAATCATGTAAAGTATCTTAAAGTAATAAGTGTGGCTTAGTAAGAGCTATGTGTCTATGTGATACAGACTTGATGAACTATGTGGACTATGTGAACAATTATCTGGGCCTGGTGATATAGGGGTAATGATCGTATGCTAAGTGGTGACAATACTCAGTGATGAAATAAAGAGTTTAAATACCCAAGTATGATGGTGAGATAAGATTGAGATTCTAAGTGATGTATATGTCTTAGTAAGTATGAAAGTACTTGATAAATGCAATTATGCTTTTCTCAGTAGCATTTGACATAATTCTTGTTAATGAATTCAATACTTTCATACACCTTGATAGATAGATGATATACATGTCCTTTATATTCCTTTTCAAGTAAATAGATGATTTATAGCTCTTTTCAATTTTATATTATTTTCCTTTGACAATAATATTATTCGCAGAGATTTATATCTCTCACTAGGAAAATAGTCTCACCCCGTGGGATCCACAATTTTTAGGTAAGACGCAGATGAGAGATTGAGAATTGGGCTACAGAAGAAGGAGAATATCAGCAAGGATCATAAGTTGTATCTCATGTTGAGTAAGCTGTCTGTAATGTGTTGTAGATAGATGTCCTATGTGTCGTCTCTGTACTCTCAGGTCCTTGGGAGATAGTCTTAGTGGTTTTTCACGAGCGACTCGCGATTTTGGGTTTGCTTATATCAAGAATTTTATTTTGTTACTGTGTTTATCAAGCAAAGCAGCTAGTACTTATTATCCTCAAGAAAAGACAGAACACTAATGTGTAATGTGAACCATGTGTATATGGCTTTGGTTCTTTATGTAAGAGTTTTCTTGTAACATCCCTGACCTGGGTTATGCTTTAACCCTAGATGTTTTTCTTAATAAAGTGGATTATATGCTTTCCATTATCTCTTAAAAAGTGATTAAGGCTCAATATTAACTTACATTTCAATTTTAGTCCTTTCTGAATAATGTTGAAACATTGTATTGTTAGTTTTGGACTAAAGTAAAAATTACCCAAGTTGAGGGGTTAACTTGCAAATTGTAAATGATACAACGTTCCTCAGATGTTGAAGCATCATGGGAATGAGTATGATGTAGAGGTATGGCTTCTACAAGCCTGAATACCCAGAAAGAGCCTGTTGAGCAATGTTTGTGCATTAAAACCTAGTTTTGGTGTAATGTGCAATTTACCCAAAATCTAGGGTTCAATATGAAAAATACCACTTCAGGAAGGTCCCTCATGATTCTTGGCATCATGTAGAGAAAATAATTTGAGAGGGGCACCTCATTTTAATCATTTTTGGAAGAGAGAGAATCTTGATATTAAAATAATCAAGATTTAAGCATAATTGGAACTTTATTCTGATTTAATGCAAAAATAAATATATTAATTGGATTGCCCTTCAACCAAAATTGTGTTGGTTGAAATCCATATAAGTGGACGTCCTTGTGCCTTGCAAAGGCAACGAAAATATCTTAAGGAGGTGAAGAACCCACTCGCATTATTATAAGAAAAAGAAATATCCACTCACTTATGGATATTATTATAATATGATTTAAGGTGCTTAGTTTGTTTTCCTTTAAATCGTGGATAATTGAGAGGAATATGAGGCAAGGGGGCAAATTGCAACAAAGTAGAGGAGATAATTCCTACTTTCTCTCTCGTTAATGAATTTTCAATAAAATTCATATATAAGCTCCTTTATCCATGAGTTGAAAGGGTAATTTCGAAACCACTTTCATTTCTTTCTTGCAAAAATGACCAAGGGAGATTGGAGCAACAGGAGGACGACCCCCAACATGTTGGTAAGCTTCTTGACCTTCATTCACCTTGATTCCATGGTGGAAATCGAAAATCAATGCATGATTTCTTCTTATCTTCACTCCATCTTCAATTCTAGCCATTCCTTTTCACTCAAAGCTTAAGGACGAGCTTGGTATAGTGGAAGGTGTTGCTTTAACCATTAAATACATGGAGGTTTAAGCTTTGAATCTCAATTGAAGGTGGGTTATATAACTTAAACCCTTAAATGTTGTTATTGCATTCAATTCTCCATTATTTGTTGAACGTTTTGTCCTATTTGAAATTCCCTTGATCCATTTCTGTAATTACCATGAAAATGGAAGTAGTTTTTGAATGAATGAAGGTATATGATGATGACATCATCTTAGGCACACATTCCAACAAGTTTCCCTTGCAAACAGTTTTAAGACCTTGGTCCAAATGGTTTCCCCAAACAGTTTGGAGACCAAACGGTTTGCAAACCGTTTGGATTTGAAATCCCAAACCATTCAGAAAGGTTGACCATTTGGATGGGTTGACCATTTGAGGTTAGGACCCTAGTACATGATGGATGAGGATCTAATGGTTCCAATTGATTGAATCAATATATGAACAATCATCCAATTAGAAACCCTAATCGGGTTGAGTGTTGATTTTGCAATTGATTGATTTAAATCATTGGGTTGATTAACCCAAACAGTCTCAAAACCGTTTGGAGATCACCCAAATGGTCTCAAGACCATTTGGAGGTCAACCAAGACCATGTGGAGGTCTAGGGTTGAGTATGGTTGAGTATTTGAAGATCCAAAGATATCAAATTGAAATTCAATCAATAGCTAGTTTATTGAGCAATCCAATTATGCAAATCCAAAATTGAACTTCACAAATTTTAATGATGGATGGGGCAAATGGTCTCAAGACCATTTGGAGGTCATCCAAACGACCTCAAGACCGTTTGAGGTCAGGTCATGCCTAATTTGAATGATGGTCTAATGATTTCAAAACAATTAGTTCCACAATGACTAACATTGAAGTTTCATCGATTTCAAACTCTAATCCAATTAGGTTCAAAACCCTAATTGATGATCAATTGAAAGTTTAATCAATTGAAGGATGATTTATTGATGTGTGCTATTTCAGCACATCTTTTCTGTGAATTATTAAGCTTGTCACATAGAAATACTCCATTCATCTCTTGCAAATTGCACAAATTGATATTTTCTCATTTTTACCACAAATCTAACAATAATCTGCATTTTATTGTAGTTTCGGGACCTGAGCCGATCGACTGGTACTGTCAACCGATCGTCTCACCACATCAAATCGATCGTATGACAATATGAAACACTTGGTTCGCCTTTAAGTGTTGATCATTGCTCTCATCAGACGACGGTCAAGATCGTCCGATTCCTAAACCAAACGCTCGGCTGATGCCCATTGCTGAGAAGAAACAACACGGGGAGGTTTCGACTGCGCTGCCACCCTAATTAGGTTTGGCAGCCGATCGATTGGCTGCCACATTCCAGAATCTTCCAACCGATCGGTTGGTTCCTGAACCGGTCGGTTGGCAGTGCGTAAACAGCAAAAATCCGAGCCGCCAGCCTAAAAAAC
Source organism: Alisma plantago-aquatica (assembly GCA_963693085.1). Taxonomy (NCBI): domain Eukaryota; kingdom Viridiplantae; phylum Streptophyta; class Magnoliopsida; order Alismatales; family Alismataceae; genus Alisma; species Alisma plantago-aquatica. The sequence continues at coordinate 613,132,814 of OY856411.1, forward strand.
CCTTCAACCTAATTGTAAAAGTGCCTCCTTCCTCTCCTATAAAAGGAGGGGCACTTCCTCCTCCTCAGGCATCTTGGATTTCTCTTGTATTGGGATTTTGAAGCAATTATTCTTGTAATCATCTTCTTATTATGCAATAAAGTAGATTTTAGTTCAAGCATTGTTCTTTCATTCTTATTCTTGTCTCTTCATTCCGCCTTAGTCTTAATCTTCTTTTCTCCTTTCTTTAATTCTGGATCAAGGAACTAAGAACTAAGCCATTTTATTGTCTCTAGCATAAGGATTAATCTCCTAATTTTTGGGCTAGACTATGGATTTAGTACTTTCTTCCTCCGTCTCCCCCTTCTCCATGAGTGAGTAGACTTCTACCGAGGTAAGGGGAATAACCCCTTAGCCATGGTTTTAATGACTTCTTCTTAAACGACTAGATGGTAATCGATTTTGATTAACGGTTGATCTTCGGATCCCACATTAATCCAGATAGAAATGACCATGGAAATCTGGATTTAAAACAATAAAATCGATTACATAGACATTTTGATATGACCGTGGATTTTCATCTTTTAGGATGATAAACTAGGAAGCATGAGCACCAAGACCAATGAGCTCATGTGGAGTTTATCTTTTGTGAATTTTTTTTTAAATTCGCAAACCTTCATTGAATTGTCGCTTAAGAATTAGTTGTTATCGCCTAGGCTAAGGTGGTGAAAACCCCTACGAGCCTCGATTTCCATCTCTTGATTTAATCACCGCATACTCTTGCTTCCTTTAATTCCTAGTCTTTTCATTCATATAGTTTTGCTTGTGTTAACAATAATCTTAGATTTTCCTTGTGCATTTTTATTCTTGTTAAAGTGCATTTTCTTTCTTGCATTAGTGTAATCAATCAAACCCTCAACTTGACTTTTACTTTTTGTTCCTATCTAAAAAAATGTACCAAAAACAAATAACAAGTTCTTCAAACTTTGGGTTCTAAGAACAATCTCTAAAAGGTTGTCCTGTGGGATCGACCCTTCTATACTACCCTTAAAATCGGAAGTAAAAAAGGTTTAAACTCTAGGATTAACCATCTTAGTGATTGATATTGCAAAGCGACGTTTATCAATTTGGTGTCGTTGCTGGGGACAACGGATTGTTTTCTCGAACCCCAAAACAAATTTGAAAAAAACTTTTTTTCTTTTTTTCATGCCTTCCGAGTAACATTCCGAAAGTGTACTCCTTTTTCTACCGAGTTTCCATTCTGGAAGTACGTTTTTTTTTGTACATGAATTAACTGCTTTAATTGTGCATGCGACGCCCGAACGTCGATTTTCAACCTTTTGATCCGGAAATAGAAAGGACTTTTCATCGTCTAAATCATCAAAATCTAGCGAGAATGAATGAAGACGAAGTCGCCCGTAGGATCGATTAAGCTCTCGTAGCTCAACGAGAGCTCATCCAAGCCGAACAAGTGGAAAGAGAAGCCACTTTGCAAGCAGCCTTTAGGGCCGAACAAGAAACCATAGAAGCCGATAGGAGGGAAGCCGAAAGGAAAAAACAATTAAAAGACTTTTCTGTTCCCAAAACGGCCTATCTGCAACATCCGGTTATACCCCCTGATATTATTGATCCACAATTCGAAATCTGAACACAATGGATCACCATGATGCAAGCCAACCCCTTCTTAGGCAACAATGGGGAAAGTTGCCAAGATCATCTTCAAAGGTTCATTGACCTTTGCTCCTTGAACAAACTCCCAGGTGTCTCTGAAGATGCCATCTGCCTTAGGTTGTTTAAGTATTCCCTCTCCGGCCAAGCTAGTAGCTGGTACAACACCATGGAGAGAGAAGAACATGTCACAACTTGGGAAGTTCTACAAAGCAAGTTCCTTGAGAAATTTTACCCCCCGTCTCTCACCTATGAAGTTAGGGGTCAAATAACTCATTTTTCTATGTCCCTGGGAGAGTCTTTAGGTGAAGCCTGGAAAAGGTTTAAAGACTTACTTAGGAAGTACCCCCACCATGATATCTCTGAAGCCCAACTCATAGAGATTTTCTATCATTGTGTTGATGATGATACCAAATTCTTTCTCGATTCCTCATCTGGAGGAAATTTCATGCATCAAAGTTTGACTAGTGCATGGGAGGTAGTTAAACGGGCTTCCGAAACAAGGGCTAGAAGAGGGATTGGCGGAATCCTTAAGGTAGCCAAGGCAGAAGTTAATAATGATATCCAAAGCATAGTGGAAAGCCTAAAATTAATTGCCTTAAAACAAGATCGGTTAGAGTCATCCTTGGTCACCATTAGGGAGTCACCCCAACAACTAAAAGCCATGGATTCCCTTTGTGGTATTTTCCAAGGATATGACCATACCACCCTCCACTGTCAATATCTCTACAACATGCCCACGCAACCTGAAGTAGGACAACAACCAGAAGACCTCAATTCGATTCATACAATACCAGGCCAAAGTTACTACAATCCCAACCAACCTAGAAACCACCCTGGTTTTCAATACGGGAACCCTTCAAGTGTCGAGAACTCTAACCAACTTCAACAAAGGCCTCCCTACCCTCAAAGTAACAATCGACCACCACCTGGATTCCCATACAACAATCAAAGAAATTTTGGAAATCAACAACACTACCAACAATTCCAAAACTTAAACCTTCCACCCCAAAATCTAAACCAACCTCAACCTCTCCAGCCACCTCAAAATGTCGCCCCTCCTCCTCCCCCAAGTCATCCTAGCCTGGCAAGCATAGAACAAACCCTCATGGCCATACAAGCCCATCAAAAGGAAACTGACGCACAGTTGGCCCGTTTGTTTGCCCAACAAAAACCTCCTGCTTGGACTTTTGCAGGGCATCCTGAAAACAACCCCAAACATCCTTAACAATTCAAGGTTGTCTCTACTCGTTCGGGAAAGGTGCACACCCCTCCCCCTCCAGAAAAATCTTCAGACCCACCTCTAGAATTTGAGGATGAGGACATGGTAGTTGTCGAACCTGAAGCTACAACCAAACCATCTGTCCCTGAAACACCTCATGTAGAAGATGAAGAACCATTCTACAAACCCCAACCTCCCTATCAAGCTCACCTCAAACAAATAATACTTGATGCCCGCTTCATGAAATTTAGGGATGCTATGAAAAAAATACATGTCGACATTCCCTTCCTTGATTCTTTAGCAGACATGCCCGTCTGGTCCAAGTACATGAAATCTCTCTTGACTAGGAAGTATGTTACTAAGGAATGCGAGACTGTTAAACTTTCTAGGACCACTTCAGACATTATCCTAAGTAAGATGCCAAAAAAATAGAAGGATCCAGGTTCTTTTGGAATAGGATGCTACTTGGGTGACAATGCTTGTAGAAAAGGCCTAGCAGATTTAGGAGCCAGTATATCCATTATGCCATATAGTATTTGCAAAAGACTAGGATTCAATGATATGTTACCCACAACCATGACCATCCAATTGGCAGACTCATCCACAACTAAACCCATGGGAATCATAGAAGAGATTCTGGTTAAAGTTGGAAATGATGCATACGTCCCTTGTGATTTTGTGATCATGGATATCAAGGAGGATTTATGCTACCCTCTCATTTTCAGACATCCCTTCTTAGCCACTACTCATGCCTTAATTGATGTTGAGGCTAGTACCATTTTGTTAAGGCTAGGGAAGCAAACCCTAGAGTTTAGGGTGTTTGAAAGCATGAGGGGACCTAGTCTTAAGGAAGAAGTCTACCTCCTTGATTGCATTGATGAATTAAACCAACTAAGGCAAGAATGGGAATTAGTTGATTACCCCCTATGCACTTCTCTCACCATCCCCGCCGAATGTGATTTTGATAATGAACCATCAAATCAACTCAAGATTCATTTGGAAAACTTTGAGGAAATCCCATGTGCTGAGATTGAAGACCTTAAAATGATCTCCACCATAGAAGAACGACCTGAACCACTAAAGGACCTAGAAATGAAGACTCTCCCCATAGGTCTGAAATATGTCTTTCTGGATGAACAACACTTATGCCATGTTATTATCAATTCTGACCTTACCATTGAACAGGAAAACATGCTTATGGGAGAACTTAGGAAAAGGAAAACAACTTTAGGGTACAAAATGACGGATTTAGTTGGGATAGATCAATCCATTTGCATCCAAAAAATCCCAATGATTGAAAATAGTAAACCCTCCCGAGACCCGCAAAGGAAACTCAACCCAAACATGAAGGAAGTTGTCCGTCTTGAAGTAATTAAACTTTTGACTGCAGGAATCATCTACCCCATCTCTGACTCTCCTTGGGTCAGTCCTGTCCAGGTCGTCCCCAAAAAGGGTGGGACCACAGTCATTAGGAATGAGAAGAATGAGCTCATCCCTACCTGTACTGTCACAGGGTGGAGGATGTGCATTGACTACAGGAAACTCAACAAAGAAACTAGGAAAGACCACTTCCCTCTTCCCTTCCTTGATCAAGTTCTTGAACGTTTAGCTCATCAACAATACTTTTTCTATTTAGATGGCTACTCAGGTTTTTATCAGATTCCCATTCATCCTGAAGACCAAGAGAAGACCACTTTCATATGCCCTTTTGGTACATACGCTTTTAGGCGAATGCCCTTTGGCCTGTGCAATGCACCAGCCACTTTTCAAAGATGTATGTCTTCCATTTTTTCAGGGTTAACTAAAACTGTCATGGAAGTTTTCATGGACGATTTCTCTGTCTATGGAGATAGTTTCAGTTCTTTCCTTGGGAACCTCTCCCTTATTCTAGATAGATGCATCGAGTCACATTTAGTCCTCAATTGGGAAAAGTGTCACTTCATGGTCAAGGAGGGTATTGCTCTTGGCCATAAGGTGAGCAACTAGGGCATTGAAGTTGACCAAGCTAAGATTGAGGTGATCACCAAGATCCCCCCTCTTACCTCAGTCAAAGACATCCGAGCCTTCCTAGGACACGCCGGTTTGGATCGGCGATTCATCCGTGATTTTCCCAAAATCACAAAACCTCTCACCAATCTTCTTCAAAAGGAGGTGCCTTTCCATTTCGATACAGCATGCATGGAGAGCTTTCTATGTTTGAAAAAGGCTCTCACCACCACTCCTATCATCCGTGCTCCTGACTTGGCCTTACCCTTTGAAATCATGTGTGATGCTAGTGATTTTGCTGTATGTGCCATTTTAGGACAAGGAATTGACAAAAAAACACCATGTCATTTATTATGCATCCAAGACCTTAGATGAAGCTCAGCGAAATTACACAGTCACCGAAAAAGAAATGCTAGACATTGTCTATGCATTCGATAAATTTAGCTCATATCTTGTTGGTTCAAAGGTTGTTGTTTACACTGATCATGCAGCTATTTGCTACCTCATAACCAAAAAAGATGCCAAGCCTAGACTCATAAGATGGATTTTGTTATTGCAGGAATTTGATCTAGAAATCCTAGACAAAAAGCGATCTGAAAATGTTGTGGCTGATCACCTCAGTAGACTTAGCTATAGCCCCATTGATGAACATCCCATAAATGAATCCTTACCCGATGACCAATTGCTCAAGGTAGACTCCCAATTTCCTTGGTTAGCTGATTTTGTAAACTATTCGAGTTGCAGGTGTATTGCACCCTGAGTATACGGGACACTCTAAAGCTAAATTTTTACATGACGTCAAAAATTATTATTGGGATGAACCTTATTTGTTTCGACTTTGTGTCGATGGTTTATATCATCGTTGTGTGTCCCACGAAGAAAGCATTTCCATTTTGGAACAATGTCACGCTGGCCCCTATGGTGGTCACATGAGTTCCCAAAAAATGGCTAGAAAAGTCCTACAATGCAGATTCTTTTGGCCCACTATCTTCAAAGACTCATATGATTATGTGCTTTCATGTGACCAATGTCAAAGGACGGGTAATATTTCCAAGCGTGACCAAATGCCTCTCACCTCTTGGTAGGAATTAGAGATTTTTGATGTCTGGGGAATCGACTATATGGGCCCATTTTCTTCTTCTTATGGGTTTTCTTACATTTTAGCCGCAGTCGATTACGTGTCAAAGTGGGTTGAAGCCATACCCACTAAAACATGTGACTCTAAACCCGTTAAGAAACTTTTTCAAGATATCATTTTTCCTAGATTTGGAGTCCCTCGCACCGTCATTTCTGACGGGGGATCCCATTTTTTGGAGAAAAGTGTTGAGGCTCTTTTGAAAAAATATGGGGTTTATCACAAAGTCACAACTCCTTACCATCCTCAGACCAGTGGGCAGGTAGAAGTATCCAACAGACAAATAAAATCAATTTTAGAAAAAATTGTTGGACGCACTAGGAAAGATTGGGCGTTAAAAATCAATGACGCTCTGTGGGCATATCGTACTACCTACAAAACACCCATTGGCACCACCCCTTTCAGACTGATCTATGGTAAGTCATGTCACTTACCAATAGAACTAGAGCACAAAGCAAGTTGGGCCATCAAAACTTTGAACTTTGACTTTTCCATGGCCGGAGAGAAATGTTATCTCCAAATAAATGAACTTGATGAACTTAGGATGAGTGCCTAAAAAAACGCAAGAATCTACAAAGACCGAACCAAAATGTGGCATGATGGTCATATTAAGCGCAAAGATATTAGAGAAGGGGATCAAGTTTTAGTTTTTAATTCAAGATTACGACTTTTTCTTGGAAAACTCAAGTCAAGGTGGTATCCTACATTGTAAAATGTGCTTACCCACATGGTTTCTTTCTCCTATGGGATAAAGTTTTGGGTGAGTTTAAGGTCAATGGGCACCGTCTTAAAAGATATATCACCACTGAAGATGTTGTCACTTCAGACTCAACCAAATTTCCACCCTTGTAGGATCTGAACCTCACTGACCCTTCACCTCCCCCGGATTTCAATTAATCTGATCTAGGTCGAGCCACAATGTAAAATAAGGTGCTAGTTTGGAGGCAGCCAAACACTATCTTCCCTTATCGTTTGTTTTCTTGTTTTTGTTTTTTTGTTCTATTTTTCCTTGTTCCTGCTGTCGAGCCGATCGGTTTGCATTACCAAATGCTCGGTTCGAGATTGAATTTGCAAAGACTCGATAAGCGAAACGATCGATTGGATTTCCATATGCTCAACTCGTCCGCCGACCGTTCCGCAAACCTTGAATGTAGCCTCTGTCCTTTATAGTTTTGCGTTTGGCGGCCAAGGCAGACCAGCCGATCATTTGGCTATCCAACTGATCGGCTCTTGGATCCATTGATCTATATAACGCACCAGACGCAAGACCATTCTCCCATCTCTTCACCAACCCTAGCCGCCTCCCTCGCTGTTCACTCGATCACTCGACCATAGCTCCGCCTGTTCTTCAGACGACTGCCTTGATTCTCAGCCGGACGTCCAAGGTCCAGCTCTTCGGCTGACCGGTTTTCCCTCAGCCGGCCATTTGGCCTTTCTACAAGAGTTGGTTCCGCCGCACGCCTGGTGTTTCAGCCGCCCGCCTGACGAGGACGCCGCCCGCCTGACGAGGACGCCGCCCACTTGACGAGGACGCCGTCCATCTCGATCGACAGACGACCGACGAGCCTCCACCGCCGTCTCCACAACAAGATGGCCGAAGCCAGATCCACCGAGTGCTCAGGTCACCTCAGCCGACTGCCTGGTGTTTCAGCCGCCCACCTGGCTGGGACGCCGCCCGTTTCGATCAACAGATGACTGGCGGGTTGGGTTGTGCATCGCCACCTCCTTGGCCTCCTCCACAAGACGGCCGTCAGCAAGGTCCCCTGAGTGCTCAGATCTAGACTCAGTCGACCATTTGGTGTTTCTAGTCGCCCATCTCAGGCGGTCAAAATGCCTATTTCACCTACCAGACGATCGGTTGATTCCTCAGCCGATCGTTTACAGCCTCAACCGATCGGCTTTTCCCTACAGTAGTGATGTTCAACCGCTTTCGCAAGGGCAAAGGCAAGGCCCATGCATCCTCTTCTAGGGATCCTCCTCGCCGTTCCAGTTCTCATCCCGGAATCCATTTCCGCATGCCCTCACCTTCTGGTGAGTCTTCTCCCGAGTTAGTCGAGGAGATGCTTCGTGACATCGACAAGGCGGATGAGCTTCTCCGCGAGATGGAGGGAACTCCAAAGTCAGCCAATGATCCAGACACAACCACCCCTCGTTCACCCCGTATAGCACCTATTCGGGGTAGCTATGACCAGTTCACTAGCATTGACCACCGCCAGCGTTATGAGGATATGTTCACAATTGGTGTTTCTTTTCCTCATTGGGCGTGCGGCACAACCCTTGATGTTTTGGGCATCCGCGACATCGTCGACAATATCCTCTGTATAAACCACATCCTTATCTTTCCCTACCATGTCACCTCTGTTTATTGAGATCTTACCCTTGCGTTTTTTAGCACTTTTCGCAGGTTACACTGTTCTTTTGGAAACTCGAGTTGTGAATACCAGATTTTTGGGGAAAATCTGGAATCATCCGCCAAGCAAATCACTTCTTTTATCCTCAACAGCAGGGATGACTATTGGCTAGAACAATGTATGGTGCGGTGTCATGACTCCTACCCAGACCATTACGACAAAGATAAGTTTTGGGTAGAGATCATCGGGCTTCTTCCCCGTCTTCCTGGTGGGCCCAAGGCCTCCTGCATTCACAACCCGGTGGTTTGTTACCTTCACCATATTTTAGCTTGCACCATTTTCAGTCGGGAAGGTACTCAGGGCGCAATTACTCAGGTAGAACTTTATGCTCTTTGGTGTCTTTTACATGAAGAACCTTTTAACTGGGGCAATGCTATCATTGAGAATTTTGGTACCCAAGCTAGACGAGCCACTTCCTCTTCTTTTCGCATTGGCCACTATGTTACCCAACTCACCATCTTTTTGGGCTACACCCACATCGCCTTTAATCCGCTTGAACTCAAAAATCACCTCATCAACACTCACTATTTGAAGAATAGTAGGTTTATCCGTTTGGGCACCGAGGACGTTTATTACCTTCTGTTCAAAGACACTCATGTGGTCCTCCAGCTCCCGTTACATTTGCGGTTTGCAGCAGCAAACTACATCTACGAGTTGACTGATTTACCAGCCCATATCCAGAGATTCTACCTGGAGCATCCAGATCCAGACACCATCCCCGAGCCACAGCCTCACAGGAGGAGCCTCTCTTTAGAGTCACACGACGACGACACTAGACCACCACCAGCACCTTCCAGATGTCACACCAGGCGGCGACCAGACGATGATTCTGGTCCTTACGGCTTCTACGAGATCCAGACTCAGCTGGATGAGATTCACCACGAGCAGCAGAGACAGGGCCACCAGCTCAACCACATGTACCTGATGCATCGTTCGCAGGAGTCTTGGCATGTGGACTGTGGTAACTATGCCCCTAGTCGACCAGCTTATGACGAGTACGGAGCACAACAAAGTTATCCAGGCCCTAATTCTCCTTATTGGGCAAATTACTACCCCTCCCACCAGCAGCACCCTCCACCGGAATGACTCTTCCCTCCATCTCGCTCTTAGAGTTTGCTCGGGTCGAGCAAATTTCTAAGTCCAGGGTGGGGGTGGGTGGTACGTGATCCACCCTTTATCTTCCCTTTTCAACATTTCCTTCTACATTTTTATTTGTTTGCTTTGTTTACTTTCAAACATAAGGCCTTTATCTAGTCGACCGAATGTTGTACTTTATCTTCAAAAATCAATTGCATTATCAAATTTATTTCAAAAAACTTTACAATATCAAGTTCCCTATGATCATGATAGCAATTTTGGAAACGATGGCAAGCCTTAGAGTATCAAATAGAATCAAATGCAGATTTTATTAATTTTAGCATTATATTAACTTATTTTTTTACTCTTATATAATGTAGCTACATGTCTCTTCTATCTTATGCAACGACAACTCAAAAAAAAGTTCAAAAAAAAAGAGTTTTTTGTTGCATGGGAAAAATAAATCGCACGCCAAACCCTAAGTTTGGGGTGGCATGCCCTTCTTCCATACCCCACAAAGGGGCGTACCATCAAAAGATGCCAAAAAAAAGGACACACAAAAAAAATTGTGGTCAATGTAATCACAAGTCCATGAAAAATATTATATCCCAAGTCGAATAGAGGAGGGATTTTTTCCATCACACCTCAAATTCTTTATTCCCGTGCAACAATCAACCCAAGAAAAAAAAATATTGATTGTCGAAGTGCAAGTTAGATCAAGACTGTCTTTACAAAGTATAAGTTTTAAAAAAAAATTACTTATGAAAAATGTTTTCTTGAGAAACATAGTGCTTGCAATTTGTGGTTCTAGGAGATGGGTCACTTGGCCATGAAAAGGATAGAAGAATTGCTAATCTAGGGACGATGAACTTGTTATTCCAAAATTTTTGGAATCTTTTTTATTTTTCAATTGCTTGAGGATTAGCAAAACTTTGAGTCCGCGAAATTTTGATTCGGGTTATTTCAGCACATCTTTTCTGCGAATTATTAAGCTTGTCACATAGAAATACTCCATTCATCTCTTGAAAATTGTACAAATTGATATTTTCTCATTTTTATCACAAATCTAACAATCATCTGCATTTTATTGTAGTTTCGGGACTTGAGCCGATCGACTGGTATTGTCAACCGATCATCTCACCACATCAAACTGATCGTCTGACAATATGAAACGCTCGGTTTGCCTTCAAGCGTCGATCATTTCTCTCATCAGACGACGGCCGAGATCGCCTGATTCCTAAACCAAACGCTAGGCTGATGCCCATTGCTGAGAAGAAACAACATGGGGCAGTTTCGACTGCGCCGCCACCCTAATTAGGGTTGGCAGCCGATCGATTGGTTGTCGCATTCCAGAATCTTCCAACCGATCGGTTGGTTCCTGAACCGGTCGGTTGGCGGCGCACAGATAGCAAAAATCCCAGCCGCCAGCCTAAAAAACCCTTCAACCTAATTGTAAAAGTGCCTCCTTCCTCTCCTATAAAAGGAGGGGCACTTCCTCCTCCTCAGGCATCTTGGATTTCTCTTGTATTGGGATTTTGAAGCAATTATTCTTGTAATCATCTTCTTATTATGCAATAAAGTAGATTTTAGTTCAAGCATTGTTCTTTCATTCTTGTTCTTGTCTCTTCATTCCGCCTTAGTCTTAATCTTATTTTCTCCCTTCTTTAATTATGGATCAAGGAATTAAGAACTAAGCCATTTTATTGTCTCTAGCATAAGGATTAATCTCCTAATTTTTGGGCTAGACTATGGCTTCAGTACTTTCTTCCTCTGTCTCCCCCTTCTCCATGAGTGAGTAGACTTCTATAGAGGCAAGGGGAATAACCCCTTAGCCATGGTTTTAACAACTTCTTCTTAAACGACTAGATGGTAATCGATTTTAATTAACGGTTGGTCTTCAGATCCCACGTTAATCCGGATGGAAATGACCATTGAAATCCAGATTTAGAACAATAAAATCGATTACATAGACATTTTGATATGACCGTGGATTTTTGTCTTTTAGGATGATAAACTAGGAAGCATGAGCACCAAGACCAATGGGCTCATGTGGAGTTTATCTCTTGTGAGTTTTTTTTTAAATTTGCAAACCTTCATTGAATCGTCACTTAATAATTAGTTGTTATCGCCTAGTCTAAGGTGGTGAAAACCCCTACGAGCCTCGATTTCCATCTCTTGATTTAATCACCGCATACTCTTGCTTCCTTTAATTCCTAGTCTTTTCATTCATATAGTTTTGCTTGTGTTAGCAATAATCTTAGATTTTCCTTGTGCATTTTTATTCTTGTTAAAGTGCATTTTCTTTCTTGCATTAGTGTAATCAATCAAACCCCCAACTTGACTTTTACTTTCTATTCCTATCTAAAAAAAATATACCAAAAACAAATAACAAGTTCTTCAAACTTTGGGTTCTAAAAACAATCTCTAAAAAGTTGTCCTGTGGGATCGACCCTTCTATACTACCCTTAAAATCGGAAGTAAAAAAGGTTTAAACTCTAGGATTAACCATCTTAGTGATTGATATTGCAAAGTGACGTTTATCATTTATTAATCTCAATTGAAGTATGGGGCTTAGGTTCAATTGATGAGTAATTACATGGATTCAATTGATGAGGGAATTAATCTTGGAAACCCTAAATCAATATAAGTGGTTGAGACCATATTTCATCCAATCGGTTTGAGGAGGTTTGGACCAAACGGTCTCAAGACCGTTTGAGTCCAAACGGTCTCAATACCGTTTGAGTCCAAACGGTCTCAACACCATTTGGGTCCAAATGGTCTCAAGCCCGTTCGGGACCAAATGATCCCAAACCAATTGAGACTCAAACGATCTCAAGTATTTTTGCACTAAACGGTTTCAAGCATCAACTTTGCTAAACGGTTTCAAACCATTAGACCAAGACCGTTTGGAGGTCTAAACTGTCTTAGACCATTTGGAGGTCATTCAAGCAAGACTGTTTGAGGTCTGGTTGGTCAAGACCATTTGGGGTCTAAGTGACCAAGAACGTTTGGGGAAGTAATTAACCAAAACCATATGGACACTTAAGGTGATTAAAGATCAATTGTTTAATTGAACATTATATGATGTGAACTAAAGGTGATTATATTGATTGTACCCTTAGTAAGATAGGGTGATTAGTACCTTTTGAATGATTAATATTTGATGATTATGGAAGTAATGAAACAATACACTATGTCAACTCTTCAATCAAGTTGAGTTGACCTAATCCAATCAAGTCTGATGTAAATATCATTCTATAAAGGATGAGAGAGAGAGGACTTCCTACATGAATGATAATCATGTAGCGGTTAAGTCTCAACACTTTCAACATGAATGAATGTGTCTCAAACTGTTTGGAGACCCAAGTGATTTCAAGTGTAAATTTTCCATACGGTTTCATTATTGTTTTGCTTAAACAATTTCAAACCATTCAAGGTCTAGGTGATCAAGACCGTTTGGGGTCTAAGTGATCAAAACTATTTGAGGAACAAATTGATCAAACTAATTTGAACACCTAATATGATTAAAGGTCAGTTATCTACTTTATTGATAATGATGTAGTCCAAAGGTGATTATAATGGTTAACCCTAACTGTGTGTACTTAAATGAAAAGATGACCTAAATCAATCTTGGAGTACTTAACATCCTAGAGAGGATGAAAGAGATAAGGAGAGAGAGAGGAAGGCTTATATAATTAAGCCCTAATCCTTTCATTATGAATAAAATATTAATTAGGGTTTGATCCATAATAATGAGATCATGAAACCTTAATTTGAAGGACTATTGAGCCCTGATCCTAATTTAGGGTAAAGCTGAGTGGAACCCTAATCTGGGTGATGATGTAACCCTAATTTGATGGGAATTATGCGTCCTAACCCTAATTTGGGCAATTGGGAATGAGAAACCTTGCTTTGATGTGATTGGTAAACACTAATCCCTAAAATAGGGTAAAGGTATATGAAACCCTAGTACAGGGTAATGCTATGTGAAACCCTAATTGAGGGTGATGCCATGTGAAACCGTAATTGAGGGTGAAGCCATGTGAAATCCTTATTTTAGGTAATGCTATGTGTAACCCTGAGGGAAGTGATACATCAAAGAATGATAGATATCACATCCAGCACCTCAATATTGATATACCTTGATAAGTTTTAAATCCAATATATTTGGATGAGTGACACATGAAGTGTGTCATGTCAGTTGTTACATTGAGATGTAATGCATTTTGATAAGTGTAGGATAACATGCCTTATGAAAAGGTTAACCCAAATCAATAGACTATGATGCAATCATATTCTGATAAAAATGAGAGAGAAACTCATACTTTGTGTTGATAGTCCATTTAATGATTAATGATGAGAATAAATAAGTATGATTGAATACTTATGTTATCAATGTTGTCTACTAGCTGTGAGGAGCAATGAATTAAGGTTTGATCATTAATAACATGATCTTAAGAACCTAAATGGTTATTTGTGGAAAATCATATTGGAGGGTGATGATATGTAAGAGGAATCATGACCCTAAAAAGGGAATGTTGGTATTACTTGTATTGCATGATGTTGATATGAAAGTTATATAACTGTTATCATGAGTACTAATCATGCAGGTATGTTGAGACGATAATCATAGCCAGGTATGAGCTATGATGTCTTATATTGGAAATTTTTCATAGGCTTTATAAGCCTTCATATGCTTTGTTTCTTAGTGAGAGGTAATCTGAAATTAATGAGCCATGTGTGCTAAATGATGTTTTAATTATTGAAATTGTTTATGGGCTTCATAAGCCATAATATGCTTGGTTGCCTATTAAGAGGTAACAAGAGGCGAATTAAGCTTTGTGTGCTATGTGGAATGCTTATGCAGTAAGAATCATGCTTACCTCAGTCAAATGACCTGGAGGTATTAAGTTACATGTTAAGTGGTAACAAGTATTCTATGACGAACTAAGGGTTTGAATACCCATAATCTATAATTATGATGATGAACTTGTTAAGAAGTGGAAATGTACTTGATGAGATGAGGGATCAAGATCCTAATACATTGTTGAAAGAGTGTGCCTACATGCCATGACTCCACAAAATAATGCCAGGCATTACCTATGTGATCTAAGCCTGGAGAGAGTATATGTTACGGCTATAACTCTATAGTGAAGATGTCAATATACCATGGCAAGTTAATTGTAGTGTGACACATGATGTGTAAAATATAATCAACTATGTAGTGTAATTGCATAAAAATGAAATGCTTTAGATAAGAATAATGTTCTAATCTGTTAGATAATGAATTAATTGATGTTAAGCAATTATGTTTCCTCTGTTCAGATTTATCTTCTTAAACTACAATAATAATGTTTCTGGCAGAGAGTTATATCTCTCAATGGTGCAATTTTACAATTGTCTCACCCCCGTGGGAACCACATTTTTAGGTGGACGCGGATGAAGAGGCAGGAAGCCTTCAGTAGGTGAAGAACAACAATAGCAGCAGTAGGGACAGCAATGAATTCTCAGGTGGAGAAAATGGCTGAAATGTCTTGTATAGATGTGCATAGAGTCCTGTGTTTTGTCTATATACTCTCAGATCCTCGGAATAGTAGTTAGTGCTTTCGAGATTTTGGCTCAGTGCCTCGATATTTTATACTGCATGTGTTTAGTTTAACAGAGCAGTTGATGCATGTAATTCTCAGAAAGAGATGATACAGTTGTAAACCAGTATGTAATTAAATTACTCCAGTTCTTTATGAAAGAGTTTTCCTATATGTGGACCTTTCTGTAAAATGGTTTTAATTTTTAGTGATTTTTAGTAATCCGCTGCTTAAGTGATCGCTTCCGCTTAGTTAATAATGTTTTATTCGAACGATGCGTCACAATTTAGTGGTATCAGAGCTCTAGGTTCGCTGAGTCTACAGAGACATAGGACTAAGATGTTGAGTCTGTTCTAAGTGTCTTCCAGTTCATCTGATAGTATCTTCTGCTCATATAGGAGAAGAAGAACTTGAAGATGTCTGGATCATATGAAGAACATGCTACTGAGAGCAGCGTTGCTATACCAACAGGAGGTGCAAGGAATCAAGCTAGGGAGGAGCCAGTACCTGGACATCCCCAGTTTGACCCAGCTATGATAGACAATCCAGCCTTCCTTACCCTGTTTAGTCAGTTTATGGCAACCATAACACACATGGCTGATAGGATGCCACCATCTGCACCTAGGGCCCCAGCCCACAATGAGGGATATGGATCCGACAAGACTTTTGAGAGACTTCACCGGGTTGGAGCCATAGATTATGCTGGTACAGATGATCCAACAGATGCTGATATGTGGCTAATGAAGCTGGAGAAGGCTTTCAGAATCCTTGATATTCCTGAAGCCGAGAAGGTAATACATGCAGTATATCTCCTAAAAGGGAGTGTTGGTCACTGGTGGATATTAGAGGAAGATAAGAGGCCAGGTGAAGAAATTGGATGGGAGGTATTCCGAAGAGAATTCGTCAGTAAATACTTCTCTAAGACGTGTCTAGATGAGAAGATCTCTCAATTTGAGAGGATCAGACAAGGACAGATGAACATTAGCGAGTATGAAGCTAAGTTCATGGAGCTATTGCGGTTTTGTCCGTATATGGCAGTTAATGATGAGGAAAGAGTTCAACATTTTGAGAAGGGGTTGAACGCTGAACTGACCACTCATGTGTATGCTTTAGAGAATAGGGAGAGGTTTGCCACTTTTTTGGAGTCATTAATGATGATAGAAAGGTCTAAAATTGAGAAACGACATACTAGTGGTAAGAAGGTATACACTCAGTTTCAAGGACAAAGATCTGAAAGTTTTAAGAAGCTGAGATTTTCTGCATCGGAAGCACCATCGAGATTCAATACCCAGACGCAATGGACGTCAAGTAGGAGTAGGGACCATAGTATTGCTCCAAGTAGAGCCTTCGGCATAGCATTAACATTGGTGATTGGATCTCACAGACCCTATTTTGTGACTAGGGTCTGTTACCAATGTAGACAATCGGGACATCTAGCAAAGGATTGTCCACATGGGAATACAATGGCGACTCCAACCCCAGGGGCAGAGTCAGCAAGGCTCACAAAGGAGACAGTTTTCTAGAAATAATAGAGGACATGGATAAGCGTCCTGAGTTGGTTCATCAACACCTAACAATCAAGCACAGGGTCAACAACCAACAACTACAAGGATCTATGCAATGAATCAATCTAATGCAATAGTCAACCCTCGGGTTGTGACAGGTCAGATGAAATAGATTCATTCTAATATTTCATTTCCTGATTCTATGTGTTAAAAATAAGAAAGTAGTTGTTTTTTAACTTCCTCTGACTAGTCCTATAAGGACACAAGGAAGATGAGAACTTACATTTTACTCAGTATTCTTTAAAATGCTTTATAATCTCTCTTATTTGTGTGATAGAAGATGAGATATAGAAGTGATGCCTGAAGAAAATCCAGAAATGAAAACAATTATGTGTGTATAATGATATGAAAAGTGAGGAACATGATAGTAAATGAAGTGCATACTACCTAATCTCAATACTTGTATACCTTGGCCAGGTATATGATTATTGGAGATGGGGCAAGTATGAAACTCTTAGATTGTTATCTTTCTGATTACTCTGATCAAGTAGTCATTCTGAAACAATCTAGTGAGTATAATGAAATTACAAAAGGGAAGTGCTAAGTGAACTTTCCCAATTACATAAGGGAAGTGCTAAGTGAACTTTCCCAATTACAAAAGGGAAGTTCTAAGTGAACTTTCCCAATTACATAAGGGAAGTGCTAAGTGAACTTTCCCAATTACAAAAGGGAAGTGCTAAGTGAACTTTCCCAATTACATAAGGGAAGTGCTAAGTGAACTTTCCCAATTACAAAAGGGAAGTGCTAAGTGAACTTTCCCAATTACATAAGGGAAGTGTTAAGTGAACCTTCCCAATTACATAGGGGAGTGCTAAGTGAACTTTCCCAATTATAAAAGGGAAGTGCTAAGTGAACTTTCCCAATTACATAAGGGAAGTGCTAAGTGAACTTTCCCAATTACAAAAGGGAAGTGCTAAGTGAACTTTCCCAATTACATAGGGAAGTGCGAAGTGAACTTTCCCAATTACAAAAGGGAAGTGCTAAGTGAACTTTCCCAATTACATAAGGGAAGTTCTAAGTGAACTTTCCCAATTACAAAAGGGAAGTGCTAAGTGAACTTTCCCAATTACATAACGGAAGTGCTAAGTGAACTTCCCAATTACATAGGGAAGTGCTAAGTGAACTTTCCCAATTACAAAAGGGAAGTGCTAAGTGAAATTTCCCAATTACATAAGGGAAGTGCTAAGTGAACTTTCCCAATTACATAAGGGAAGTGCTAAGTGAACTTTCCCAATTACAAAAGGGAAGTGCTAAGTGAACTTTCCCAATTACATAAGGGAAGTGCTAAGTGAACTTTCCCAATTACATAGGGAAGTGCTAAGTGAACTTTCCCAATTACAAAAGGGAAGTGCTAAGTGAACTTTCCCAATTACATAAGGGAAGTGCTAAGTGAACTTTCCCAATTACATAGGGAAGTGCTAAGTGAACTTTCCCAACTAATGAGGAAGTGCTAAGTGAACTTTCCCGACTAATGAGGAAATGCTAAGTGAACTTTCCCAACTAATGAGGAAGTGCTAAGTGAACTTTCCCAATCAATGAGGAAGTGCTAAGTGAAATTTCCCAACTAATGAGGAAATGCTAAGTGAACTTTTCCAACTAATGAGGAAATGCTAAGTGAACTTTCCCAACTAATGAGGTAATTCTAAGTGAACTTTCCCAACTAATGAGGAATTGTTAAGTAAACTTTCTCAATCATGTAGGAATTGCTAAGTGAACTTTCCCAAATGAATAAAGGATTGTTGAGTGAATTACCTCTGTTAAATATATATATGTTTTCTCCTTTGATAAATAGCCTTGGGTAACGATAGGGGTATGTTCCTTTATGTTTCTTCCTTTCATTAACATGGCAATCAAGTAAGTGTGATGATGTTTGATATACATGGATTAGAAATAATATGTTGAAGGATACTTAGAAAAGTATCAGTTTGCTTTGGACTCTGGTTCCAAGATAATAATATATGGAACAAGTTATGTCCTAAAATAAAAGAAATACGTTGTGAATGTGTAACCTTGGTGGTAACAATAGAGAAATGAACATGATAAGGATGAGATGTGTTCTCAACACATATGATGAATACCAAAGCAAGGATTCTGGTATCTGAGAAATAATAGATGATTTATGTTGGTTACCTATAATGGCCAACTATGAAATCAATCTCGTTACATCCAATAATGTGGACATCATATGTTAGGGGTTTATGCTCTGCATAAACATAAACATTGATAAGGTAGAACTAATGGAAGGAGCAATTGTAATTGGTGGAAAAACTTTACCAAGCTAAAAGTATTTCCTTAGAATAACCCTGTATGCAAGAAACTTTGTGTGGATTATATATCTATGATATCTCCATGACATTAAGATGTTATGTGGATATTTTATGATATGATAAATGAATAAAATATGTCTCTCCTTGTCTTGGGATTTCGGGGACGAAATCCTTGTTAGGGGTTTATAACTTGTAACATCCCTGACCTGGGTTATGCTTTAACCCTATATGTTTTGCTTAAAAAAGTGGATTATATTCTTGCCCTTATATCTTGAAAAGTGATTAAGGCTCAAGAGGAATGTATATTTCAATTTTAGTCCTTTCTGAATAATGTTGAAACAATGTATTGTTAGTTTTGGACTAAAGTGCAAATTACCCAAGTTGAGGGTTTAACTTGCAAATTGTACATGATACAACGTTCCTCAGATTTTGAAGCATCATGGGAATGAGTATGATGCAGAGGTATGGCTTCTACAAGCCTGAATACCAAGAAAGAGCTTGTTGAGCAATGTTTGTGCATTAAAACCTAGTTTTGGTGTAATGTGCAATTTACCCAAAATCTAGGGTCCAATATGCAAAATACCACTTCAAGAAAGTCCCTCATGATTCTTGGCATCATTTAGAGAAAATAATTTGAGAGTGGCGCCTCATTTGAATCATTTTGGAAGAGAGAGAATCTTGATATTAAAATAATCAAGATTTAAGCATAATTGGAACTTTGTTCCGATTTAATGCAAAAATAAATATATTAATTGGATTTCCCTTCAACCAAAATTGTTTTGTTTGAAATACATATAAGTTTATGTCCTTGTTCCTTGAAAAGGCAACGAAAATATCTTAAGGAGGTGAAGAACCCACTCACATTATTATAAGAAAAAGAAATATCCACTCACTTATGGATATTATTATAATATGATTTAAGGTGCTTAGTTTGTTTTCCTTTAAATCGTGGATAATTGAGAGTAATATGAGGAAAATAGGATAGCCTCGTCTCTAAGAAAGAGAAGGGGGCAAGTCGCAAGAAAGTTGAGGAGATAATTCCTACTTTCTCTCTCTTAAATGAATTTTCAATAAAATTCATATATAAGCTCCTTTATCCATGAGTTGAAAGGGTAATTTCGAAACCACTTTCATTTCTTGCTTGCAAAAATGACCAAGGGAGATTGGAGAAACAGGAGGACGACCCCCAACCTGTTGGTAAGATTCTTGACCTTCTTTCACCTTGATTCCGTGGTGGAAATCAAAAATCAATGCATGATTTCTTCTTATCTTCACTCCATCTTCAATTCTAGCCATTCCTTTTCACTCAAAGCTTAAGGACGAGCTTGGTATAGTGCAAGGTGTTGCTTTCACCATTAAATACATGGAGTTTGAAGCTTTGAAGCTCAATTGAAGGTGGGTTATATAACTTAAACCCTTAAATGTTGTTATTGCATTCAATTCTCCATTATTTGTTGAACGTTTTGTTTTATTTGAAATTCCCTTGATCCATTATTGTAATTACCATGAAAACAGAAGTAGTTTTTGAATGAATGAAGGTATATTATGATGACATCATATTAGGCACACATTCCAACAAGTTTCCCTTGCAAACGGTTTTAAGACCTTGGTCCAAACGGTTTCCCCAAACCGTTTAGAGACCAAACGGTTTGCAAACCATTTGGAGTTTGAAATCCCAAACCATTCAGAAAGGTTGACCATTTGTATGGGTTGACCGTTTGAGGTCAGGACCCTAGTACATGATGGGTGAGGATCTAATGGTTCCAATTGATTGAATCAATATATGAACAATCATCCAATTAGAAACCCTAATCGGGTTGAGTGCTGATTTTGCAATTGATTGATTTAAATCTTTGGGTTGATTAACCCAAATGGTCTCAAAATTGTTTGGAGATCACCCAAATGGTCTCAAGACCATTTAGAGGTCAACCAAGACTGTGTGGCGGTCTAGGGTTGAGTATGTTTGAGTAGTTGAAGATCCAAATATATCAAATTGAAATGCAATCAATAGCTAGTTTAATGAGCAATCCAATGATGCAAACCCTAATTGAACTTCACAAATTTTAATGATGGATGGGGCAAATGGTCTCAAGACCGTTTGGAGGTCATCCAAACGACCTCAAGACCGTTTGAGGTCAGGTCATGCCTAATTTGAATGATGGTATAATGATTTCAAAACAATTAGTTCCACAATGACTAACATTAAAGGTTCATCTATTTCAAACTATAATCCAATTAGGTTCAAAACTCTAATTGATGATCAATTGAAAGTTTAATCAATTCATGATCAATTGAAAATTTAATCAATTGAAGGATGATTTATTAAGATCAATTGAAGTATGGGGCTTAGGTTCAATTGATGAGTAATTACATGGATTCAATTGATGAGGGAATTAATCTTGGAAACCCTAAATTAATATAAGTGGTTGAGACCATTTTTGGTCCAATCGGTTTGAGGAGGTTTGGACCAAATGATCCCAAACCAATTGAGACTCAAACGATCTCAAGTATTTTTGCACTAAATGGTTTCAAGCATCAACTTTGCTAAACGGTTTCAAACCGTTAGACCAAGACCGTTTGGAGGTCTAAACGGTCGTAGACCATTTGGAGGTCATTCAAGCAAGATCGTTTGAGGTCTTGTTGGTCAAGACCGTTTGGGTTCTAAGTGACCAGGAACGTTTGGGGAAGTAATTAACCAAAACCATATGGACACTTAAGGTGATTAAAGATCAATTGTTTAATTGAACATTATATGATGTGAACCAAAGGTTATTATAGTGATTGTACCCTTAATAAGATAGGGTGATTAGTACTTTTTGAATGATTAATATTTGATGATTATGGAATTAATGACACAATACACGGTGTCAACTCTTCAATCAAGTTGAGTTGACCTAATCCAATCAAGTCTTATGTAAATATCATTCTATAAAGGATGAGAGAGAGGACTTCCTACATGAATGATAATCATGTAGCGGTTAAGTCTCCACACTTTCAACATGAATGAATGTGTCTCAACCCATTTGGAGACCCAAGTGGTTTCAAGTGTAAATTGTCCATACGGTTTCATTATTGTTTTGCTTAAACGGTTTCAAACCATTCAAGGTCTAGGTGACCAATACTGTTTGGGGTCTAAGTGATCAAAACTATTTAAGGAACAAATTGGTCAAACTAATTTGAACACCTAATATGATTAAAGGTCAGTTAGCTACTTTATTGGTAATGATGTAGTCCAAAGGTGATTATAATGGTTAACCCTAACTGTGTGTACTTAAATGAAAAGCTGACCTAAATCAATCTTGGAGTACCTAACATCCTAGAGAGGATGAAAGAGATAAGGAGAGAGAGGAAGGCTTATATAATTAAGCCCTAATCCTTTCATTATGAATAAAATATGAATTAGGGTTTGATCCATAATAATGAAATCATGAAACCCTAATTGGAAGGATTATTGAACCCTGATCCTAATTTAGAGTAAAGCTGAGTGGAACCCTAATCTGGGTGATGATGTAACCCTAATTTGATGGGAATTGTGCATCCTAACCCTAATTTGGGCAATTGGGTATGAGAAACCTTGCTTGGATGTGACTGGTAAACCCTAATCCCTAAAATAGGGTAAAGTATATGAAACCCTAGTATAGGGTAATGCTATGTGAAACCCTAATTGAGGGTGATGCCATGTGAAACCCTAATTGAGGGTGAAGCCATGTGAAATCCTAATTTTAGGTAATGCTATGTGTAACCCTGATATTGAAGGATATTATGTGAAACTCCAACGTAGAGTGATATTATGTGAAACCCATAAATATGGGAGATGCTATGTGGACCTTAATTTATAAATATGGAAAGCTCTATTCCTAATAATGGAATGGTGGTTAAAATATTGCCAAGCATAACACCTAAATAATTTGATAATGATATCATTATATCAATAGTTCCTAACTCAAAAATGAGTCCATATCATTGGCAAGGGTTGTATTTTCTAAATAAGTGACTTATGACCAATACATTACATGATAAATGTGATGAGTTGATGCATAAAGTATTAGGATGGGAAATACCCTAATACAAGCTAAGTGGATGAATTCAAGTATGATAAAGGTGATGAGAGAAGTGATACATCAAAAAATGATAGATATCACATCCAGCACCTCAATATTGATATACCTTGATATGTTTTAAATCCAATATATTTGGATGAGTGACACATGAAGTGTGTCATGTCAGTTGTTACATTGAGATGTAATGCACTTTGATAAGTGTAGGCTAACATGCCTTATGAAAAGGTTAACCCAAATCAATAGACTATGATGCAATCATATTCTGATAAAGATGAGAGAGAAACTCATACTTTGTGTTGATGATCCATTTAATGATGAATGATGAGAATAAATAAGTATGATTGAATACTTATGTTATCAATGTTGGATCCTAGCTGTGAGGATCAATGAATTAAGGTTTGATCATTAATAACATGATCTTAAGAACCTAAATGGTTATTTGTGGAAAACCCTAATGGAGGGTGATGATATGTAAGAGGAATCCTAACCCTAAAAAGGGAATGGTCGTATTACTTGTATTGAATGATGCTGATATGAAAGTATTATAACTGTTATCATGAGCACTAATCATGCATGTATGTTGAGATGATAAGCATAGCCAGGTATAAGCTATGATGTCTAATATTGGAAATTTTTCATAGGCTTTATAAGCCTTCATATGCTTTGTTGCTTAGTGAGAGGTAATCTGAAATTAATGAGCCCTGTGTGCTATATGATGTTTTAATTATTGAAATTGTTTATGGGCTTCATAAGCCATACCTATTAAGAGGTGAATTGAGCTTTGTGTGCTATGTGGAATGCTTATGCAGTAAGAATCATGCCTACCTCGGTCAGATGACCTGGAGGTATTAAGTTACCTGTTAAGTGGTAACAAGTATTCTATGATGAACTAAGGGTTTGAATACCCATAATCTATAATTATGATGATGAACTTGTTAGGAAGTTGAAATGTACTTGATGAGATGAAGGATCAAGATCCCAATACTTTGTTGAAAGAGTGTGGCTACAGGCCATGACTCCACAAAATAATTTCAGGCATAAGCTATGTGATCTAAGACTGAAGAGAGTATATGTTGTGGCTATAATTCTATAGTGAATATGTGACATCTGTCTCAGAAAAATGAGATCAACGAATGCGGAAGCGATTAACTAGCGGCAGAATTATTAAAAACCACTAAAAATTAAAACTTTTTAGAAAGATATCTTTAAATAATAAAACTCTTTTATAAGAAAACAAGGTAAGTTGTTTACAACATGATCCATCATTACATCTTTGTAAAATCACATCTCGTGTGATTACATACATCAACTGCCCTGTTATCTGTACAAGGCATGATACAAAAATCTCAAGGCGTTAAGCCAAAAATCTCAAATCTACTGACTCCTAGGACATAAGATGTACAGAGACAACACTTAGGACATACTATCTATAAGACTTAACAGACAGTGTCTCCACCTGAGAATCACTGCTGTCCCTGATGTTGTTGCTGCTGTTGTTGCTCATCCTTAGATGGATTCCTTCGTCCTCGGTGTCTACCTAAAAAGTCGAATTCCACAGGGGTGAGACAATTGAATAATTTTCCCAGTGAGAGTTATAAATCTCTGCCAGAAGCTTTGTTATTTCAATAAAGGAATAGCAATAAGCAATAAAACTTTAAACGTTCAACAGCAGGTTTAAACTAAGTAAAGCAACATTCTCTTGGACAATCATTTCAATTATAAATAATTGAATATCAAAGCATATCCTAATAACAAATATGAGGAACAAGTATACTAGATACTTGACTAAATCATTATAAACAATGTATCATCAATCATTGTTTCTCGTAGTTCAACCTAAGCAATTATGCTACGCGGCTGATTATGTTTTTCAAACATTATTATGCCTTGAGGAGATGAGGTATACCACTCATACACCAACCGACCATTACGAAATCGCATCGGTACCATACATAGGTCATCAGAAGGACCGGATTCCTATGACCTCATCTTCCTCAGTCAGAGTGAGGATCAACATGCAGGACATCTTGTGTCTCTGCTATAATATCTTTCTAGGGTATTCTGGAAACTTCGCTATTAGAGTCACAGTGGCGTTCTGTACTCTCTTTGTCATCGAGGGATATCTTGTTTATCTCTAATCGATGCGGCATTAACGATATCCTCGGGAGATTAGTGATACATCATCCCAGCATAAAAAATATAATAAAGGATTGATGGATTAAAGGTACATCTTACATCAATTCCTACACTAGGATGTAAGGGTATTCGCATCCATAATCCCCCACATACTCAAAAGTATGTGCTCCAGGAGTTCACTTAGGAAAACCTATTTCACCATCATTTATGATGGATCTATGGTCAGGGCTCTACATGATATCATTATACTTGATTATTTAAGTACATTATAGCATTTTTTTAGCATCAGGCATGTTTTCAAACATAAACCATTAAAGCAATTGTTATAAAGAAAGAATACTAAATATATCAAGTTCATTTCACATCATTTATCATTGGGATATCAATCCTTAACCATCTCATCATTATGATTCAAAAATAGGGGTGTTCAAACCCTTAGATCATCATAAGTCATTTAACAGCATGACCTTGATTGTAACAATACAGATGGTCTTCATGGCTCATGCAGCCTATCCATCTCAAAAGTTACCTTTTAATAGGCAACATAATATATCATTGTTTTCAAAGCTTAAAGAATACTTTTAATGAATGTGGCATCATAACCCTTACCTGGCTATGATTACCTCTTGATAATAACCTGCATGACTAATATAATTGAAAACATGCACATTATATCTGTATCAGCACAATACAAGTTCTTTTCAAATTAATCCTAGAACACCACAGTCGTGCTATCTTGCACGGTCATGCTAGTGACAATTTACCACGACCGCGTTACTTCACCACAATTGGTTTCTAGGGTTAGAGTTTCCCTGTTTGATTCAATTAGGGTTATTCAACCCCTTTTTACCTTTAAGAAGGTATAGTGATTCTTTATTACTTGTTTCATGCATAGGGTTCCATGCTTAAAAGCATAACCCAAACTTAGGGTTAGTGTACCCCACCTTTCATTAATTAGGGTTTCCTGTTCACATTATTAGTTCAACCCTAATATATTACTCCACCACTCTTGGGAGCATTCAAAGATATTATAAGTGTTTGATTTTGATTACTATACTCATCATATATCATTAATGATCATCAATTCTAAATATTAGCCCATTTCTCATTCATATCATGGTATGATTACATCATACTCATTGATTTGTCTTACCCCACTCTCAAGATGTATTAATCTACACTTATTGAGTACATTGAGTCCGTTATATCTCTATCATAAACAACTACTTATCATATACTCTTTGTGTCTCTTGTTTAAGTATAATGGTTTAGAGGTTCTTCAAGGTATGTTACCCTGGACTGTTGAATGTGATATCTATCATATCTTGATGTATCACTTTCTTCTCATTTCCATCTTACTTGAGTTAATTGACTAACTCTGTATTAAGATATTTCTCTTTTAATACTTTATCCACTAACTTGTTACTTTCCTCATATGGTGCATGTATCATATACAGAATTGTCCAATTATATTTAATGATATAGGCTTATTTATTTGATAAACATTGTTGATATAGGATAAACCATCATCAACTATTCTAGGTATCTCCATATTCAGGATGTTATCTACATCATGCTTTAGTATACATCATTTCTAAGAGTTTCATGCCCATCATTATTGTAAGGTGTAAAATCTATTACTCATTCATAGAAATGTTTGGATCTAGGCATCATCTTACCTCTTAAATCCTTATTTATTGAAATTACCACATTTATCATTCACAGGGTTCATTAATCCTATTCTTTGTGTTTATGACATAATCATCCTATTTAATTGATTTAGCCAAACCTCAGTTCAATGTACTATCTAATAAACCATCTCTAGGGTTTCATATTTAATAAGCCATAATTAAGCTTACTAATCATCCTAATAGGGGTTTCCCATGACATCACTTCCAATTAGGGTTTCTATTCATATCACGTCTCCTCTAGATTAGGTTTATGATTAATATCCCACCATTAGGGATTACTATTTCACATCATGACATTCCCCTAGAATTAGGGTTTACTATTCACATTACATGATATTGAGGTCATACCATCATTATGTATGAAGGTTACTTCCATTAATGCCCTTAATGAGGTTAAGATTCATTAATCATCATAATTAGGGTTTCCATGATCTCACTATGAAGGATCATACCCTAATGATGTGTATTCATACATGTTGGAAGTATTTTACTTGATTCTCATGCATATAGGGAGTCTTCTCTCTCCTCTAACTATTGGATGATGTTTACATCATTCTTGATTAGGTTAAGGTCAATTCAACCTTGATAACATAAGTCATGTCATCACCATTATGGTCATTAGGGTTTGCTTGATCAAGGGGTATAAGTCATACTATCCCTTCAAGGGTACTATGGTAAAGTTCACCATTGGTCATAACATGCATCAATCAACTAATTACTTGTCTCCTTAATCACTTTATATACCTTTAGGGTTTAGGTTCATCAACCACTTAAATCATCTTGACCACTAAGGCATCAAATGTTTTTGACCTTAATAGATCTCAATTGGTTTTTGCACTTTCAACCTCCAAATGGTTTTGAAACCGCATGGAGTTGTTGACTGTTTGGTCCCTTTGACTTTCAAGACCGCATGGCAAAGTACACCATCAACACCGTTTGCCCTAGGTGAGGTGAATACTGTTTGGTCTCGTTGACCGTTTGGGCCAACTTTGAATTTGAAACCACATGGACAAATCGATCATGAACTGCATGGCCACCAAACGGTCTTGATACCGTTTGGTCCAAACTCCCTCAAAACCGCATGGACCAAAAAGTGCCTCAACCTATCCAATTGAATTAGGGTTTCCAAGGTTGAACCCTTCAATCGATCATGCAAAGGTTAGCCACTCATCAATTGAGTCAATTAGGTTAATCCTTACTGATTTGACCTTCAATTGATCCTCAATTGGTCACCAATTAGGGTTTGGATGGATTGGATTAGGGTTTGGAATCGATCATCCTTCAACAAGTATCAACATGAGCCTAATTGATGTTGAACCCATTGAACCATTGTTCAATTGGGTCATGACCTGACCCCAAACGGTCTTGGGATCGTTTGGACATCCTCCAAATGGTCTTGAGACCGTTTGCCCATTATTTTATCAAAAACCAAGTCATTCACTCAAGGGTTGAACCCTAGATTTGGTCACAAAATCAGCACTTAATTATTCAACAACTTGATATGATTGAACCCTCAATTGATCTACCCCACTTGACCCTAGACCTCCAAACGGTCTTGGGTGGTCACCAAATGGTCTTGAAATAGTTTGGGTGATCCCCAAATGGTTTTGAAACCGTTTGGGCCACTCAACCCAAACTTTAACATGATTGCACTATTGAAATCAGCAATAGACCCGATTAGGGTTTAGATGAGTAAAGTGCCTTCAATTGGTGATTTACTTGGAATTAGTTGATGATTCTTGGTGGGTGGTTATTCCATAATGTGTACAGAAGATCTACAAATGGTCCACACTTGGTCAACTCATCCAAACGGTCTTGGACCGGTTGCTCCCAAACGTTCTTGTGAAACCGTTTGCCCTTCAAATGGTTTTGAAACCGTTTGCATTCAAATGGTTTGCAAACTGTTTGAGCAAGAGGTGGAGGACCGTTTGCTAAAGTAAGATTAGGATGAACTTTGTAAATAATGCCTCCTTCTTCTACCTCAAGAACATGGACTGTTCTTCACAGTTTTGGTAGCAAGAACACATAGAAGTGTCTAAGGAAGGAGATTAAGCTACATTTTCATAGAAAGAAGATGCATAATGGGTTAGAGTTATAAAACCCGCCATAGGATCTGATCTAGAGCTCCAAGCTGCGTAGCTTTAATGGTGGCTTGAGCTCCACATGTCGTCCAAGGTCCGTTCCTCAAGATATGGATGGAGAAGATGGCTAGAAAGAAGAGTTATGTAAGGAAGACTACTAAACCAACCTTGTAGCAAGATTTCCTCCATAAATTTGAGCTAGATGGCAATCCAAACTTAACCAATTCAGTTTGGTCGTCCTCCTATGATCCTGAGATCCCTCTTAGTCGGCCAAAGCAAAGAGATAAGTGAAGGAATGAAGGGAAACGATCCCTTGCTTTGTGAAAAAGAGTTGCTTATATATTTTTGGGTATTATCAAGGCAAGGAGGATTATTTCCTTAATTTCTCAAATAAATCCACCGATCCCTTCTCCACTTCTTATCCACGTCTCTCCCTCCATATCACATGCAAAACCCCTCTCTCAAACAAGGTTAAAGGAACCAAACACGTTATTAAGTTGCATATATAATAAAGGGTCATTTTGCATAAAACTTGGTTATTTAATTATAAAGGTTATCTTTCTTATTTGATCATTCAAATGAGGTGCCCTCCTCATTATCTTTGCTCTACTTTATGCCACGAGTCATGAGAGATACTCTACAGGGTGTATTTTACATGTTGCACCCTAGATTTTGGGTAAATTACATTTTACACCAAAACTAGGTTTTTAAGCACAAGGATTGCTCTACAAGCTATATCTTGGTGCCCAAGCTTGTGGAATCCATTCCACCACATCATATTCATTCTTATGATGTTTCAACATCAGAGGAACATTTTAACATGTACAATTTGCAAGTTAACCCCTCTAATTGGGTAATTTGCACATTAGTCCATATTATCAAAACCATATTGTAACTTTGTTCAGAAGGGACAGAAATGGAAATATAGATTCCTCAAAAGCTTTAACGACATCTCATAAGATAACCTCAAGTGTCTAATCACATAATTTAAGAAAAACACCTAGGGTTAGTTCGTAATCCAAGTCAGGGATGTTACAAATTATAAACCCCTAACAAGGATTTCGTCCCTGAAATCCCAGATAAAGGGAAGCAGATATTATTTAAGCATCATATCATTACATCCTTAGATAACATTTCATTATTATGGAGATATTATAGAGTTTTGATCAATACAAGGTTGCTCCACACAAGTTTATCATAGAAAAACTCACATGGAACATATACTCCCATGTTCCTTAGTTAGATCAACATTTCTTAAGATCACAATCATACTCTGCCATTTATTTGAGACTATATAAGTTTTTTCATACCTTGATTGTGTTATCACATTCTGAATACACCATATTAACTTTGCTTATTATTTGCACTAATTATCTCATTAGTTGGACATTCTCTTATTATAGGGAAAAGTTACTTATCAATCAAGGACTTATTTGACAGATATTTTGGAGAAAGATATGTTTATAATAAACATAAACCCCTAACATGTGATGTTCATATTATTTTACATATTTACTTTGATTCCATGGTTGACTATTCCAGGTAGTCAACATCAATCATTTGATATATTATTACATTCTTATCCTGATACCTATCACATGTGGTATCAACACATTACATCTTTATCTTCCTTTCATCTTGGGACATTACTTATTACATATATTCTCACCTTGGAACCAAAGTCCAAGATAAACTGATACCTTTATAAGTATTCATCACATAAACATCTTTATATTATGCACATCAAGTGTCCTAAAACCCACTTGATTGCCATGTTCCTAGAAGGAAAGAGAATAAGGAATCATATTCCTCTTATTATTTCATGTATTTTTCAACCATTCATGAAACATTTACCTCTCATCTCATCCTCGGTTCCTTATCCTGGCATAGGAATTTTATAAGGATGATTACATGACATTGTTCCTTTCCTTGTTATTATCTAACATATTCATGAAGGTCTTATGATCTCATCACATTTTCACATTATGGGGGGGATCTTTATTATTATTCTTACAACTTTACTGGACAGGGTTAATCTCCCTTATTCCCATATTTCTTATTTCATGATACTCATTAGATTGTCTCAGAATGACTACTTGATCAGAGCAATCAAAAAGATAACAAATCTAAGAGTTTCCATATTCAATTTATCATCAGCAATTGTATACCTGGCCAGGGCATATAAATACTGAGATAAGGTAAGGTGCATTTGTATACTACCATATTCCTTATCTTTTCTTATTATCACAAGTATAAGATTTAACCTTACTGGATTTCTATCCAGACCACTCTTTAATACGTCATCTTTCTTATGGAGGTAAACGCAACATGAAACATCTATTTTATACAACATTATAAGTCCTCATAGGACTAATAAAGGAAGTTCAATCAATATCTTTCTCAATTTTATCCAAGAGATCATAAAAAGACGTATAAGAATAACATTTATTTTGTCTAACCTGTCATGATTTGAGGATTATTCATTGTCTCAGGCTGATTCTGTCTCAGAGGTTGATTTGCCATGATATTTCTGGCTGAGCAATCTCTTACCAGATGCCCTACCTGTCCACATCGATAGCAAGTTCTAAGCTCTATACGTGGTCTAGAGGGTTCTTTACCCTTTCTGGATAGCCATTGCCTTGGTGCACTAGGCCCTGATTGTACTGGTGATACCAAAAACTTCTTCTTTTTGGAACTACCAGGTCTCTGCTCCTGGGTTTGGATAGGCCTTTTCTCAATTCTTCTTTTATATTCCTTCTCTGGACAATTAGGTCTGATATGTCCAGGCTTCCTACACCTATGGAAGATCCTGATTTCTGGTTGTATTCTAATTCCTACATTACTATATATAGATTCAACAGGCTGAGGTTGAGCACAGACTCGTTCTAAATTCAGAACTTCATCATTTCCCATCGCTTCAACCTGCTATTGTGGGTTACATATCATGTTGATATCCAAAACATCATCATTGGGAGTTGGTAATCTAGGTTGTATTGCTAGTGCTTGATCAACTAGATACATCATGGTTGCCCTAAATTCCCCAACAGTGATTCCTAAGGAAGGATTTCTTATTATAGTTGGACTAGCTAGGGGGGTCTCAGGCATTCGTCCCACTTTTGCCTGCTCCTCTGCACCTCTTCTTGGTGTAGTATTGCTGCTCTCTGCAGCAAACTCCTCATCTGACCCAGTCATCTTCAAGTTCTTCTTCTCCTATATGAGCAGAATATACTATCAGATACACTGGATGACACTAGAACAGACTCTACTATCTTAGTCCTATGTCTCTGTAGACTCAGCAAACCTAGAGCTCTGATACCACTAAATTTTGACATTTGTCTCAGAAAAACGAGATCAACGAATGCGGAAGCGATTAACTAGCAGCGGAATTATTAAAGACCACTAAAAATTAAAACTTTTTAGAAAGAGATCTTTAAATAATAAAACTCTTTTATAAGAAAACAAGGTAAGTTGTTTACAACATGATCCATCATTACATCTCTGTAAAATCACGTCTCGAGTGATTACATACATCAACTGCCATGTTATCTGTACAAGGCAAGATACAAAAATCTCGAGGCGTTAAGCCAAAAATATCAGATCTACGGAATCCTAGGACTTGAGATGTACAGAGACAACACTTAGGACATGCTATCTATAAGACTTAACAGACAATGTCTCCACATGAGAATCACTATTATCCCTTATGTTGTTGCTGTTGTTGTTGCTCATCCTTAGATGGATTCCTTCGTCCTCGGCGTCTACCTAAAAAGTCGAATCCCACGGGGTGAGACAATTGAATAATTGTCCCAACGAGAGTTATAACTCTCCGCCAGAAGCTTTGTTATTTCAATAAAGGAATAGCAATAAGCAATAAAACTTTAAACGTTCAACAGCAGGTTTAATATTGTATAAACTAAGTAAAGCAACATTCTCTTGGAC
The DNA here is from genome assembly GCA_963693085.1 of Alisma plantago-aquatica. Taxonomy (NCBI): domain Eukaryota; kingdom Viridiplantae; phylum Streptophyta; class Magnoliopsida; order Alismatales; family Alismataceae; genus Alisma; species Alisma plantago-aquatica. Next base: position 613,165,617 of record OY856411.1, read on the forward strand.
AATCATTTCAATAATAAATAATTGAATATCAAAGCATATACCAATAAGGAATATGAGGAACATGTATACTAGTTACTTGACTAGATCATTATAAACAATGTATCATCAATCATTGTTTCTTGTAGTTCAACCTAAGCAGTTATGCTACGCGGCTAATTATGTTTTTCAAACATTATTATGCCCTGAGGAGATGAGGTATACCGCTCATACTCCAACCGACCATTACGAAATCGCATCGGTACCATACATAGGTCATCAGAAGGACCAGATTCCTATGACCTCATCTTCCTCAGTCAGAGTGAGGATCAACATGCAAGACATCTTGTGTCTCTACTATAATAGCTTTCTAGGGTATTCTGGCAACTTCACTATTAGAGTCACAGTGGCGTTCTGTACTCTCTTCATCATCGAGGGATCTCTTGTTTATCTCTCATCGATGCAGCATTAACGATATCCTCGGGAGATTAGTGATACATCATCCCGGCATAAAAAATATAAGTAAGTATTGATGGATTAAAGTTACATCTTACATCAATTCCTATACTAGGATGTAAGGGTATTCGCGTTCATAATCCCCCACATACTCAAAAGTATGTGCTCCAAAAGTTCCCTTAGGAAAACCTATTTCACCATCATTTAGTTTCTGACAATGATGGATCTATGGTCAGGGCTCTACATGATATCATTATACTTGATTATTTAAGTACATTATAGCATTCTTTTAGCATCAGGCATGTTTTCAAACATAAACCATTAAAGCAACTATTATAAAGAAAGAATACTAAATATATCAAGTTCATTTCACATCATTTATCATTGGGATATCAATCCTTAACCATCTCATCATTATTATTCAAAAATAGGGGTGTTCAAACCCTTAGATCATCATAAGTCATTTAACAGCATGACCTTGATTGTAACAATACAGATGGTCTTCATGGCTCATACAGCCTATCCATCTCAAAAGTTACCTTTTAATAGGCAACATAATATATCATTATTTTCAAAGCTTAAAGAATACTTTTAATGAATGTGGCATGATAACCCTTACATGGCTATGATTACCTCTTGATAACAACCTGCATGACTAATATAATTGAAAACATGCACATTATATTTGTATCAGCACAATACAAGTTCTTTTCAAATTAATCCTAGAACACCACGGTCGTGCTATCTTGCACGGTAGTGCTAGTGACAATTTACCACGACCGCGTTACTTCACCACGGTTGGTTTCTAGGGTTAGAGTTTCCCTATTTGATTCAATTAGGGTTATTAAACCCCTTTTTACCTTTAAGAAGGTATAGTGATTCTTTATTACATGATTCATGCATAGGGTTCCATGCTTAAAAGCATAACCCAAACTTAGGGTTAGTGTACCCCATCTTTCATTAATTAGGGTTTCCTGTTCACATTATCATTTCAACCCTAATATATTACTCCACCACTCTTGGGAGCATTCAAAGATATTATAAGTGCTTGATTTCGATTACTATATTCATCATATATCATTAATGATAATCAATTCTAAGTATTAGCCCATTTCTCATTCATATCATGGTATGATTACATCATACTCGTTGATTTGGCTTACCCCACTCTCAAGATGTATTAATCTACACTTATTGAGTACAATGAGTCTGTTATATCTCTATCATAAACAACTACTTATCATATACTCTTTGTGTCTCTTGTTTTAGTATAATGGTTTAGAGGTTCTTTAAGGTATGTTACCCTGAACTGTTGAATGTGATATCTATCATATCTTGATGTATCCCATTCTTCTCATTTCCGTCTTACTTGAGTTAATTGACTAACTCTGTATTAAGATATTTCTCTTTTAATACTTTATCCACTAACTTGTTACTTTCCTCATATGGTGCATGTATCATATATCAGAATTGTCCAATTATCTTTAATGATATAGGCTTATTTATTTGATAAACAGTGTTGATATAGGATAAACCATCATCAACTATTCTAGGTATCTCCATATTCAGGATGTTATCTACATCATGCTTTAGTATACATCATTTCTAAGAGTTTCATGCCCATCATTATTGTAAGGTGTAAAAGCTATTACACATTCATAGAAATGTTTGGATCTAGGCATCATCTTACCTCTTAAATCCTTATTTATTGAAATTACCACATTTATCATTCACAGGGTTCAGTAACCCTATTCTTTATGTTTATGACATAATCATCCTATTTAATTGATTTAGTCACACCTCTCTTTAATGTACTATCTAATAAACCATCTCTAGGGTTTCATATTTAATAAGCCATAATTAAGCTTACTAATCATCCTAATAGGGGTTTCCCATGACATCACTTCCAATTAGGGTTTCTATTCATATCACGTCTCCTCTAGATTAGGTTTATGATTAATATACCACCATTAGGTATTACTATTTCACATCATGACATTCCCCTAGAATTAGGGTTTACTATTCACATTACATGATATTGAGGTCATACCATCATTATGTATGAAGGTTACTTCCATTAATGCCCTTAACGAGGTTAAGATTCATTAATCATCATAATTAGGGTTTCCATGGTCTCACTATGAAGGATCATACCCTAATGATGTGTATTCATACATTTTGGAAGTATTTTACTTGATTCTCATGCATATAGGGAGTCTTCTCTCTCCTCTAACTATTGGATGATGTTTACATCATTCTTGATTAGGTTAAGGTCAATTCAACCTTGATAACATAAGTCATGTCATCACCATTATGGTCATTAGGGTTTGCTTGATCAAGGGGTATAAGTCATACTATCCCTTCAAGGGTACTATGGTAATGTTCACCATTGGTCATAACATGCATCAATCAACTAATTACTTGTCTCCTTAATCCCTTTAGATACCTTTAGGGTTTAGGTTCATCAACCACTTAAACCATCTTGACCACTAAGGCATCAAACGTTTTTTTACCATAATAGACCTCAATTGGTTTTTGCACTTTCAACCTCCAAACGGTTTTGAAACCGCATGGAGTTGTTGACCGTTTGGTCCCTTTGACTTTCAAGACAGCATGGCAAAGTACACCATCAAGACCGTTTGCCCTAGGTGAGGTGAAGACTGTTTGGTCTCGTTGATCGTTTGGGCCAACTTTGACTTTGAAACTGCATGGACAAATCGATCTTGAAACTGCATGGCCACCAAACGGTTTGGGATCGTTTGGTCCCAAACGGTCTTGAGACCGTTTGGTCCAAACTCCCTCAAAACCGCATGGACCAAAAAGTGCCTCAGCCTATCCAATTAAATTAGGGTTTCCAAGGTTGAACCCTTCAATCGATCATGCAAAGGTTAGCCACTCATCAATTGAGTCAATTAGCTTAATCCTTACTGATTTGACCTTCAATTGATCCTCAATTGGTCACCAATTAGGGTTTGGATTGATTGGATTAGGGTTTGGAATCGATCATCCTTCAACAAGTATCAACATGAGCCTAATTGATTTTGAACCCATTGAACCATCGTTCAATTGGGTCATGACCTGACCCCAAACGGTCTTGGGATCATTTGGACATCCTCCAAACGGTCTTGAGACCATTTGCCCATTATTTTATCAAAAACCAAGTCATTCACTCAAGGGTTGAACCCTAGATTTAGTCACAAAATCAGCACTTAATTATTCAACAACTTGATATGATTGAACCCTCAATTGATCAACCCCACTTGACCCTAGACCTCCAAACGGTCTTGGGTGGTCACCAAACGGTCTTGAGACCATTTGGGTGATCCTCAAACGGTTTTTAAACCATTTGGGCCACTCAACCCAAACTTCAACATGATTGCACTATTGAAATCAGCAATAGATCCGATTAGGGTTTAGATGAGTAAAGTTCCTTCAATTGGTGATTTACTTGGAATTCGTTGATGATTCTTGCTGGGTGGTTAGTCCATAATGTGTACAGAAGATCTCCAAATGGTCCACGCTTGGTCAACTCATCCAAACGGCCTTGGACCGGTTGCTCCCAAATGTTCTTGTGAAATAGTTTGCCCTTCAAACGGTTTGCAAACCGTTTGAGCAAGAGGTGGAGGACCGTTTGCTAAAGTAAGATTAGGATGAACTTTGTAAATAACGCCTCCTTCTTATACCTCAAGAACATGGATTGTTCTTCACGGTTTTGGTAGCAAGAACACATAGAAGTTTCTAAGGAAGGAGATTAAGCTACGTTTTCATAGAAAGAAGATGCATAACAAAACTTAAAGGGTTAGTGTTACAAGCCCAAATTTTGGGTTCTTTTGGTGAGAAATGAAATTTCTCATATTAAAGATATTTGAACAAGTAATGAAATAATTTGCTTCAAATAAATGGATTTCGTTTACAATAGCCTTGATGATTGTGTTGTGGGCTTTATTGGCTATTGGGCCCAAATAACAATGAAATTCAATTAATAAATGGATAATTGAATTTTTAAGAAAAGAAATGTGTAGAAACCTCTAGAAGGCAAATCCAAAGAGGATATCCTACCTCTTGGGTTCCTTGGGTATCAAGGAGTCCAAAGTTGCATAAAAGTGCAATAAGAAAAGAAAAGATTAATTAAGTATTTCTTTATTAAGAAATAAATGGAAAATAATGATAAAATGTGGAAAAGGAGTAGAAAGAAGCATAAATGAGATTTCTTGGAGAAATTTCGTATCCATGAGGTTGCTAATATTAAAAGGAATGCCAATGAGGAAAATAAAAGAGAAATAAAAAAGAAATCCTCAAAAAGGAATATTTAAATGATAAATAAACAAGATAATGTGAAATAATGCATAAAGATGCATCTAGAAGGAAAATAAGTATCCAATAAAAAGAATTTCGAAATAATAGAGTTCCTTGGGATCCAAGGAGTCCCAATAAAAAGGAAAGAAAGAGAAAATACTAAAAAGGAAAAATAAGAGGATAATGTGTTGCATTATTAATGAATTGTGTGATATTGTTTAAAAGGATGATATTTTCTATAAAGGAAAATAGGATTTCGTGGTTAATGGATTAAAATGCAAGAACAATGATGATAAGACAAAGGATTTTCGAAATCCTAATATTTATACAAAAAGGTATATCAAAAAGGGTAACGAGGAAGAGAGAGAATATATTACTTCTTATGGGAGGAATATGTTTCCTTTACGTATGGGACTTGTTTCCTCTTGAATCTTGTGAATAAACCACCTAGGCCCTATCTACCTCTCCTATATGAGGGGTACGGCCCTTGGCCAAGCCCAGAGGATCCCATACATTGCTTTCCTCCCTTGCTTTCATCTTCAACCCTAACGCCGAGTATCACCATGAGCATGATGTAAAGAGGGGGAAACAGAGGGGTACGTCGAAGGCCTGGTGTTCTACGGAGTCAAGGAAAAGCTTTGCCATCAAATTCGTGCCCTAGGGTGCGCACAAAGGCAGCCGTCGGGCTGCAACGACGGCCATAGAAACCTGGCTGTGGGATGGAGAACTAGCCGCGTCGGCCGCATTTTGGTGGAGCTTCGGGTGCGCCCTGGTGCGGCGGAGGTAGGGAAGCCTTTCCCTGGCAAAGTTCGCGGCCCACGGAGAGAGAAAGAGGCACGCATGGGCTGCATAGCGGCGCCTAGGGTGACTGCATCGCGCGTTCTGAAGGAAGAAGAAGACCTTGGTCGTTTTGTCGATTCTACCCCTCCGCGTGCTAAGGAGCCGACCGCTCAAGTGAGGGGAAAAGTCGTCATTTCAAAATGTCCAGATCTGCAAGGCGCGTGCATGAGAACAAGGAGTGACGTGGCACTCATTGATTGGCTAAAGGTATTCCTTATTTGTGAAAATCATATCTAATAAACCGTAGCTCGGATTAAAACAAGTTTTATATGAAAATTGATCCTCAGAACGAGAGGAACCCAAAGAAATTATGTTTGAAGTCTGATTCTAATTGCAATCCGAAAATTAATGGCAGTAATCATCTTTGATACTTTAATGATTAAGAAACCCTGTTTTAAGATGGTTAATGTGTTTAATAGGGTTTAATTCATCTTTAGAGTTGATGTTAACCTGTTAAATGTAAAAAGGTACATTAAGATCGAAAAGGATGATCTTTGTACGTAATTAGTATAATTTGGAAGATTATGTACATAAATATGTTTAAATTTTGAAAAGTACATAAAGCTATCATCTTTAATGATTTAATTAATGAAAAACCATTAAATTTGATGGTAGATGGTCTTAATGACATTATTTGGATAATTCAAGCTGATATCAACATGTTGTTAATAAAAGTGAAAATAGAATCTAAAAAGATGATCTTTTTATATAATTGGCTTAAGTTAGGGTTTCGTGCATGATTATGCATTAATGAGCTTGAAAACCCTAATTTAAGAGAATATGTCTTTTAATTGGTTTAATTGTTTAAATCCATGAATAAATAGGGATATGATGATCCTAAGTCAATTTGGGTATAAAAGACTATTAAAGTGGATAGTTGAGCAATTAAGGTTCATATAAATGGAAAAGGATATTTCAGGGTTTGTTAACCTAAAAGGGATTAAGTTTGAGAAATTGATCTAAGAGACCCTAATGGATATTAATGAAACCTTAATGTGGATTAGAAACCCTAGAAAGTGAATCCAAGTCAATAAAGTAGATTCTTGATAAAGTGTGTAATAAATAGAGTACATATTCTTTTCAGGAATTATGTGATGATTGAATTACTTGCTTGGGTCTGTTGATTGGCTTGATTGTATATACATGAAGTATAAGTTGAGTAATCTGCATGACTCATCAAATCAGGTATGTGGTTATGATTATGAATAATTGCTCTAGTTTCATGGAGATTCTCGAAGTTTTAGTCGGTTGCTTGAAAATAACGGTTGGATGTTTATTTATTTCATGCAACTATAAAGTGACTATGATTATCACTATAAATGTGTGTATATAACTAACTAGATCTGGGTCCACCTCTATTGCTTTGAAAAGGCTAAGAAAAAAAAGGGTAATCCTATAGCAAGGTCTAGGTTACCGAGAGTTAGAAACTGGGCTACCTACGTGTAGTGCCATGAGGCTCATTAGCCTGCCATGAGTTAAGGAGTGGGCTACTTACGAGTGGTGCCATGTGACTCAACCCTAGAAATTGGTTCACTTATAGGTGGATCATGAGGGGTTTAATGGGGACAACATAGAGGATAGGGTACTCTTGGATCGCAGAGTTATATCTAAAATGTAATCTTGGTTGTTAAATGATTAATTGAATGATTACATTGTTAACGTATTTACATGATTATTATTTCCCCCACATACCAGCTTCGGCTAACTGACGTTTTGTTTGTCGGCATTTTAGGTACAAGCCAAAAGGACAAATAGTAAATCATCATACTGTGTAATACATGAAGTAAAATACAAGGAGGATTAATTAGAGTAGAATCCTTAAGTGGATAGAAGTTTAGAGATCCAAGTTTTCAAAAAGGTATGCAAAAATTTATTTTCTTACAACTTTTAGTATAGTATGTTAAAATTTGATAATTATTCTTGGTTAATTGTCGAACCTTTGATCCGGAAGTCATGGGTGCGGCTTCGACCTCTCGGTCTCCCTTAATTGGGTGTTATCAGGAGTTGGGGTCGTAACATTTGGTATCAGAGTGTAGGTTCCTCATTTAACCATTGATAATTATTAAATTTTACAAACTCCATAGAACCCAAGGGAGTTATTAGAGGATTATCCGAACGACGGAGGTGTCTAGAAAAGGATCACGACTGGGGGCTGGCAATATTTTCCTCCACACCGCTAGTCGGAATATGAGGACTCCCGGATCCGTGTGACTGCCTGGCCAAAGTCTTAGGGTATGAATCGAAATAAGATACCTTTAAGACTTCTCATCTTATTCATCCCTTCTCATCACAAAAATTTTGATAAGGACCTAAAGGATTAGGGTTTTCTTTCTTCTCCTCACCCGCTTGAGGTATGGGTAAGGTTAATAAGGTTTAAGAAATCCTCCATCAAATTAATAAAAAGCATGTAAATAAAATGTCATGGACATAAGATTAATAGATTAAGTGCAAATTAAATAATAGATACATGCTTAGGTCGTATGACATAAGTTGTCATGTCCTCAGAAGAGACCTGAGGCTAGACCTTCTTGTCAGGAGGATAAGTCAGTCTTGGAGATGGAGATCTCCATTGCAAGTAGAGACCTGGTACATCCTCAGAGGATGATGCTAGCCCTAACCCTAAGTGATGGTTAGAGAGAGATGAGTTGGACTAGGTGTTTGAAGGGACATGCCTTTGGGATGCCATATGATCCATGGGTGGCCTAGCTCCTTTGGCAACCCAACCCTGGGAAGGGTCATGCATGTTAGGGTAAAGGATAGCTCCTTAGATGATGATGTTAGTGAAGAACCTGTAGAGACCCTATGGGTTTATGCGAATAGGGCATAGCATGCACCCAGGGTACGTTAGTAGCATGAGCAAAGGGTTGAAACCCTGGCCGGGAAAGTTTGATGGTTAGCTTATGTGATAAGCATAAGGGGTTATGGATAACCTTGAGCGAACATAAGTTGAACCTAGGCTTCATCCGGGTAGGGGCATGCTTTTGAAGTTGATCCTTCATGAAGAGAGGACCTCTAATGGTGAGGTTGGTTGTAGGGTTAGCTCTAGAGAGAGAGCCGAAACCAAGCAAGAAGGTCGTAAACCTAGACCCCGAGATATGAGGAACAGTGAGGAGTTGAGGATGATGTGACCTAAGTGGATGATAGAGGTTGCCTCATGTATGATCCATTAAGGCTGTTGATATCTTGGTTGCCTTTAGAGGGACCAAACCCTAGAGAGTGAAGATGAAGCATCCGGTGCCTATGTGCCTACAGTATAGGTGTCTACCTTATGAGGTAGGAAGAATAGTTCCTTAGACCTAGAAAGGTTTAGTAACAGGTTATGAGGCCTTGTACCTTGTTAGTTGTCCTTAAGGAGGACCCAACCCTAAGTGTTGCTCGAGTTGAAGGATGACAAGAAGTGTATGTCATGCCTTTTACATGCTTGCTTCGTAGTTAAGAGATAGAGCATGCAGTTGGACACCTACAAGTGAACCTAGGGTTCCTAGGCCTAAGAGGGGAAGTGGTGTACCTAATGCTCATGATGAGAAGTTGAGTTCCTATAGAAGCGAGCATGGTACTCCTCATGTATAGAAGAAAAGGGAATCCCCCTTAAGTTTAAGGTGTGTTTGATGAACCCCTCACAGCTAGGTTGATGATAAAGAAAGGTATGATCTTGATCCAACATTGAGGAAAGAGGACAAGTATGACCTAGCATGGTACAATAGGTGATTTGCTTGTGCCTTAATAGCTTGCTAAGGTTAAGTAGGCTCGTGTGGATGTAAACCCTAGACCTAAGAGCTTTTGTGACCTTATTGTCAAGAGATAGTGATCCTCCCATCCTGGGAGAGGGACCCCTTTGGTAGGGTGTATATCAGTTTTGTTGGTTTAAGGTAACCTAAAGAGGTCTCATAGGATCTTGTGAAGCTAAGTGAAAAGTACATGGTATGAGGATGAACCTATAGACCCATAGATATCCATATCTATGTGCATGCGGATGTGTTACCATGGAGGTAACCGGTATGGGGCTTGACCGAGATAGGTAGGTTGCCATGATCCCGATGAAAGGATGAAAGCCAACCCATGAATGCAGAAAGAGAGATGGTGAAGACTTGGGTAAGGTTCTAAGTGAACATGTACCATAATGGTGAATCCTAAGTCTATCCTAGGGTCAGGTAGGGATAAGACCGATGAAAGTAGGAGTTGCCTAATTCCCCAAGTTGCACATGACCATAGGGTCGGGAGGTAACAGCTATCATTGTCTGAGGGCCATGGGTTAGGAGATTGATCACCTTCATGAACTCATGGGACCCAAAGGGCAGATGAGTAGGGCACTCTCTTGATTCATGAGGGAAGAGGGATGACTCCAAAAGAGTCGGTACCCTATAAACCTAGAGGAGATGACCAAGGATATAAACCTCAGTAGGTTCAAGACTAGTTTGATATCATGATGTCTGTGATGTAGAGACATATGTGGCACGTTGTAACTTAGATGTAAAGGTGTGTTGGTAAGGTGGGATGTACCATCTCTACTCTTGGAACAGGAAGAACTCTGCATTTGGACTGCAGCCAAATGCTTATTTCCTCTTGTTATGGGGGTGAGAGATAGGACATTAAGCATACCATACACCAAGGATAAGAGATGATTGGAACGTTGCCATGAGAAATGGGGATAGGGAAGATAACCTACCCTGTTAAAAGTGAATGATACATGGATGGTTTGCCAACACTAAGAGGAATGAGGTAGTCACCTTATGAGGATGTTTTTTTTTTACCCTGAGCTGAGTGGAACTTATAAGTTATACCAGGTTGAGTTTGATCACTGTGATGATGAAATCAGAAAGTGTTCTCAATGAAGATAGACTTAGAATTCGAGATGATAAGTGAAATACATGGAAGTGTATGTCTTTAATGTTACCTAATACCTAAGAATGTGAAGTGGTAATGGATGCTCTGGTTGAGATACATCTGACTTGTTGGACTAAAAGCTAGAAGAGGTTGTTTGGCTAACCCTAAGTTAAAAAAGGAGAGGTGTTTGGATAATTCTCAGATGTAACAAGATACATTGAATAGTTAAGGGTTGCTTGGTTATCCAGTCTAGTCCTTGATGCAATGAAAGGATGGTGGTAGAACCTCAGATGCACTTCTTTGGAAGAGAAGGTGATGAAACCCTAACTAGAGTGGTTTAGGGTTTCGGAGGAATCGATCTTGAGAGAATCATGACATACAGGAAATCATGATTGAAGATCGCCATACACCGTGGAAAATGGCAATAGCACTTTGGATGCTTAAGATGAAGTTGCATGTGGTTTATGGTCATGCAAGCCAGGAGGTAAAGGACGAACCCAGTAACCTAGTGTATTGATATAGAGGACAAAAGAGTCCCTGAGAGGTAATGGGAGCTCAACACTATGGATGTTGTGATAGGTCTTCCCTGGGCCAAGGAAGGTCAAAATGCAATATGGGTTATGGTAGGTCGCTTTACCTAGATGACATGAGAAAGAAAGAGTTCTGTTAAGGGACATATCTAGTTGAACTACCCATGAGAGAGATGGTTCGACTACACCATGAAGTGAGTTCAAAGGTTCTTGAGTTTGACCTAAAGGTTTCCTTCCAAAAGATGGAAGTAGGTGCATGAAGAACTCGATGTTAGTACAGTTTGTCACCCCTAACTAATGGTTAGTATGATCTAAACTAAAGGGTCTGATGGGAGCATAGGTGCTCGTTCAGGGTGATAGCTAGATACAGTTCTTGTCCTATGAAAAATGTGATGATAACCACCATAGCCAGTATCAGGATTCTAGGAAGCTCTGTAAGGGAGGTTGTGTCGGCCACCACTTCAGTAAGGTGATGTTGGTGAAAGGACCACATGATGATTAGAAAAGGACCACAGTGCATGAAGACGAAAGTCGCTTTAATCATGCAATGGCTGAAAGGAGCCTAGAGACGACGAGAGTCATGAGCAGATGCAAAGTAGACTAACATGCAGTGCACTGTGGGAGAATATAATGAGAATCTGACCCCTCTGAGCTACAGCTGAGAAAGCTGAGTCCCCGATACATGGGTCCATTAGATATGGATGGGTGGAGATGGTTAGGTTTGACCCTACCCCTCAGGATAAAGTAATATGTGATGTTTTCCATGTGTCCAATTTAGAGCACTATGTGAGGTACCCTGACCATGTGCTGAGCAATGAACCTTGTGAGCCCCAAGGGAGACTGAAATGGCCTGAGTCACCTGTGTAGTTTATAGATTCCAGGATGAAAGAACTCAGAGAAAATAATATGTGATGATAAAGGTTCTTTGGATGCACCATGAGTACGGTAAAGCCACGTAGGGGCCAATGATGGACATGGAAAAGTCTTATCCTGAATTGTTTGTTTGCTTGATAGAATTTTGAGGACAAAATTCCTATAAGAGGGGAAGGATGTTACAACCCCAAATTTTGAGTTCTTTTGGTGAGAAATGAAATTTCTCATATTCAAGATATTTGAACAAATAATGAAATAATTTGCTTCAAATAAATGGATTTCGTTTACAATAGCCTTGATGATTGTGTTGTGGGCTTTATTGGCTATTGGGCCCAAATAACAATGAAATTCAATTAATAAATGGATAATTGAATTTTTAAGAAAAGAAATGTGTAGAAACCTCTAGAAGGAAAATCCAAAGAGGATATCCTGCCTCTTGGGTTCCTTGGGTATCAAGGAGTCCAAAGTTGCATAAAAGTGCAATAAGAAAAGAAAAGATTAATTAAGTATTTCTTTATTAAGAAATAAATGGAAAATAATGATAAAATGTGGAAAAGGAGTAGAAAGAAGCATAAATGAGATTTCTTGGAGAAATTTCGTATCCATGAGGTTGCTAATATTAAAAGGAATGCCAATGAGGAAAATAAAAGAGAAATAAAAAAAGAAATCCTCAAAAAGGAATATTTAAATGATAAATAAACAAGATAATGTGAAATAATGCATAAAGATGCATCTAGAAGGAAAATAAGTATCCAATAAAAAGAATTTCGAAATAATAGAGTTCCTTGGGATCCAAGGAGTCCCAATAAAAATGAAAGAAAGAGAAAATACTAAAAAGGCAAAATAAGAGGATAATGTGTTGCATTATTAATGAATTGTGTGATATTGTTTAAAAGGATGATATTTTCTATAAAGGAAAATAGGATTTCGTGGTTAATGGATTAAAATGCAAGAACAATGATGATAAGAGAAAGGATTTTCGAAATCCTAATATTTATAGAAAAAGGTATATCAAAAAGGGTAAAGAGGAAGAGAGAGAATATATTACTTCTTATGGGAAGAATATGTTTCCTTTACATATGGGACTTGTTTCCTCTTGAATCTCGTGGATAAGACACCTAGGCCCTATCTACCTCCCCTATATTAGGGGTACGACCCTGGGCCAAGCCCAGAGGATCCCATACATCGCTTTCCTCCCTTGCTTTCATCTTCAACCTTAACCCCGAGTATCACCATGAGCATGACTTAAAGCGGGGGAAACAGAGGGGTACGTCGAAGGCCTGGTGTTCTACGGAGTCAAGGAAAAGTTTTGCCATCAAATCTGTGCCCTAGGGTGCGCACAAAGGCAGCCGTCGGGCTGCAGCGACAGCCACAGAAACCTGGCTGTGGGATGGAGAACCAGCCGCATTTTGGTGGAGCTTCGGGTACGCCCTGGTGCGGCGGAGGTAGGGAAGCCTTTCCCTGGCAAAGTTCGCGGCCCACGGAGAGAGAAAGAGCCGCGCATGGGCTGCAAAGCAGCGCCTAGGGCGTCTGCATCGCGAGTTCTGAAGGAAGAAGAAGACCTCGGCCGTTTTGTCGATTCTACCCCTCCGCGCACTAAGGAGCCGGCCGCTCAAGTGAGGGGCAAAGTCATCATTTCGAAATGTCCAGATCTGCAAGGTGCGTGCATGAGAACAGGGAGTGACGTGGCACTCATTGATTGGCTAAAGGTATTCCTTATTTGCAAAAATCATATCTAATAAACCGTAGCTCGGATTAAAACAAGTTTTATATGAAAATTGATCCTCAGAACGAGAGGAACCCAAAGAAATTATGTTTAAAGTCTGATTCTAATTGCAATCCGAAAATTAATGGAAGTAATCGTCTTTGATACTTTTATGATTAAGAAACCCTATTTTAAGATGGTTAATGTGTTTAATAGGGTTTAATGCATCTTTAGAGTTGATGTTAACCTGTTAAATGTAAAAAGGTACATTAAGATCGAAAAGGATGATCTTTGTACATAATTAGTATAATTTGGAAGATTATGTACATAAATATGTTTAAAATTTGAAAAGTACATAAAGCTATCATCTTTAATGATTTAATTAATGAAAAACCCTTAGATTTGATGGTAGATGGTCTTAATGACATTATATGGATAATTCAAGCTGATATCAACCTATTGTTAATAAAAGTGAAAACAGGATCTAAAAAGATGATCTTTTTATATAATTGGCTTAAGTTAGGGTTTCGTGCATGATTATGCATTAATGAGCTTGAAAACCCTAATTTAAGATAATATGTTGATAACCTCCCATTTTGGACGATTATCTTAGTCTTTTCCTTTAGTTTTCCATACTCTTTCCAAATTAAAACTATACATAATCCCAAATTTACCCCTCCTTTGTAAATATACCATCAGACTAACTTTTCCCTTTCATACATGCAGAAAAACACAAAACAAATCACAAAAGAATAACTCAACCTCAATACCGCATGGATTCAAATGGTCCCAAGACCGCATGAAGCCAATCGGTCTCGAGACCGCATGAAGCCAATCGGTCTCGAGACCGCATGGAGTCAAACGGTCCCAAGACCGCATGAAGCCAAACGGTCCCGAGACCGCATGGAGTTCAAATGGTCTCGAGACCGCATGAAGCCAAACGGTCCCGAGACCGCATGGAGTTCAAACGGTCCCGAGACCGCATGAAGCCAAACGGTCCCGAGACCGCATGGAGTTCAAACGGTCTCAAGACCGCATGAAGCCAAATGGTCCCGAGACCGCATGGAGTTCAAACGGTCCCAAGACCGCATGAAGCCAAACGGTCCCGAGACCGCATGGAGTTCAAACGGTCTCAAGACCGCATGAAGCCAACCGGTCCCGAGACCGCATGGAGTTCAACCGGTCCTGAGACCGCATGAAGCCAAACGGTCTCAAGGTCCAAACGGTCTTGAGGCCCAAACAGTCTTGAGGTCCAAACGGTCTTGAGATCCAAACGGTCTCAGACCCAAACGGTCTTGAGGTCCAAACGGCCTCCAAACCGTTTGGACTTCACTTAAGGCCTATAAATAAGACCCTAAGGGTCCTCCACCAGGCATCAAGTTTCAGACGCCCAAAGGCTGCCTCAATCATTCCAGAACTCTTGCTACTTCCATCCTCTGCCCTAGGGCTGCCGGTCTGAGACCCATACTCCATCTTGAAGCTGCTTTCTCCTTCTTCGCCAAAGAAGGTGGGAAGGGGAGATCTCGTCATCGTGCAACCTTTGAAGACTGGTGGATCGTTGCTCTCTCTCCAAGCGGTTGATCTTCCAATCTCCTTCATAGGGATGATGCTCTCCCTCTCTTCTTGCCTCCTTCTTTGTCCTAGTCATGAGCGAGTAGTCTCTCTCACTACGGTGCGGGGATTAGCCCCACTACCCATGTTTTCATATCATGCAAATGTAATCCATATCTTGTAATATAGAGTTATTATCTTTTTCAGTTCGACATCAAACGATTAATGAATGCATGTTGCTTGATCTCCAACTTGTGTTATCCTTTATCTTTTAGTATGAATCGTCTACATTTGTACTATTAGATTCGAAACTCGTTTGTATGTTGGTTTTTGGTGTATGTGTCCACCATGCATCTGTTTCGGTATCTATAAGTGTATCTCAAGAAGTGGAGTAAACTCACTACCATCTGTTGCACTTTCATACTATGAAATGGAATCAGTTGACGTATGGAAGTGCAACCTTGGTAAGTCGAGGAACACACTTTGCGAGGGGAATGATGCAAAGTAATGTGACCATTTGTTCGGGAATGGTTGGTGTTGTAACATTCCCGCACTTCTCGTAGTTAGTTCTCCGAAACGAAGCTAAGTCTACAAGGATACTAACTGACTAGACTCTTTTGCAGGTTATGTTTTGCTTTGCATGTGTTGATCCATGCGTAGTGGCGGTGAAAAACCGATCACACCCTAGTGACTTTTATCATAGCTTAACTCCTTAAATTTACTTGCTTTCTTTACTTTACTTGCACTTAGCTTAAAAACAACCAAATCAACCTTTCGATCTAAATACCAACTATTGAGTGATTAAGTGAAATTCTTACGTTTTCCATCTTGTTGCTCACAACAAGACCGTTGTCCTGTGGATTCGACCCTTAACTATACTACGATAAGACTTCCACGTATCTTAGCATACGTGGGTGGAGTTCTCTATCTAGTATAAGCAAGGCTAAACTTAAAGACTTACCATCTTTAGGATTTTTAGTGGTGCACGCAATTCCACGTGAGTGGAAGCTCCATCAAAAATTAGCGCCGTTGCCGGGGACAACGGAACGTTGTAATTTCACTCAGTACCTTTCTAGTTGGTTAGGATTTTACACTTTCTTTTTAATCATAACTCTATATCTTCTTGAAACTATCATATCTTTATCATTTTCTAAAGGTGTTTTCTTTTCTCTACTCAGGTAGAAATCGTGTATGCAACCTGCGCATAGCCTCGGATTCTCCCCTGATCCAGAGTTTGACTCTGAGGTAGAGAGAAGCTTCCACTACCGCATTCGACTCAATCGCCAAAGGGCTACGCAAATGGCTGAATATCAATGCCAGGCTGCTTTGGTAATGGAGAGGGTCAACGCCGCCATCGCCGCTCAAAGGGCACAACTCATCGCTGAAACTCGTGCCCAAATCCAAGCGGAGATTCGTGCAGAAGAGCAAGCTCGCATCAGAGTTGAAACTGAGGCAGCAACCCAAGCTGCTCAGTTGGAGTTAAGAAACAAACAACTGAGGGACTACGCAGTCCCAAAGAACTATGAGGATAACCACCCTGTCCGACCTCCGATTATTAATATCCCCAACTTTGAGATTCGGACCCAGTGGATCCAGATCATGCAAGGCATATCTTTATCCGAAGGTTCTGGAGATGATTGCATGGATCATTTAAAAAGGTTTAAGGCACTGTGCCGCCTGGTTCCACAAGCTGGTGTCACTTATGATGCGATAATGCTTCATCTGTTCCATTTTACCCTATCTGGGAGGGCCTTGAGTTGGTATAACTAATTGACAGAGAACCAATAATAACCACATAGGCTCCTCTCGAGGAAAAGTTCTTAGAGAAGTTCTTTCCACCCTCACTGACCTATGAAATCAGAGGGCAGATCAATCACTTCTCTCAGCTGCCTGGTGAAACCCTTGCTGAGGCATGGGAGAGATTTAAAGAACTTCTGCGTAAATGCCCCCATCATGGAATCTCCCAGAATCAACTGATAGAAACCTTCTACCGGGGAGTAAGTGATGATATTAAATAGTTCTTAGATTCCTCTTCTGGAGGAAACTTCATGAGGAAAAATTACGAGGACGCATGGAAGATTGTTACTCTCGGAGCTGAAAACCAGTCCAACTGGGGACGGTCAGCCAGTAAAGGTGTCCTCAAAGTTTTCAAAGCTGAAGAATCAATAGAGATGAAAGAAATAGCTGAAGTCCTGAAAACCATAGTTCATAAACAGCAAGCTCTCGAGACTTCTCTCGGAGAGATCGATAAGAAGAAAACTCTGCTAGTTCAACAAGTCAAAGCCGTCACGGGATCCTGTGAGGCTTGTCATGCTTCTGACCATCCGACTCTTTCTTGCGGTATGCTATATAATGTGATGATGGATTTGCATCCACCACCACAACCATATGAACCTATCATTGATCAGTCGGAAGAGCAACTACCGGAACAAGTTAACTCTATTCACTCTATCCCTGGGCAAGTCTACTACAACCCTAATCAGCCAAGGAATCATCCAGGGTTTCAGTATGGAAACCCTGCTGGGACTGCCAATCCTCAGCATCAAACACAGGGGGGATCTACTAGTAGGCTAACACCTGGATTCCCAAACAACTTCAACCAAAACCAAGGGAATTCCAGGAGTAACTTTCCTAGGGCTAACTACCCCAGGAACTAATCAGCTTACTACCAGTACACTCATCCTCCGCTCCATCCACAGCTGCATACTCAGCAACCTCAGCTGGCGTTACCGCCCCAACAATCTCAACAAACCCAGCAACCAATTCCTCCAAAAAATGCTCCTGCCCAACCGGAAGATGAAATATCCTTGATCAGGTAGATGTTACAATCACAGCAAACTATGCTAGCTAACCAGCAGGCTCAGCAAAAAGCAGTTGAAGCTCAGCTTGCTCAGATCGCTGCACAATTGAAGCCCCCAGCAGGTACGTTTGCTGGACAGCCTGAATCAAACCCTAAGCACAGACAAAACAGACATGAGCAGTTGAATGCCGTCACCACCAGATCTGGACGCATTCTTCATGAGACTACCAAGATCACCCTGTATAATGATGATACCCCTACTTTCATGACGAATGAGAACCCGCAACAAGGAATGGAGAAGCCCTCCGAGGACACTAAGGGCAAAGATAAAGTGTTCAAAGAACCTGAGGTTTTGCAATATAAACCAAGAATCCCGTACCCAGGAAGATTGCGAGAAACAAAGATGGACACCAGGTTTCAAAAGTTCAAAGAGGCAATGAAGAAACTATACATCAATATCCCACTCCTTGATGCTCTTTCCGAAGTGCCATCCTGGGCGAAATACCTCAAGACCTTATTATCAAGAAAGTACATAACCGAGGAGCAAGAAACTGTTAAGCTTGCTCAGAACACTTCGGACATCATCTTAAATAAGATGCCCAAAAAGAAGAAGAACCCAGGTTCCTTCGGAATCCAATGTTGCATTGGCAACGCATCTTCTAAAAAGGGATTAGCTGACCTTGGGGCCAGCATATCTATTATGCCTTACTCAATGTGCAAACGTCTGGGTTTCACTGAATTGCTGCCTACAGCAATGACTATCCAATTAGTTGATTCCACTATAACCGCACCTTTGGGGATCATTGAAGATATCCCGGTAAGGATAGGCAAGGATGCTTATGTACCATGCGACTTTGTCGTCATGAATATTAAAGAAGATCTGAGGTATCCAATCATTTTTGGCAGACCATTCCTCGCTACTGCTAGAGCGCTCATTGACGTTGAAGCTGGTACCATCATTCTTAGGCTCAGAAAAGAAGCAATTCAATTCCGAGTCCTTAATAGTATGAAAGGGCCCAGCATCCAAGAGGAGGTTTTCCTCCTTGATGCTATTCAACAAATGTCACAGTTGGAAATCTCCGAGCCAGTTGACAAACTTGAAAATGTTCTAATCAATCCAGAGGTTGAATTATCAGCGAATGAATTAGTTCAACAGTGCCTCCAACATCTAGAAAAGGCTGAAGAAGCGCCAAAGGCCACTTTTGAAGAACTTAAGGTCGTTACTATTATAGAAGCAGCTGAGTCACCGAAAGCCCCTGAATTGAAGACTTTACCTACAGGGCTCAAACATGTTTTCTTAGATGAAGAAAAACTATGCCCAGTTATCATCAGCTCCACCCTTACAAGAGATCAAGAGGAAAAGCTTCTAAATGAGCTGAGGAAGCATAAAAAGGTCATAGGATATAAGATAACTGACCTAGCGAGCATAAATCCAGCCTTGTGTATGCATAGACTTCCTATGGTTGACGAATTCAAGCCCTCTCGAGAACATCAAAGAAAGCTGAATCCTAATCTTAAAGAGGTGGTTCGCCTGGAGGTTCTTAAATTACTTAAAGCTGGCATTATCTACCCCATCTCTGACTCCCAGTGGGTCAGCCCTTTCAGGTAGTTCTAAAGAAGGGAGGTACTACCGTCGTGCTGAATGACAAAAATGAATTGGTGCCCACTAGGACTGTAACAGGGTGGAGAATGTGTATTGATTATAGGAAGCTGAACAAAGCCACGAGGAAAGATCACTACCCTCTGCCCTTCCTCGATGAAGTCTTGGAGTGTCTAGCTCATCAAAAGTATTTTTATTACCTTGATGGTTATTTTGGGTTCTATCAAATACCCATACACTCGGAAGACCAAGAAAAAACCACGTTCACTTGTCCTTTTGGGACATACGCTTTTAGGAGAATGCCATTCGGGCTATGTAATGCACCCGCCACTTTTCAACGATGTATGTCTGCTATCTTTTCTGGTCTAACTAAATCGATCATGGAGGTGTTTATGGATGATTTCTCAGTTTATGGAGATTCCTTCAATAACTGTTTAATCAATCTTGGTCAAGTTTTACAACGCTGCGAGGAAACGAACCTGATCTTGAATTGGGAGAAATGCCATTTTATGGTAACTGAAGGTGTCGTCCTCGGACACAGGATAAGTGATAGAGGAATCGAGGTTGATAAAGCAAAAATCGATGTCATCTCAAAGTTGTCACCTCCGAAAGACATAAGAGGAGTTAGAGCTTTTCTGGGTCATGCAGGATTCTATAGAAGATTTATCAAAGATTTCTCAAAGATAGCTAAACCCATGACCCAGCTCTTGACTAAAGATGCTGAATTCATTTTCAATCAAGATTGCATGCAAAGTTTCTCCACCCTTAAGAAGGCCTTAATTTCTACACCCATTCTAAGAGCTCCAGATTGGTCGCAGCCCTTCGAAATCATGTGCGACGCAAGTGATTATGCCATAGGGGCTGTTCTAGGACAGCGAATTGATAAGAAACCCTATGTTATCTATTACGCATCAAAAATGCTAGATGAAGCATAGAAAAACTACACCACCACGGAAAAAGAGTTTCTGGCTATCCTCTACGCGTTTGAAGATTTCCGTTCTTATCTGATTGGTTCTAAAGTCATTGTCTATACCGATCATTCGGCCATTAGATATCTGATCCAGAAGTAGGATGCCAAACCCCAGCTTATCCGCTGGGTACTGATGCTTCAGGAATTCGACTTGGAAATTAAGGATAAAAGTGGAGTGGAGAACGTTGTAGCTGATCACCTCAGTCATATCGAGGTTGAAGAAGAGGATAAAATCCCTATCCGAGATTCCCTTCCAGATGATCAACTTATGAAGGCCACCCATGGATTCCCTTGGTACGCGGATATCGTCAATTATCTAGCCACAGGGATTATCCACCCCTCTGCTTCTTATCATGACAAAAGGAAGTTCCTTCATGACATAAAGCAATATCATTGGGATGAACCCTATCTTTTTCACCTTTGCGCTGACGGACTTTTTCGTCGCTGCTTGCCAGAAGAGGAAATACCCCGGTCCTAGAGCATTGCCATTTGGGACCTACAGGGGGCACATGAGTGCTAAGAAAACAGCTATAAAAGTTTTACAATCCAGTTTCTTCTGGCCCACCATATCAAAGGATTCGTACGATTTTGTGAAAGCCTGTAACAAATGCCAATTTTCTGGCAACATATCAAAAAGAGACGAAATGCCCCTCACCTTGTGGCAGGAAATTGAGCTTTTCGACGTGTGGAGGGTAGACTACATGGGCCCTTTCCCCCTATCCTATGGCTTCTCTTACATCTTGGTCACAGTAGACTACGTCTCTAAATGGGTCAAAGTTGTACCCACTGTATCCAGTGATTCCAAGCATGTTATTAAATTGTTCAAAGATATTATTTTCCCAAGATTTGGAGTTCCAAGAACTGTCATATCGGACGGTGGGACCCATTTCTTGGAACGAAGTTTTGAAGCTTTACTGAAAAAGTACGGAGTCAATTACAAAGTCGCCACGCCCTACCACCCACAGACAAGTGGTCAGGTCGAGATATCCAATAGATAACTAAAGGCGATTCTTGAAAAAACGGTGAACAGAAACCGCTCTGATTGGTCCACCAAACTTCCTGATGCCCTTTGGGCATACCGAACCGCGTATAAAACACCAATCGGAACAACTCCGTTCTGTTTGGTGTATAGGAAGTCATGTCACCTGCCAGTAGAGCTTGAACACAAAGCCTTCTGGGCCATCAAACAATTAAACTTCGATCTCAAAAATGCAGGAGAGAATAGACAACTCCAGTTGCAGGAGTTAGAAGAGCTCCGAATGACTGCCTATCACAGTGCCAGAATTTATAAGGAGTAGACCAAAATGTGGCACGACGGTCATCTTAAGAGAAAATACATCACCGTCGGCGACAGAGTACTCCTTTTCAACTCCAAACTCAAGTTGTTTCCCAGAAAACATCGAACAAAATGGTCCGGACCCTTCACTATAAAACACATTTACCCAACCGGAGCTGCCATTATTATAGACAACAACGGAGGAGAAAGGACAGTCAACGGTCATCGTTTAAAAAGATACTACACTCTGGAAGACAAAATGCCAAGACAAACCATCGATTTCAAAGATGCTATACCAACAGCATAACTCTATTACGGCTTCGTCAAGCCAGCGACGTAAAACCCAGGCGCTACTTGGGAGGCAACCCAAGATTTCTTTTCTTTCTCTATTTTCCATTCTTTTTACCTTAGGTTTATCTTATGAAAATACAAAAAAAAATTACAATCAAAATAAACATAAAAATAGAAAAATGATAATATACAAAAAAATTCACATAACTAAAACAAACATAAAAATAAAAAATTCGTTCGACCTTAACCCTACCAAACGGTTCTGAAACTGTTTGGAACCAAATGGTCCTAAAACCGTTTGGGACCAAACGGTCTTCAAACCGTTTGGAACCAAACGGTCTCCAAACCATTTGGAACCAAACGGTCCTGAAACCGTTTGGGACCAAACGGTCTTCAAACCATTTGGAACGAAACGGTCTCCAAACTGTTTGAAACCAAACGGTCCTGAAACCGTTTGGGACCAAATGGTCTTCAAACTATTTGGAACCAAACAGTCTTCGAAACTGTTTGGAGTCCAAGCGGTCGCTAAACCATTTGACTTAGGGTTTTTGTCATGTCAACCCCCCATTTCCTATAAATATAAACCCTACACCTTCGTCTTCCTCTCTTCGACTTTCGAACTCTCTCGTGCAAGAACTATTCTATTGCTCTTGCTTTCCCCCGTTCCCGCGCGATTCTCCTCCGGTGACGTGGTTCCTGTACTTCTGCACAGCAACCACACTTCCACACTACCAACCCTCACTTCCTCGTTGTCAACATCACAACCAACTGCAAGGTAGTCCATCAACCGTGGAAGCACGGCCGACTGTCTGCAAGTTTCTGCCATTATCATTGTTTGCGATCTTCTTCTCTTCCGCCATCATTACCGTCGGCACCACCATCGGCTTTGTCCGCCATCGCTGGCGCCACCATCGGCTCTATCTGCCATCGTCGGCACCACCATCGTCTTTGCCATTTTTACCAACGACCCTGTCTGCCGTCGTCGTTTTCACCACCATTTTCATCGCCACCGTTTTTGTCGCCGGCTTCACCGTCGTCTTTATCGTCATTTTTACCATCTCCGTTGTCGCCGGCGCGTCTGCCGCCTCTGTGCCGTTTCGCCTTCATCTTCGCCTTCGCCGGTGGTTGCGCGACGTTTCGTTTTCCAAACGGCCCTTGAAATCGTTTGGGACCAAATGGTCTTGAAACCGTTTGGGACCAAACGGTCTTGAAACCGTTTGGGACCAAGTGGTCTTGAAACTGTTTCGGACCAAAAGGTCTTCAAACCGTTTGGGACCAAACGGTCTTGAAACCGTTTGGGACCAAGCGGTCTTGAAACCGTTTGGGACCAAACGGTCTTCAAACCGTTTGGAACCAAACAGTCTTCAAACCGTTTGGGACCAAACGGTCTTGAAACCGTTTGGGACCAAACGGTCTTGAAACCGTTTGGGGCCAAACGGTCTTCAAACCGTTTGGTCCTCCTCATTCAGTTAATTTCCACAAAAATACATAAAACCACATAAATACAAATAAAATCTAATTCGTCCCTAAACATTCTTGTTCTAATCATTGATTTCCCATTTTGCAGATATGGCTTCACCAGTACAGAAGGCCATCGGATTAGACGTTGCTCCTTCTCTGACAAGGGAGCAAATGATGGAAGAGCTAGCCCGACTCCAGAAGATCAGAGATGCCTTCAACAGAACTGGAAAGGCCCCTCCAAATATCAAAATGATGGAGGTTCTGGTTGATATTGACCGCCTCAACAACTGTCTAGCAGAGGCAACAGACGAAGAAGTGGAAGAGATTTCTTCTGATGATGATGAAGGATCAGATTACACTCCAAATCCCGAGGAAGAATCTCCAGCATAAGAACAAAAGGGGAAGCGCAAGGTCCTGGAGACTACATCTGGGAAGCCCTCCAAGAAACGGGCAAGGAAAAAAAGTTCGACCTGCCTCTGCCATGGATCAACCCTTTGCAAAACCTACCACCACCATCCCTGTTACCACCCCCAGTTTCATTCCCATCACCACCACAACACCACCACCAGAAAAACTCTTCATCCAAACCAACCTCTCCACTGAAAATACACTCAAACCCACCAAGTATGTTTGCTCCAGCATACTGCTTAAGATGGGGATACACGACCACATCTTCAACGTGCTAGAAAAATCCAACCTCGCTAGGTTATGTCTAGTACCTGAAGTATCTTACTCTGAACCCACTACAGAGTTTTTCACTTTCTTGACCAAGGAGCCCGTCTACATCATAGATCGGTCACGAGACGGAGGTGACAGAAGGCTCGTCACCCAAATCTTCAGCAGCAAGGTTGTCAAAACGGAAAATATGCTGAACACAATCTTCATCGACAACCAGGACCAGCTGCGGAAAGCCAAGGAGGTGGGGACCGAACATTCATAGTTCAACAGACACAAATTTTGGAAATCGCTAACCGGGATCCCCACCTATGATGCAAAGATGTGCAAAGCGTCAAATATACACTCTGGCTTTGTGCGCACCCTGCACAAGATTCTTGCTGGTGCACTCTTCCCCAGGACAGAAGGGGGAAACGTTATAATTTCAGATCTCTTCGTTCTCTGGTCTATTCTTAACGAAAGGTCGGTCAATATCAGACGACAGCTGATCCAGAAACTATCAACCTCCAGCCTGGGGAAAGAAATCTGCATGGGGGCATGTCACATCTATTATCAAATACCTCAAGATGGACAGACCCCTACCCCGCTGCACACAACTGAAGGGCGACATCCTTACCAATGAGCAGACTCTGAAGAACTCCATCATTAAGGAAAAGGATGGGAAACTACACTATGTATTCTTCCCTATGGTCAAGTCATCCACGACTCTCATCCCGCTTCCGGAGTTAGCAAACTATGACACAACACAGCTCCTCTTCTCTGACGAGGAGCTTATTCAACTGCTAGCTTCGGTCAAAATACTCGAACCGCGTATAAAACACCAATCGGAACAACTCCGTTCTGTTTGGTGTATAGGAAGTCATGTCACCTGCCAGTAGAGCTTGAACACAAAGCCTTCTGGGCCATCAAACAATTAAACTTCGATCTCAAAAATGCAGGAGAGAATAGACAACTCCAGTTGCAGGAGTTAGAAGAGCTCTGAATGACTGCCTATCACAGTGCCAGAATTTATAAGGAGTAGACCAAAATGTGGCACGACGGTCATCTTAAGAGAAAATACATCACCGTCGGCGACAGAGTACTCCTTTTCAACTCCAAACTCAAGTTGTTTCCCAGAAAACATCGAACAAAATGGTCCGGACCCTTCACTATAAAACACATTTACCCAACCGGAGCTGCCATTATTATAGACAACAACGGAGGAGAAAGGACAGTCAACGGTCATCGTTTAAAAAGATACTACACTCTGGAAGACAAAATGCCAAGACAAACCATCGATTTCAAAGATGCTATACCAACAGCATAACTCTATTACGGCTTCGTCAAGCCAGCGACGTAAAACCCAGGCGCTACTTGGGAGGCAACCCAAGATTTCTTTTCTTTCTCTATTTTCCATTCTTTTTACCTTAGGTTTATCTTATGAAAATACAAAAAAAAATTACAATCAAAATAAACATAAAAATAGAAAAATGATAATATACAAAAAAATTCACATAACTAAAACAAACATAAAAATAAAAAATTCGTTCGACCTTAACCCTACCAAACGGTTCTGAAACTGTTTGGAACCAAACGGTCCTAAAACCGTTTGGGACCAAACGGTCTTCAAACCGTTTGGAACCAAACGGTCTCCAAACCATTTGGAACCAAACGGTCCTGAAACCGTTTGGGACCAAACGGTCTTCAAACCATTTGGAACGAAACGGTCTCCAAATTGTTTGAAACCAAACGGTCCTGAAACCGTTTGGGACCAAATGGTCTTCAAACTATTTGGAACCAAACAGTCTTCGAAACTGTTTGGAGTCCAAGCGGTCGCTAAACCATTTGACTTAGGGTTTTTGTCATGTCAACCCCCCATTTCCTATAAATATAAACCCTACACCTTCGTCTTCCTCTCTTCGACTTTCGAACTCTCTCGTGCAAGAACTATTCTATTGCTCTTGCTTTCCCCCGTTCCCGCGCGATTCTCCTCCGGCGACGTGGTTCCTGTACTTCTGCACAGCAACCACACTTCCACACTACCAACCCTCACTTCCTCGTTGTCAACATCACAACCAACTGCAAGGTAGTCCATCAACCGTGGAAGCACGGCCGACTGTCTGCAAGTTTCCGCCATTATCATTGTTTGCGATCTTCTTCTCTTCCGCCATCATTACCGTCGGCACCACCATCGGCTTTGTCCGCCATCGCTGGCGCCACCATCGGCTCTATCTGCCATCGTCGGCACCACCATCGTCTTTGCCATTTTTACCAACGACCCTGTCTGCCGTCGTCGTTTTCACCACCATTTTCATCACCACCGTTTTTGTCGCCGGCTTCACCGTCGTCTTTATCGTCATTTTTACCATCTCCGTTGTCGCCGGCGCGTCTGCCGCCTCTGTGCCGTTTCGCCTTCATCTTTGCCTTCGCCGGTGGTTGCGCGACGTTTCGTTTTCCAAACGGCCCTTGAAATCGTTTGGGACCAAATGGTCTTGAAACCGTTTGGGACCAAACGGTCTTGAAACCGTTTGGGACCAAGTGGTCTTGAAACTGTTTCGGACCAAAAGGTCTTCAAACCGTTTGGGACCAAACGGTCTTGAAACCGTTTGGGACCAAGCGGTCTTGAAACCGTTTGGGACCAAACGGTCTTCAAACCGTTTGGAACCAAACAGTCTTCAAACCGTTTGGGACCAAACGGTCTTGAAACCGTTTGGGACCAAACGGTCTTGAAACCGTTTGGGGCCAAACGGTCTTCAAACCGTTTGGTCCTCCTCATTCAGTTAATTTCCACAAAAATACATAAAACCACATAAATACAAATAAAATCTAATTCGTCCCTAAACATTCTTGTTCTAATCATTGATTTCCCATTTTGCAGATATGGCTTCACCAGTACAGAAGGCCATCGGATTAGACGTTGCTCCTTCTCTGACAAGGGAGCAAATGATGGAAGAGCTAGCCCGACTCCAGAAGATCAGAGATGCCTTCAACAGAACTGGAAAGGCCCCTCCAAATATCAAAATGATGGAGGTTCTGGTTGATATTGACCGCCTCAACAACTGTCTAGCAGAGGCAACAGACGAAGAAGTGGAAGAGATTTCTTCTGATGATGATGAAGGATCAGATTACACTCCAAATCCCGAGGAAGAATCTCCAGCAGAAGAACAAAAGGGGAAGCGCAAGGTCCTGGAGACTGCATCTGGGAAGCCCTCCAAGAAACGGGCAAGGAAAAAAAGTTCGACCTGCCTCTGCCATGGATCAACCCTTTGCAAAACCTACCACCACCATCCCTGTTACCACCCCCAGTTTCATTCCCATCACCACCACAACACCACCACCAGAAAACCTCTTCATCCAAACCAACCTCTCCACTGAAAATACACTCAAACCCACCAAGTATGTTTGCTCCAGCATACTGCTTAAGATGGGGATACACGACCACATCTTCAACGTGCTAGAAAAATCCAACCTCGCTAGGTTATGTCTAGTACCTGAAGTATCTTACTCTGAACCCACTACAGAGTTTTTCACTTTCTTGACCAAGGAGCCCGTCTACATCATAGATCGGTCACGAGACGGAGGTGACAGAAGGCTCGTCACCCAAATCTTCAGCAGCAAGGTTGTCAAAACGGAAAATATGATGAACACAATCTTCATCGACAACCAGGACCAGCTACGGAAAGCCAAGGAGGTGGGGACCGAACATTCATAGTTCAACAGACACAAATTTTGGAAATCGCTAACCGGGATCCCCACCTATGATGCAAAGATGTGCAAAGCGTCAAATATACACTCTGGCTTTGTGCGCACCCTGCACAAGATTCTTGCTGGTGCACTCTTCCCCAGGACAGAAGGGGGAAACGTTATAATTTCAGATCTCTTCGTTCTCTGGTCTATTCTTAACGAAAGGTCGGTCAATATCAGACGACAGCTGATCCAGAAACTATCAACCTCCAGCCTGGGGAAAGAAATCTGCATGGGGGCATGTCACATCTATTATCAAATACCTCAAGATGGACAGACCCCTACCCCGCTGCACACAACTGAAGGGCGACATCCTTACCAATGAGCAGACTCTGAAGAACTCCATCATTAAGGAAAAGGATGGGAAACTACACTATGTATTCTTCCCTATGGTCAAGTCATCCACGACTCTCATCCCGCTTCCGGAGTTAGCAAACTATGACACAACACAGCTCCTCTTCTCTGACGAGGAGCTTATTCAACTGCTAGCTTCGGTCAAAATACTCGAACCGCGTATAAAACACCAATCAGAACAACTCCGTTCTGTTTGGTGTATAGGAAGTCATGTCACCTGCCAGTAGAGCTTGAACACAAAGCCTTCTGGGCCATCAAACAATTAAACTTCGATCTCAAAAATGCAGGAGAGAATAGACAACTCCAGTTGCAGGAGTTAGAAGAGCTCCGAATGACTGCCTATCACAGTGCCAGAATTTATAAGGAGTAGACCAAAATGTGGCACGACGGTCATCTTAAGAGAAAATACATCACCGTCGGCGACAGAGTACTCCTTTTCAACTCCAAACTCAAGTTGTTTCCCAGAAAACATCGAACAAAATGGTCCGGACCCTTCACTATAAAACACATTTACCCAACCGGAGCTGCCATTATTATAGACAACAACGGAGGAGAAAGGACAGTCAACGGTCATCGTTTAAAAAGATACTACACTCTGGAAGACAAAATGCCAAGACAAACCATCGATTTCAAAGATGCTATACCAACAGCATAACTCTATTACGGCTTCGTCAAGCCAGCGACGTAAAACCCAGGCGCTACTTGGGAGGCAACCCAAGATTTCTTTTCTTTCTCTATTTTCCATTCTTTTTACCTTAGGTTTATCTTATGAAAATACAAAAAAAAATTACAATCAAAATAAACATAAAAATAGAAAAATGATAATATACAAAAAAATTCACATAACTAAAACAAACATAAAAATAAAAAATTCGTTCGACCTTAACCCTACCAAACGGTTCTGAAACTGTTTGGAACCAAACGGTCCTAAAACCGTTTGGGACCAAACGGTCTTCAAACCGTTTGGAACCAAACGGTCTCCAAACCATTTGGAACCAAACGGTCCTGAAACCGTTTGGGACCAAACGGTCTTCAAACCATTTGGAACGAAACGGTCTCCAAACTGTTTGAAACCAAACGGTCCTGAAACCGTTTGGGACCAAATGGTCTTCAAACTATTTGGAACCAAACAGTCTTCGAAACTGTTTGGAGTCCAAGCGGTCGCTAAACCATTTGACTTAGGGTTTTTGTCATGTCAACCCCCCATTTCCTATAAATATAAACCCTACACCTTCGTCTTCCTCTCTTCGACTTTCGAACTCTCTCGTGCAAGAACTATTCTATTGCTCTTGCTTTCCCCCGTTCCCGCGCGATTCTCCTCTGGCGACGTGGTTCCTGTACTTCTGCACAGCAACCACACTTCCACACTACCAACCCTCACTTCCTCGTTGTCAACATCACAACCAACTGCAAGGTAGTCCATCAACCGTGGAAGCACGGCCGACTGTCTGCAAGTTTCCGCCATTATCATTGTTTGTGATCTTCTTCTCTTCCGCCATCATTACCGTCGGCGCCACCATCGGCTTTGTCCGCCATCGCTGGCGCCACCATCGGCTCTATCTGCCATCGTCGGCACCACCATCGTCTTTGCCATTTTTACCAACGACCCTGTCTGCCGTCGTCGTTTTCACCACCATTTTCATCGCCACCGTTTTTGTCGCCGGCTTCACCGTCGTCTTTATCGTCATTTTTACCATCTCCGTTGTCGCCGGCGCGTCTGCCGCCTCTGTGCCGTTTCGCCTTCATCTTTGCCTTCGCCGGTGGTTGCGCGACGTTTCGTTTTCCAAACGGCCCTTGAAATCGTTTGGGACCAAATGGTCTTGAAACCGTTTGGGACCAAACGGTCTTGAAACCGTTTGGGACCAAGTGGTCTTGAAACTGTTTCGGACCAAAAGGTCTTCAAACCGTTTGGGACCAAACGGTCTTGAAACCGTTTGGGACCAAGCGGTCTTGAAACCGTTTGGGACCAAACGGTCTTCAAACCGTTTGGAACCAAACAGTCTTCAAACCGTTTGGGACCAAACGGTCTTGAAACCGTTTGGGACCAAACGGTCTTGAAACCGTTTGGGGCCAAACGGTCTTCAAACCGTTTGGTCCTCCTCATTCAGTTAATTTCCACAAAAATACATAAAACCACATAAATACAAATAAAATCTAATTCGTCCCTAAACATTCTTGTTCTAATCATTGATTTCCCATTTTGCAGATATGGCTTCACCAGTACAGAAGGCCATCGGATTAGACGTTGCTCCTTCTCTGACAAGGGAGCAAATGATGGAAGAGCTAGCCCGACTCCAGAAGATCAGAGATGCCTTCAACAGAACTGGAAAGGCCCCTCCAAATATCAAAATGATGGAGGTTCTGGTTGATATTGACCGCCTCAACAACTGTCTAGCAGAGGCAACAGACGAAGAAGTGGAAGAGATTTCTTCTGATGATGATGAAGGATCAGATTACACTCCAAATCCCGAGGAAGAATCTCCAGCAGAAGAACAAAAGGGGAAGCGCAAGGTCCTGGAGACTGCATCTGGGAAGCCCTCCAAGAAACGGGCAAGGAAAAAAAGTTCGACCTGCCTCTGCCATGGATCAACCCTTTGCAAAACCTACCACCACCATCCCTGTTACCACCCCCAGTTTCATTCCCATCACCACCACAACACCACCACCAGAAAACCTCTTCATCCAAACCAACCTCTCCACTGAAAATACACTCAAACCCACCAAGTATGTTTGCTCCAGCATACTGCTTAAGATGGGGATACACGACCACATCTTCAACGTGCTAGAAAAATCCAACCTCGCTAGGTTATGTCTAGTACCTGAAGTATCTTACTCTGAACCCACTACAGAGTTTTTCACTTTCTTGACCAAGGAGCCCGTCTACATCATAGATCGGTCACGAGACGGAGGTGACAGAAGGCTCGTCACCCAAATCTTCAGCAGCAAGGTTGTCAAAACGGAAAATATGCTGAACACAATCTTCATCGACAACCAGGACCAGCTGCGGAAAGCCAAGGAGGTGGGGACCGAACATTCATAGTTCAACAGACACAAATTTTGGAAATCGCTAACCGGGATCCCCACCTATGATGCAAAGATGTGCAAAGCGTCAAATATACACTCTGGCTTTGTGCGCACCCTGCACAAGATTCTTGCTGGTGCACTCTTCCCCAGGACAGAAGGGGGAAACGTTATAATTTCAGATCTCTTCGTTCTCTGGTCTATTCTTAACGAAAGGTCGGTCAATATCAGACGACAGCTGATCCAGAAACTATCAACCTCCAGCCTGGGGAAAGAAATCTGCATGGGGGCATGTCACATCTATTATCAAATACCTCAAGATGGACAGACCCCTACCCCGCTGCACACAACTGAAGGGCGACATCCTTACCAATGAGCAGACTCTGAAGAACTCCATCATTAAGGAAAAGGATGGGAAACTACACTATGTATTCTTCCCTATGGTCAAGTCATCCACGACTCTCATCCCACTTCCGGAGTTAGCAAACTATGACACAACACAGCTCCTCTTCTCTGACGAGGAGCTTATTCAACTGCTAGCTTCGGTCAAAATACTCGAAAAGAAAGCAACAGCGGGACAAACGGAGATGAGTATCACAGCTCCGGCAGCTCGACCAACAAAGATGCCTATCAAACGACCTTCCAGAAGGTAGTCACAGGCCCAACAGCAGTCGGGGACACCAACATCTAAGCCAAATCCTGAGGCCGAGAAGCTCCATGAATAAATCTTAACCTCCTCCTCCATCGACTCTTTCATTCAGAGTCTACATGAGCAGCTAACCGCTGCCACCACCCCACCTTCCACCATACCAACATCTACCACTCCTTTCTTCCCCATCACATCCACGCAACCATTCACATCCTTTTCTTCACCCCTATTCCCTTCGGGTTCTCCTTTCTCCACCCCTATGCCCGACTTTACCACCCTCCCTTTCACCTTCGCAGTTTCCACCCCATCACTATCTCTGTCACCGCTTTCACCACAAATTCCACCACTCTTCACATCCGCCACCACCCCGACACCGGTGGTGACTACATCTACAGTCACTACGCAGTTCGGGGCACCATCAGTGTCTCTCCCGCAACACACTACCACCATTCCACGTAGACCCCAGCCATCCCACCCTTCCGCTCCTGGGGTCCCTTTTGTAAATATCGGTGAGGAATTCGGTCGCCAATTCGATGCTGTCTGAAACCTCCTCATCGATCCTTCTAGTATCTTACATTCTATTTTTTCTTGTGTGTAGGGCTTATCAAGACAAGTGGCCACGATCGACGAACAACACCGAGCTTTGGTGACCATCCTCCAAGGCTTCCAGCAACGACAAGATGAGGTGGCTAAGCAAGTTGAGCACATCAACAGCCACTACAACACCTTGCTGGATCTGGTCCTTGGAGCGAAGCGTCAATAAGAAGCAACGGCGAAGCAAGTCGATGAGATCTCCACGTAGACTCAGCCTCTGCCAGAGACTCTCCACGAGCTCCAGCAACAACAAGCAATGCTGAGCACGCACTTGGACACCATTAACAGCACGCTCACACAACTACAGCATCGCCAAGAGGAGTCCTACAATGATGAAATCCAGCAGCTATGTGCTCAAGTCACAAATCTTTCAGCACGTCTCCTCTCCTCCGAGGGAAGATATACTGACCTCAAAGAATCCCATGATGCACTGCTCGAAACGCACGAGCATCTGCAAGTGGCTTTCGATGAGCTACAAGTCACCCATCGGCGGTGTAAAACGTCTGCACGTAAAAAGCAAGCAGACAAGGCTGTGGATGACAAGGATGGCGATGATGACGACGAAGACGACTCCGACTCATCTGTCGACTCAAACAAAGATACCACCTCCTCCAGCGATAAACAAGATGACGGAGAAGACCCTGGAAATGCAGCAAAACCCTCTCACAAAGGGTCCGACAAAGGTCACCATGACAGTGACAATCACCCCAAGTCCCCACAGAACGATAATGTCAACATGTCATACGGGGACCAATTCTTTGATTATTCCGCTATGGGGTCCATCGGGGAAGCTGCTAAAGAATCGGCTTTCTCTGAGTTCCACCACTGTATTCTAGGAACCAGCGCCAACCCACCAAAAACAACTACTCCACCTCTCTCCGCACCTTCTCCCCTTGATGAGGGTGAGGCAGAACGAGTAAGTTTAGACACCGATGAAGACCTCGATTCCGCCTCCGACTCGGACGACGACCTACCAGGCCATGAACAGGCCTTCGATCAACCTGCTTCTCCCCCACTACAAGAACTACCCCCACCACCACCTCTGCCGCACAAAATGCATGACCTGGATATGGCGGCCATCTCCACTTTAGATGCTCAGGACATTTTTATACTGAACACTATAGTAGACGATGCAAAGGCAGGGGACGACATAATATATCACAATACAAAAACCAGGCGTCAGATGACACGTGAAGATTTCTGCAGCATCCTCTGACCTCGGTCCACGATGCCTATGGCAATCTTCCGTGTCCTCCTCGCCAATTGTATAGAAATGTACAAAATTTCTAAGAGGCAGCAACTCATTTTCAACGCCTCGCCTACTCTGTATATTGGCCTTTTATACAAAGACGTAAGAGCAAAGTCGATCGAGCGGGTGCGTGCTGGTTTAGCACATCGGGCACGTTATCTCACCATGCCCTTCCAAGTTTCGAACCAATGGCTCTTTATGATCGTGGACACCGAGGCTCAGGATGCCAAGGTATATAACTTCTGTGGCGCCGAGCTACCAGCCAACACAATAAACTTCATAGGAGAAGCAGCAGGAGAAGCCAGGTGTATACCCTTCCAGCTGCTTCAGTTAATCTGGGCTGCCTGCCCATCTCTACGCCAAGATTGGAGCCAACCATGGTTCAAAATCATAAACCCTCTAGTTCAAGCCACCGAGGGATCTGGGGATTGCGCTTTCTGCACCATACGTCACATTCAAGCGCTGAACCAGGAAATCCCATTTAACGATCTGGTTGTTGAAGATTTTCATTCCTTACGCGGACGTTATGCCATGGAGCTAATCTGTGATAGACGGTTCTTCAAGGACCCAACTATGGCACCAGACGATGTTCCTCGCTACCTCTTCTCAGCTATCCAGCGACCGCAGCGGCGACCCTTCTGACAAACTCTAAAGGAGTTAGAAAAGACCAAGTTGCCAGTCGCCGACACCGAGCAAGATCAAAGCAAGATCGATCTTGTGTTCTCCATTACACCAACCTTCCCGGATTTTGATCGCGATGCTTGCAAGGGTCTCAACGTCCTCGAATTGCGTCTCATTATGGCATGGCTCTCCGCCGACAAAGATGGACTGGTATTCATGTCCCGCGACATTCTTGTAATGGCAGACACACTGCGAGAGACCCTACAGATTAAGGGATCCCTCTCTATAATCCGTATGGCCGCCTATCAGTTTCTGCTTGGCCAAAACAACCCAACAACATACATGGCGTCTCCATATATGAAAGATGATCTCCTAAAACTCAAGAACTTTGGCACAGCTGACGCACTGATCTCCTATCTCCAGCACACAACACCGACGTTCATTATGTTACCTTTCCTTTATCATGAGCAATGGATGCTCCTGCAACAAACCTCCCAGAAGGAACAACCACAATATACAACAGTTCCGATAGCCAGTACAACGCACGATAGAGAAACTACGTCGTGACACCAAAGACGCCAACAGAAGTAGTGGCAAAGGAGTGCACTGAAAAGTTAATCGATTTTTTGAGTCAGCATACAAAGGCATATGACAAAGAGCATTTCCACCGCCCTGCCTTCTGCCACAAATGCCCCCAGCAAATCCGACAATCGAACGAATGCAGCTTCCACGTCCTCTACTGGATGTACACCATCATCGTTCTCCAAAGACCAGTAGAGGAGATAACTGACGTGGATTACCACGCTTTACGAGGACAGTTCGCATCCAATCTCCTTCGTTCTCCGGGGGCAAATGAAGATTTACCTTAGCCGGTAGCCCTTGTCATAATTACTGCTCACCCTATCACTTTGACACTCTGAGGACAGAGTGAGTGATAAGTTAGGGGGGTACATTAGACAAGGGCAAGGTATCATTTCCTACATCTCTCTCTCTATTAGCACTTTCTATTTTTCTTCTTCTTTTATTCTTTCTCTTTACACAATTCTGTTTAACTTTCTTTTGGAATAAAGTCACCCCAATTAACCTTAGAATCATGATAGTCCCCAAAAGTAAATAGCGCCTAGACATTTAATGGCAATTTAACAATTTCCATCCACTATCGATTTCATGTTTTTGCTTCAATTTTTATCTGACTCTCCATAGGGCAAAATCAAGGCAGAAATAAGCCAAGCTCTCAAGGATGAGAGGGGAATCAGGCAACTTCCAAATCAAGAAGTTCTACAAGTGGACCACAAACCAAATAAGTGCATGTTGAAAGACTCTAAGAACGGTTTTCCTCTCTTCAAAATAAAAGAGGCTTGGCGCCCAAAATAATTTCCCAAATAAAACCCCAAATCCCAAGCCTGCGAGTCATCGAATAAAAGCCAGAGAGTCGAATAAAATCATGAGAGTTGTGCCATAAATAAGGATCTATATAAAGAACCAATGAAGGTTTCATCCGGCCGGCACATTCCGCTGCCCTCACAAAGGCATATGTGTCGTGCCCGGTAGTGGAACCCTAAGGTATCTAAATATATGAAAGGCTCATAAAGGACTCACATGGCTGGTACATTCAGCTGCCCTCATAAAGGCAGATGTGTCATGCCCGGTAGTGAGATCCTAAAAAGCATAGACAGCCCCTCCCCCACTTGAAGGGGGAGCTACACTTCAAGCCTTTAGCCAACCCTCATACCCTCTCTAGCTTCCAGTAGGTCTTTCAGAGAGGTATAAAGCTTATTAGAGTCAACAACATGCACAAAATAAAGGTGGTCCCAATGCAAACTATGAGATACGGAAAGAACCTGAGACCCGAGCAACTCTCGAAACCTGAAAGAGTCAAGGCAAGCAATAAGCCCTGATATGACCTGAGGGGAACTCAGGACAAGAATTGAAACAAGAGTATGGAAATCCTAACTAAATAAAATCACCTCGCCATTACATGTCTCATCTCTATCTAACTTGAGGACAAGCTAGACTCCAAGTTAGGGAGGGTGATAACCTCCCATTTTGGACGATTATCTTAGTCTTTTCCTTTAGTTTTCCATACTCTTTCCAAATTAAAACTATACATAATCCCAAATTTACCCCTCCTTTGTAAATATACCATCAGACTAACTTTTCCCTTTCATACATGCAGAAAAACACACAAAAAAATCACAAAAGAATAACTCAACCTCAAGACCGCATGGATTCAAACGGTCCCAAGACCGCATGAAGCCAATCGGTCTCGAGACCGCATGAAGCCAATCGGTCTCAAGACCGCATGGAGTCAAATGGTCCCAAGACCGCATGAATCCAAACGGTCTCGAGACCGCATGGAGTTCAAACGGTCCCGAGACCGCATGAAGCCAAACGGTCCCGAGACCGCATGGAGTTCAAACGGTCTCAAGACCGCATGAAGCCAAACGGTCCCGAGACCGCATGGAGTTCAAACGGTCCCAAGACCGCATGAAGCCAAATGGTCCCGAGACCGCATGGAGTTCAAACAGTCTCAAGACCGCATGAAGCCAACCGGTCCCGAGACTGCATGGAGTTCAACCGGTCCCGAGACCACATGAAGCCAAACGGTCTCAAGGTCCAGACGGTCTTGAGGCCCAAACGGTCTTGAGGTCCAAACGGTCTCAAGATCCAAACGGTCTTGAGATCCAAACGGTCTCAGACCCAAATGGTCTTGAGGTCCAAACAGCCTCCAAACCATTTGGACTTCACTTAAGGCCTATAAATAAGACCCTAAGGGTCCTCACCAGGCATCAAGTTTCAGACGCCCAAAGGCTGCCTCAATCATTCCAGAACTCTTGCTACTTCCATCCTCTGCCCTGGGGCTGCCGGTCTGAGACCCATACTCCATCTTGAAGCTGCTTTCTCCTTCTTCACCAAAGAAGGTGGGAAGGGGAGATCTCATCATCGTGCAACCTTTGAAGACTGGTGGATCGTTGCTCTCTCTCTAAGGGGTTGATCTTCCAATCTCCTTCATGGGGATGATGCTCTCTCTCTCTTCTTGCCTCCTTCTTTGTCCTAGTCATGAGCGAGTAGTCTCTCTCACTAGGGTGTGGGGAGTAGCCCCGCTACCCATGTTTTCATATCATGCAAATGTAATCCATATCTTGTAATATAGAGTTCTTATCTTTTTCAGTTCGACATCAAACGATTAATGAATGCATGTTGCTTGATCTCCAACTTGTGTTATCATTTATCTTTTAGTATGAATTGTCTACGTTTGTACTATTAGATTCGAAACTCTTTTGTATGTTGGTTCTTGGTGCATGTGTCCACCATGCATCTGTTTCGGTATCTAGAAGTGTATCTCAAGAAGTGGAGTAAACTCACTACCATCCGTTGCACTTTCATACTAAGAAATGGGGACAACATAGAGGATAGGGTACTCTTAGATCGCAGAGTTATATCTAAAATGTAATCTTGGTTGTTAAATGATTAATTGAATGATTACATTGTTAACGTATTTACATGATTATTGTTTCCCCCACATACCAGCTTCGGCTGACTGACGTTTTGTTTGTCGGCATTTTAGGTACAAGCCAAAAGGACAAACAGTAAATCGTCATACTGTGTAATACATGAAGTAAAATACAAGGAGGATTAATTAGAGTAGAATCCTTAAGTGGATAGAAGTTTAGAGATCCAAGTTTTCAAAAAGGTATGCAAAAATTTATTTTCTTACAACTTTCAGTATAGTATGTTAAAATTTGATAATTATTCTTGGTTAATTGCCGAACCTTTGATCTGGAAGTCATGGGTGCGGCTTCGACCTCTCGGTCTCCCTTAATTGGGAGTTATCGGGAGGTGGGGTCGTAACAGTTAGAGTTATAAAACCCACCTTAGGATCTTATCTAGAGCTCCAAGTTTCATAGCTTTAATGGTGGCTTCAGCTCCATAGGTCGTCCAAGGTCCGTTCCTCAAGCTATGGATGGAGAAGATGGCTAGACAGAAGAGTTATGTAAGGAAGACTACTAAACCAACCTTGTAGCAAGATTGCCTCCATAAATTTGTGCTAGATGGCAATCAAAATTTACCCAATTCAGTTTGGTCATACTCCTCTTCTCCTGAGATCCCTCTTAGTCGGCCAAAGCAAAGAGATAAGTGAAGGAATGAAGGGAAACGATCCCTTGCTTTGTGAAAAAGAGTTGCTTATATATTTTTGGGTATTATCAAGGCAAGGAGGATTATTTCCTTAATTTCTCAAATAAATCCACCAAGCCCTTCTCCATTTCTTAGCCACGTCTCTCACTCCATATCACATGCAAAACCCCTCTCTCAACCAAGGTTAAAGGAACCAAACACCTTACTAAGTTGCATATATAATAAAGGTCCATTTTGCATAAAACTTGGTTATTTAATTATAAAGGTTATCTTTCTTATTTGATCATTCAAATGAGGTGCCATACTCATTATCTTTGCTCTAATTTATGCCAAGAGTCATGAGAGATACTCTAGAGGGTATATTTTACATGTTGCACCCTAGATTTTGGGCAAATTACATTTTACACCAAAACTAGGTTTTTAAGCACAAGGATTGCTCTACAAGCTATATCTTGGTGCCCAAGCTTGTGGAATCCATTCCACCACATCATATTCATTCTTATGATGTTTCAACATCAGAGGAACGTTTTAACATGTACAATTTGCAAGTTAACCCCTCTAATTGGGTAATTTGCACATTAGTCCATATTATCAAAACCATATTGTAACTTTGTTCAGAAGGGACAGAAATGGAAATATAGATTCCTCAAAAGCTTTAATGACATCTCATAAGATAACCTCAAGCGTCTAATCACATAATTTTAGAAAAACACCTAGGGTTAGTTCATAACCCAGGTCAGGGATGTTACAGAAGATGTCAATATACCATGGCAAGTTAATTGTAGCTTGACACATGATGTGTAAATATAATCAGTTGTTTAGTATAATTGCATAAAAATGAAATGCTTTAGATAAGAATAATGTTCTAATTTGTTAGACAATGAATTAAATGTTGTTAAGCAATTATGATTCCTATGTTCAGATTTATCTTCTCAAACTGCAATAATAATGATTCGGGCAGAGAGTTATATCTCTCACTGGGGCAATTTTACAATTGTCTCACCCCCGTGGGAAACACATTTTTAGGTGGATGCGGATGAGGAGGCAGGAAGCCTTCAGTAGGTGAAGGACAACAACAATACCAGTAGGGACAGCAGTGAATTCTCAGGTGGAGACAATGGCTGAAATGTCTTGTATAGATGTATATAGAGTCCTATGTGTCGTCTCTGTACTCTCAGGTCCTCGGAGTAGTAGTTAGTACTTTTGAGATTTTAGTTCAGTGCCTCAAGATTTTATATTGCCTGTGTTTAGTTTAACAGAGCAGTTGATGCATGTAATTCTCAGAAAGAGATGATACAATTATAAACCAGTATGTAATTAAATTACTCCAATTCTTTATGAAAGAGTTTTCCTATGTGTGGACCTCTCTGTAAAA
Source organism: Alisma plantago-aquatica (assembly GCA_963693085.1). Taxonomy (NCBI): domain Eukaryota; kingdom Viridiplantae; phylum Streptophyta; class Magnoliopsida; order Alismatales; family Alismataceae; genus Alisma; species Alisma plantago-aquatica. Next base: position 613,205,464 of record OY856411.1, read on the forward strand.
TGGTTTTAATTTTTAGTGATTTTTAGTAATCCGCTGCTTAAGTGATAGCTTCTGCTTAGTTAATAACATTTTATTCGAACGATGCGTCACATTTCTGGAAAACGGACCTATGTGCAAATTGGTTTTAAATTTTTGTGCTATTTGTTAATCCGTTGTTTATGGTTATTCCGCTTAATTAATATGATTTGTTTTTCAGTTTGAGAATGGTCGTTATAGAAATCACTAATGAAAAGTGTGGTACTCTGACATTACCTAAGAAAACTTGTCAATCCAAATATGGACATTGTGAATATTTAGTCATGCCTTTTGGGTTGACTAATTTCCCTAAATATTTCATGGATCTAAGAATCAAGTCTTCTAAGACATCCTAGACACCTTTGTTATAGCATTCCTTTATGATATTTTGATATAATCCCAATGTGGTCACAAAAAACACTTGAGAATTGTTATACAAACCTTGAAGATGCACCAATTGTATGCAAAGTTCTCTAAGTGTGAATTTTGTATGACAAAAGTTAACTTTCTAGGACTTGTCATATCTTTTGGTGGTAGATGAGTGAATCCAAAAAAAGTTGAATCAGTGTTTAATTGGAAACATCCAATGTTTGTAGCTGAATCAGAAGTATTCTTAGACTAGACGGATGTTATAGAAAATTCATAAAGGAGTTTTCTAAGCTTGACAGCCCTATGACCAAGTTTACAAAAAAAGGGGTATCCTTTAAGTTGACTGAAGAATGTGAAAAGAGTTTTCAAGAAATAACAAATAGACTAGTTTCTGCTCCAATTTTGACTTTACTACAAGATGGTAAGTCATATGCCATATACTCCCACATCAAGAATTGGCCTAGTATGTGTACTCATGCAAGATGATCGGTTCATAGCTTATGAATCCAAACAATTGAATCCACAAGAGATGAATTATTCTACACATGATTTGGAACTAGTCGTCGTTATACATGCCCTAAAGATATGGTGTCACAACCTTTATGAAGTACTAGTTGAAATACTTACAGATCATTAGAGTCTAAAATATATCATGACTAAGAAAAAATTAAATCTGAGGCAAATAAGGTGGATGGAATACCTAAAATACTATGACTTCAATTATACTTATCACCAAGGAAAAGCATATGTGGTAGAATATGCTCTAAGTAGGAAAAAAGTATTATCATTAGCACCTGTGATGATTCAAGAATGGAGGATGATGGGCGAAATGAAAGTGTGGGGACTCATTATAGAAGAAGGAACTATTCAGGTAGATGCTTTCTCAATAAAAGCACAACTAAAGGAATAAATCCTACAAGCACAAAAGGGTAACTTTGAGTATGAAACATGAACAAAGAGGCAGAATAGACTAAGTCCAGGCTAAATCTTGACAATGAAGGAGGGTTTGGTTTGACAATAGAATTTGGATATCAAATTATTTAGAGTTGAAGATAAAGATTCATGATGAAGAACATTTATCAAAATATTCTAACCATCTAGTAACAACTAGTATGTATAAAATTTTACAGAAATTTTTTTGGTGGCCTTATATGAAGAAAGAAATTTTTGAATATTTCCTTAGATGTATCAATTGCTAACAAATAAAAGTTGAACATGGGGGCCTATTAAAACCACTAGAAGTAACAAAATGGAAGTGGGAGCACATAACTATAGACTTTGTTACTGGATACCAAAAATAAAGAAAGGAAGAGATAGTGTATGAGTAATTATAGACAGATTGACAAAATCAACCCATTTCTTGCCCATGAAGATAACTAGTTCCATGGATAGTCTAGCTGAACTATACATCAATAAAAAATTGCAGACTACCGAGCATTCCTTTCTCTATAACATTTGATAGAGACTCTTATTTACATCCAAGTTTTGGAGGCAACTCCATGATGCTCTGGCAACAAAATTCAACTTTGATAGAACTTTTCATCCTCAAAATAATGGATAGTCTAAAAGATGAATACAAATTCTATAAGACATGTTGTGAGCCTATGTTTTAGAATGGAAGGGAAGTTGGGAGGAAGATATTCCTCTGGTAGAATTCTCTTACGATAATAACTACCAAGCTAGAATTCAAATGGCTCCTTATGAAGCATTATATGGAAGACCATGTAGTTCACCAATCTACTATGATGATGTGGGAGAAGTCAAGGTCTTAGGACCTGGTCTGGTGCATCAATGCATTGAAAAAGTAAAAAGTTGTACAAAAATACCATAGACAACCCGAAATAGATAGATTCAATATGTTATACATGAAAAGAAGATAATTCATATTCAAGACTGGGGATCTGGCCTATGTGAAGATATCACCTACAAAAGGAGTGTCCATATGAGGAAAGAAAGGAAAAATTAGTCCAAGATATGTAGGCCCAATTAAAATCACTAGAGAAGTTGAAAGTCAAGCATACTGACTAAATCTTCCTTTTCTTTATCAAAATATTCATAATGTCTTTCATGTATCCCTACTTGAGAGATACATATATGATGAATCACATGTCATCCATATTGAAGCACTAGAAATACATGAAGATTTGACGTATGAAGAGATCCTAGTTAGTACTTTAGACCAAAAGGAACAACAACTCAGAAATTGAAGCATATCTATTGTCAAAGTTTTGTTGAAGTATCACAGACTGGAAGAAGCAACATGGGAGCTAGAATCTAAAATACAAAATAAGTACCACACCTTTTTGGTAAGATTTAGAGCTTTTGAGGCTGAAAAATTCTTTTAAGGGTAGTATATAAAAAATATTCTAGATTGTTCTCAAAGAAACACTTCTTCTTTTAAGGTTATTTGTAAAAATAAGTTTCTTTGGGAATTTCTTAGAAAAATCTATTATAATACTAAAATAACCTATTACAACAAATTTAAAAACGTTTATATATTGTAAATATAAATGTGGTCCTTTTTCTTAGTTTTTTGAAAAATAACAATTTGTTGGGTAACCATACAAGCAAGTAGCTAGGTGGCAAGCAAGGTGCTTAAAGAGACAAGCATGTATCTGGGTGGCAATTAGGTAGCTTGTGCAATCACACTACTTGGTAAATCAAGTAGGTTAGTTTCATGATCCTCTCTTAAGCACCTAGCATATCCTAAGGTTTGACACATACCCCTACCATGTGTCAACTAGCCTTTGATAGATATCTTATGTGGATATATATGCATCCATGTGTCATCTAACCATGAATTATCTCTCTTGAAATGACACATATGCATACAAGTGTCATTGAACTACAAATCATCTGTCTTGTGATGACACACATATACCCATGTTTCATCTACACATGTTTTGCAATTAAGACCATGTTACCCTCCCACACCCCTATGAGTAGAAACCAACTCCACACAACATAATTCATATTCCAAAGATCTTGTCCATCCATAAAATAAAACGCCCATTTGCCCCTTTTTATTCCTTAAAGATAAGAATACCTCTCCATAAACCATTAACCATTGCCTCTTCCATCATTAACATGAATTTTTGCTTGAAGAATATGTTAAATAGGAGAGTTACTCTGGTAGCAGAGTCTATCATATCCTAAGGTTTGTTCCCTACATGTGATTCCTAAATATCATTTTGAAATGTTGATTCTCTCTCCCCCCTTGATCTCAAGCTATCTCTCTTTTGATAAGAATTTGTTGTAAACTAAAATTCTTTCAAAATAATCTTGGAATTTGATCTTTTCTCTGTATCTTTAACCTGTTTCAACATCACACTTTAGAGAAAGGTATGGTCCTCACTCCTCACAATAATCTATTATATAAACATCAAATAGAAGTATGGTTTATAAAGGTTTAGGTGTTTAACATGGTAGTCAATGCTTATCATAAACTATTATATCAACATCAATGAAAACAATGGTTTAGTATGGTATGGTAGAATATTTAAAAAGAGTATAGACATACTCCATATGCTTTATAAATAAATAATAAATGATAAACAATATACAAATTTTATTGATAAAGTAATATATGACTATGGATTTCCTTTCATCACCATAATGTCTTCCATATATTTGTCCCTATTATCCTTCAAAATTGAGTTAAGATTTTAGATGATAACTAAGCATGCATGTGTGTATTGTATTTCTATTCTCTTTTGATTTCCTTTTCTGTTATTCTCTCTATTTATTGAATCATGTGATATTGTTGGAAAGTGGAATTCAATCTGACATTTCTAAGATGACTAGGAGCCTATTTCACAAATGCCTATAGCTAGTAAAGAGGAAAGGTTATTTTATTAGTTTCATGTTTACATGAGGGAATCCCTAACCTCTTGCACACTCTTAGCCATAGAATTGTCTAATTCAAAATCACAATCCCACATGTTTTCATTTTAGGTATCGTAGTGAAATAATAACTAGTGATTCATTTATTCATGGCTACCTTTTCATCTCTTTAACTCTGAATATCCATCAGATTGAGTTATATGTCTTTGATGATGTCCTTTTCATTCTAAACCTCATATTGGGAGAGGTATTGATAACATAGTCGACATGTCTTGGTTGGGGATTGATACATTCGAGATCCATATCTAAGTCCTTTGGAGTTAGAAATGGATGAGTATAATGTTCTTCCATATGCAATCCTGCACTTGGGTTGGTCATGTAGAGTCAGGTATGATTATGTAAATAATGGGGAATGATCTCCTACAAAGATTAAGAAGGATAAATAATGATATTGTAAGTGACATTTTGTGCAAGGAGCACCCTCTTCCCATCTTGGAAAGGCGATCGATGGTTGAATATGGTAATTTGATTCATTGTATAGAGCACACAGTGTGCACAAGTGGATGGGGGTGTGCCAATGTACTTGCAGGTGTTTTGGTAACCCTGATGGACTAAAGTCTTGGATAAGCAAGTTTATTGTGGTTGCATGCCAGTTGCCTAAGGTGAATTTACACCTTCTCTGAGAGTTTTAGTTAAGCTCATTTATGGTATATGGTCTCCCACTTACGAAGCTTTATAATACAAAAAATACCACTATTTCTTATTTATGTTTCGTTGTGCTCTTCAATATCGGTCTATTTCCTTCTGATATAGTTTTCATCTGAATAAATGATTAATAATGTAACTATATTAAATAGAAAAATTGTCTTTCTTGTATTTTTTACTTTTCTATCTACTATATTTAGACAATTTTCTAACCCTCTTTCTCGCATTTAGGCTATGACAAACATTCATGCCATAGGTTAATTTTGTGGATGGATGTGTATGAATGTATATTATTGGAGACTGTCTAAAGAGATCTTGGAAGTAATCTCAAGATAAATTAGTTTTCCTTTTTGGTAGTTTTTCTAGACCTATGGGTCATGTAAACATATGTACACATTTTGTTTCAATAAATGCATGTGTAAATGATTGTGTTATCAATATAGTTTTGGATTGCATATTTTATTGGTCTTGATACATAAATTCAACAACCCCTACAAACTAAGTTGATATATTATGTCACTAGTTTTGGGACGTTACATACAATAAAATAATAACTCAGCAAGACCTGAGAGATAGGGACAAATATGTCTCTATCCCTATATGCTTTATCTCTGGAAGAGGTCACACAAATGTCACCTACCTTAGAGACACCTTTACACAAACATCCCCACCTCTTGATCTTAAGGCCTTCTCCCTCCTTTTTTATTTTCTTCGCCACTACCAGTATAGTTGGGCCATTCACCTAGAAAGTAGGGAAAACCACATGGGTGAGACCTCAAGTCCCAATCATAAGATATAGCATCTAAAATGTATATAACTTGCTAGGGGATTATTAAAAATGAAACATGTAACACGAAAACATAAGGATTGATGGTATACCCAGGGGTACATGCTTACCCATCTCAATGGTGTATTAGCTACCTATAATACTTGTTAGGTAATATAGGTATGATTTCCAATTGACACACTTAAACATCCAAGGTGCAACCATGTTGATCGTCAATTAAGACAAACAATTACAATTAAGCATGATGTATGTTTTAGTGCCATGGGTTGTATGGGGTAGACCACCCAAGTAGATGATTAGATGTTATTAAGTCACCCATAGACATTTGTATAAGATCTAAATGAAATTAGGATTCCCTAGATCTCTCCTCACAACCTTAGGCTGAAGCAAGACGTCATAAAGGTAGGGTGCATGCCATCTACCCCACTGTTGATGTACACTAACGAGGCAATCCACCACAATAGGCATGCCCTGGGTAGACAACTTGTAGTGCCACATACCAGACAATTACCCTTTGTAAAACATCATACAATAGAACATTTTCTCCTAAACATCCCCACATATTCACTAATGTATGGCTCTAAACATCTTCTCAAAGTTCCAAACTACTGCAAGATTAGCTCATTTCCTCATGCCCCCAAATGACCCAAGGGGATGGTTATACAGACCCACAACTCTACTTAGAATTCCCAATTTAGTTAGTTTCATTTCCCAATAATTATTTCATCCAAATCACAAGACAACCTATTAACTAATCGAAAAGAGTTGAGCACTATATAACTTTAGAAGATGTAAAATGTTCAAAAATCATGACCTGACTTCACATTGTAACAAAGATAGCAAGTTCCAAAAACCATCTTTTGTCACATCTTTGGCACTTCCAGGCCAAACAAATGGAGAATACGTATAGACCCCAAACAACCTTTCATATCTTAGAAGTATTAGAGAAATGATTTGGTACATGTATTTTAATCAAACAACATATGTAACCTAATGATAACATCTTTTAACATGCATGTCATATGCACCACTAGGGAGGAAACCCTAGGTTTCTCATACCATTTAATGTTTTATACTTTCTCATCCATGGTAGGTAAGTTGTATCTATGTCACTGAAGGATTAACATGTAGGTACATGAACTCATTAGTTAAGACCTAAGATACTCTACACGTCTATTTTTAGTAGATTAAAGGTATACAACGGCTAGATCCACTACATGCAAGCACAAGGCAAGTAATACATGAATCAGGTATTATATCACTCACCTAGAAAAGTAGAAATGATTCATACATAAAAAACTACCATTACAACACTATTTTAACGACAAACTCTGGCATTGAAGGTAATACTCCTAAGGTTTGAGTTCCCCTCCTTCAACCACACTCAAACGACGCTAGTATGTGATTAGTAAACAAGTGGGAGAAAAAGGATGTTAATGGGGTGTTAGACCGTTCAACCAAAACCTTACAGAGAACCACCTAGAAAATAACCAAGATGAATAGGGAGCTAACGTTCACTAGACAAACACATGATTGAGGTTTGACTTACACTAATTGAAGCTTAGAAGCCACCCGACCAGTTTCTCAGAAGTGCAACTGAGTAAAGAAAGGAGACTATGGGGGATATATATAGCCTAAGAGGAGATAGTATTGATCAAACTATTATGTCGTGACTCATAGTTGTACATAGTTAGCCACACCATCAAAAGATAGACCCTGAGCATCCATCAATCATACCACTAGAAGGACCATTGGTAGGCACTGGTAGAAAACCCAATGACATTCTCTTTCATATGAAATCATCACTTTAATCTCACAGGGAAATTATTACAAGTTCCATCAGTAGGAGGCTCGTAAAAAACCATCCAAAGTTAAGGTGCATGCCTTATGTTGGTATTATAACGATGGAAACCAACCACCAAACTGCTCAACCAACCACTTCCCATCAATTGTCTAACAACAGAAGGTTAGAACTACATCTTTGATCTAAAACCAGTGAAAGGCTAATCACACTTTAATCTGATGACCAAACAAAGGATCTATGTCAGTCCTCAAGTGATAAAAAAGTAGACATACTTCCATACATCCTCTATCAATACAAGGTCACACCGCTTCTATTAGTTCTCAACTAATGGAAAGACAATAGTGCTGGTTGGACCACCCCAAGCATTTATCTTCATTCACATAGGGAAAAGGGGAAGGCAACCTTTACTCTATGTACGAATTACAAGGAAACTCTTAATAAAGGGACATATGGACGTCATCCCTCAAACAAAAAACACACACGCACACCTGAACACATGTTGAACAAGCATCTAGATATGTGATAATGTGAGAGAAACATGAGTAAGGAATTAAGATAGGTCAAGGGCCTTACATTTTCCCATCCATGAGGTAGAGAAGTAATTTTGAGCACATATTGTTGTTTTCCATTATTTCACCTAGGGAAGTAAGACCGTTGACAACAATATTAAGTCTTGAGTAGATCTCTACAATGCCCTCCATCTTAGACTTGTGGAAGTTATCATTTGTTGGGTGAGCATGTAGAACTTGCTCCCCTTCACTTGCTCTCTCCCTTTTTATGGGATATAAATGTTTTCCAGTATATCTTGGGCTTTTTGTGAGTAGAGATCCAGTTGAATTCAGTAGGGATAAGAGAGGAGTAGATGATTCCAATAATTTTTGCATTTAGTTGAGATATATTCATTTTTGCTCAATTCCATGTCCCTATCTCTCCTTTAAGTGGGGTGTAGGGGAGGAACAATATATTCCACAAATCAAAACTTATACCTTAGATGTAGAATTTCATCATCATCCTCGAATAGAGAAAGGTGGTGCCATTGAACAATGGCATTTGTATGAAGAGGTTCTGACGTGGTTTATTATCGCACTAACAAATTCACCCAGGGTTGAAATCCCTGAGTTTTTACCAAAACCTTGTGCAATAATACCACCCACAAGCAGACAGGTCTTATCATAGTATAGTTAAGGATCGAATCCCAAGGGAAAACATTTTTAAGAATCGTTGCTAGTCTAGTCCAGTTCAAGTAAGGATAATATTTAGAACGATTGATTTATTTGAGGTTAATTAAACTAATTGCAAGAAAGTAAAGAGCAGAATTAAAGTTGGTTCTAGATTAATGATATGGAATCGCTGGGATGGTCATGGGTTTCACCACCACTACACATGCAAACACATCCAAACATCAAACATCTAGGCAAGAACTAACTATCCAAATCGAACTGCTACAAACCCTCCCTGAGAGATGTTTAGGTTCGCATAAGCATCTCCATAGGCATCAGATGTCTTGTCACCATATGGATCATGCACTTATAGTTCTGAAGATATAAAATTCCAAATGAAGTCGTGGCTCTCCCTGAGGAATGTTTAGGCACACAGAAGTGTCATCGTGGGCTAGATGGCTAGTCCCCTCACGGATCATACACTTACGACCTCAAGGAATCCCTTTCTATTTCTAGTCAGGGATTCAACCATGCTAATCGATAAGCAAGCGGGCGATTAATCTAAAAGCAAACATTGACGATTAACAACGAAGATACAAATATCCAACTGAAGTTGTGGCCCTCCCTACGGGATGTTTAGGCTACAGAAGTGTCACTGTGGGCTAGATGGATCGTCCCCTCACGGATCATAGACTTACTACCTCAAGGAATCCCATTCTATTTCTAGCTTGGGAGTCAACCTCGTTAAATGACATCCTACCCTACATATAGAAGTTCTCGCAACATAGGGAAGAACAAGATAGAAGCAAGTAGATAATCAACCTACAAACATTAATGATTAACAACGAAATGAAAAGTCATGTACATTGCCATGGAATGTTTAACAAGAGAACATGCTTGCATGGGCAGTAGGGCTAGTCCCCGCACCCCAGCAAAAAGGAACTACTCACTCATGATGCGAGAGATAAGAAGAACAAGAGAGAGAGGGAAGGTTCCCCCATGAGCATGATGCAGAAGGTAGTCACAGCTCGGTGAAGATGGTGTGGTCTTCTATGTCGTGTTAGAGCAGATCTAGATGAGGAGGAAGAACCACCAAGGTAGACTAGGCAGATCTTCTTCTCCACCTTCTTTCTCATCTTGACCTCCTTGATCAGTTCAGGAGCAGTAGGTGAAGTGGCAATGGCGTGGATGATTGGGATCAAACATGTGCTCAGGTAGCCTGTCGACGTCCTCGGTTCGATGCCCCAAATGAGGACCATGTTGGTCCTATTTATAGGCTTGGGTTGAGTCTTGAACGGTTTGGACCTCGAGAGGCTCCTAACGGTCTTGAGATCTAAATGGTCTTGGAGACTGATGGCCTCCAAACATTCTTGGAGACCGATTAAACTGACCAAATGGTCTTGGGTTGATACTGGTTCTCTAGCATTCTTCTCCTTCAAACGGTCTTGTGGTCATGTGCCACCAAACGATCTTGAGGGTCATTTGTCATCAAACAGGTTTTGGCATCCCTCCGTCCAAATAGTCTTCAGCATCCAAATGGTCTTGGCTCCAAACGGTCTTGGTCTTCACTCCTAATCGGTCTTGGGATCGGGCGCTGTCAAACGGTCTTGAGACCATTTAGTTCTTCTCGGTTTGGAAATCGATCAGATCTTCACGATCTTCGTTCATGCGTCCTCACGCTCTGTGGCTCCAAACAGTCTTGAACGGTTTTGATCAACCAACCGGTCTTGGCATCCAAACGGTCTTGCTTCTACGTTCTTGTGTGATTGCATCCAAACGGTCTAGATATGCAAATGGTCTTGAAGATTGATGGGTTCCAAACGGTCTTGGGGAGGTGGCTTCTCATACGATCTTAAGATTGTGAGTCTTCACACAGTCTTGAGACTGTTTGACCTCACGCGGTCTTGAGACCGTATAAAGGGGGTGGGAAGGCTCAAGACCGTTAAGGCAGAGCGATGAGAGGAGGATCGTAAGGGTGAATGGCTAAAACTGAGAGGTCAAAACTGAATGGGTAGACCGCTAGGGCAAACCATTTGGTAGAGAATGATTGTTCAAGACTGAATAGGCAAAACTGTTTAGTCAAGACCAAGGTTGAGAGGATCTTGAGTGAGTTCCAGTTGATGGTTGAATCTCATCATGATCTGCATAATATGCATGAAATACATATAAAACTAGTTAATAACTTGATAATCTGGTCAACCAAGCAAAATTGCACATTGTAAGATTTAAGGAGATGAAATCGAATGTATTTAGTCGAATTGGGCCCAAAATGGCGACTGAAAATCGTGATGAATTTGGATTCATCAGAATACCCCGAACTTAAACATTGCTCATTCTTGAGTAACACAAAATCTGAAATAGTCACCACATTAATGAATTCAATTTGTGTGACTGCCTCATCTTCACATCACGATTTGTTTCCTTTTTGCATAGTATGACTAAGCATCTGAACTTCCTGAGACCACTGAACACATCTTACAATATCTTCGTTCCTGAGTTTGTTTCCCAACATCACTTCATCCTCACTTTTTCTAACAACAAGTAGTTCTAAGAGTTTTGTAAGAGTCTAAAGATACCCGCAGAACAACAAGTGTGCATCTGATCTGACACTGGTGTATTTCAGGATGGTGGAGGCATTCATTGTGCCTTTAGGTGGAAAAAGGAGTGAATGGTGGTATGTAAGGAAGAAATAAATCTCTCCTCTATTCGACTTGAGATTTTTATTTTACGATTGCAATATCATTGATTGTATTTTTTGTGTGTGAATCTCTCCTCTATTCGACTCAAGATTGCATTTGCTTTTTTTGTGCGCATTGGCATCTTTTCTTGGTGGTATGCCCCTATTAATTTGCGAGGGGTATGGAAGAAGCGGATATAGAGGGAGGTGGTGTGCCACCCTAAACTTAGGGTTTGGCACTATTTTGGCTATTTTTGTTTCTTTCTGATGGACGGAGGGGTACGAAGATGATAGAAGAAGTGTAGAAGAGAGTTCATATCAGAATGCAACTTGATTTACAATTCAGTGCACCGGGTGGTTCTCTTTATCATACTCTACTCAAATAATAACTTGATGAGGATCCGGTGGAGATTCCATGTTATTGTTCCACTTGTCAGTTAGGAAGCACGACGTGTTTGATCTCTATCAGTTCGACAGACACTTGCCATTTTTGTAGAAGGATCATGATGTTAGTATTCATAAGCTTCACAAGATGATTTCAATCAATAGGCTAGTTTTTTCAGAAAATGGCCCTTTTGAGGATATGCTTCAAATAAGGAGGGTATAATGATGCAAAGAAAAGCATGGAGAGAAAAACTAGCTAGCTAGGTAATGTCTATTATTGAAATGAAAAGCGTCAAAACTTCATCAAGTTTCTGTTCAATTTCTTTGAAAACATAAAAAAATTGAAAATTTTGATCATAATTGCAACGATGAAATCTTAAGTCTAAACTGGATGGGTGTGGGTGAAAAGTGATATATGTACCACCCACCATCCACCCCGAACTTAGAAATTTTCTCATCCCGAGCAAACTCTAAATCCGTGATGCAGGAGAAAATTCATGCTGGTTGGACCACCAGATGAGGTTGCGTTCCAATTAGCGTGTATCCTCCATATGAAAATTTCAAAAATGAGGATTAATCAGAACTCAAGATAGCATCTCACAATGCGATTTTTTTGTGCAAAATTGTCTACAATTTAAAAACAAAATTAAGAAAATTTTCTAAATCAAAACTAAAATTAAAAATAAAGTTATTGATCGGGTTGCCTCCCGACTAGTACCTTTGTTTTACATCGATGGCTCGACGTGAGTCCTTCAATTTTCTGGAGGATACGTTGGATTGGTAAGATCCATCATTTCTTCGGTGCCTATGTCGGCTAAGGTGAAATATCTCTTCAAGCGTTGGCTGTTAGCCACAAATTCTCCTGACTGTTCACTCCATAAAATGAAAGCACCATGTGGGTAGATGCTCTTGACAATGTAAGGTCCAGACCAGTGAGAACGGAGTTTCCCTAGGAATAGCTTCAGTCTTGAGTTGAATAGTAGAACTTGGTCTCCCACTTGAATGTCCTTTCTTTTGAGATGACCATCGTGCCAAAGTTTGGTGCGTTCTTTGTAGATTCGTGCATTCTTATAAGTTGTCATCTGGAGTTCTTCTAGCTCTTGAAGTTGCAGAATCCTGGCTTCGCCTGCTTTCTTCATGTCAAAATTTAGTTGTTTGATTGACCACCATGCTTTGTGTTCTATTTCTGGGGGCAGGTGACAAGACTTTCCATAGATTAAATGAAATGGTGTAGTTCCGAGAGGAGACTTAAAAGTGGTGTGGTAGGCCCACAAGGCGTCATTGATTTTCACTGACCAACCTTTTCGGTTGAAGCCTACTATCTTTTTTAACATAGCCTTGAGTTGACAGTTAGAAACCTCTACCTGCCCACTTGTTTGTGGGTGGCAGGGAGAGGATAACTTGTGTGTCACGCCATATTTTCTTAACAACACTTCAAAGCTTCTTTCTAGAAAATGAAACCTCTATCGGATATTACAGTGTGTGGGACTCCGAAATGGGGGAAAATAATATCTTTGAACATCTTGATAAGTGGTTTGGCATCGTTAGTTACAGTTGGTATGCCTTCTACCCATTTTGAGATGTAATCCACTGCGATTAGGATGTAGGAAAATCCATGTGAAGGTGGGAATGGACCCATGTATTCCACACCCCAAACATCAAAAATCTCAACTTCTTGCCATAGTTTAAGTGGCAGCTCATCTCTTTCCGTAATGTTACATGTTCCCTGACATTTGTCACATGATAGAACAAAGTTGTAGGAATCTTTGGATATGGTCGGCCAAAAGAAACCACATTGCAAAACTTTCACGACAGTTTTCTTAGAACTCATATGGCCTCCAAGTGGGCCTGAGTGACATTGTTCTAAAATGAGTTGGGCTTCCTCCTCAACGATACAACATCTATAGAGACCTCAGCACATAGCTTGAATAGGTACGGCTCATCCCAATGATACTGTTTCACATCGTGCACAAATTTCTTTAGTTCGTTCCCAGTGCATTCAGGGTGGATGACACCATGCAAGGTAGTTCACATAGTCTGAGTACCATGGGGAAACTTCTAAGACTTTCATAAGTTGGTCATATGGAAGGGAATGGTTAATCAGGATCTTTGCGGTTTCCAAAGTGTGAATACGACTGAGATGTTCTGCCACAACATTCTCTGTACCTTTCTTATCTCTTATTTCCAGATCAAATTCTTGCAAGAGGAGAATCCATCTAATCAACTTGGGCTTAGCATCCTTCTTTTCTAGGAGGTAACGGATAGCAGCATGATCCATATAGACAACGACTTTTCAACCAATGAGATAGGATCTGAACTTGTCAAAGGCATACATGACTGCAAGGAGTTCCTTTTTAGTAGTCGTGTAGTTCCTCTGAGCATCATTGAGGGTCTGAGATGCATAGTAGATTACATAATGTTTTTTCTCTATACATTAGCCTAAAACAGCACCCACAGTGTAATCACTGGCATCACACATAATTTCAAATGGGTGATCCCAATCGAGAGCTCTGATGATGGGTGTTGTTGTGAGAGCATGCTTTAGGTTGTTGAAACTCTTAACACATTCTTCGTAAAAATGGAAGTCAGTGTCCTTTAGTAACAAATTTGTCATCGACTTGGTTATCTTGGAGAAGTCCTTTATGAATCATCTGTAAAAACCAGCATGACCAAGGAATGTGCAAACCTCTCTTACATTTGTTGGGATAGCTAGTTTAGAAATCACTTTGATTTTCACTCTATCTACTTCGATCCCTCTACTGCTGACTCTATGTCTGAGAACAATGCCTTCCTTTACCATAAAGTGACACTTCTCCCAGTTCAACACAAGATGTGCTTCTTCACATCATTTAAGGACAAGGGAGAGGTTCTTCAGGCATGATTCGTATGAATCTCCATATACAAAAAAATCATCCATAAAAACTTCCATGATAGTTTTAGTGAGACCATCGAATATGGCTGTCATGCAACATTGGAAAGTTGTAGGCGCATTGCAGAGACCAAACGACATCCTTCTAAAGGCATATGTTCCAAACGGGCAAGTAAAAGTTGTTTTCTCTTGGTCATCTGGATGTATAGCTATTTGATAGAACCCAGTGTAACCATCGAGACAACAGAAATATTCTTGGTGGTCCAACCTTTCTAAGACTTGATCAAGAAAGGGCATCGGGAAATGATCCTTTTGGGTTGCTTTATTCAACTTCCTATAATCAATACACATCCTCCACCTGTTGACTGTTCGAGTGGGGATGAGTTCATTATCTTCATTTCGTATCACAGTAGCTCTGCCTTTCTTAGGGATAACATGTATAGGACTTACCCATGGTGAGTCAGATATCATGTAGATGATTCTAGTAGTAAGCAGTTTAATGACTTCACGACAGACTACTTCCCTCATGTTTGGATTAAGCTTCCCTTGGTGTTCAACAGTCAGTTTGTGATCTTCCATCATGGGGATTTCGTGCATGCAAAGCACTTGACTGACCCCGATGAGATCACTCATCTTGTAGCCGATGGCTTATCTTCTTTATTTTAATTCCATCAGGAGTTTATCTTCTTGTTCTGTCGTTAGATCGGAATTTATGATAACTGGGCAGACCTTGAGATCATCTAGAAACACGTACTTCAATCCTTCAGGTAGGGGTTTCATTTCAGGAGCTTTTGGTTTCTTGCTTGGTTCTTTAGTAGCATTCACAGCCCTGAGTTCCTCAAATTTGGCTTTAGGATCTTCTTCAGCAGTGTCGAGGTGGTGAACAAAAATTTTTATTTGTTTGTCAACTGAACTTTCTGCATTTGGATTAGTCAGAGCCACTTCTAAAGGATCTTCTTGTTCATAATCCTCTTGTGTGAGGAGTGATATCTGCTCTATGCACTCAATCAAGTAGACTTCTTCTTGCATGCTCGGTCTTCGCATGCTTTCAAAAACTTTGAACTTGAGGGTTTCTTTACCTAGTCTGAGCAGCAAGGTTCCTGCTTCAACATCAATCAAAGCTCTTACAGTGGCAAGGAATGGACGGCCAAATATGAGAGGGTATTTGGCATCTTCTTTTATGTCCATAATGACAAAGTCACATGGAACATAGGAATCTTTTCCTACCTTGACGGGTACATCTTTAATGATTCCCAAGGGAAGAGTCATAGTGTTATCTACAAGTTGTATGGTCATGCCAGTTGGGAGCAATTCAGCAAACCCTAGCCTTTTACAAAGGCTAAGTGGCATGATAGAGATGCTAGCACCAAGATCTTACAATCCTTTCTTACATGAAGAATCGCCAATATGGCATGAAATCCCAAAGGATCCTAGATCTTTCTACTTCTTTGGCATCTTGCTCTGAATAATGTCAGAAGTGGTCGTTGCTAACTTGACTATCTCATATTATTCAGTTATATATTTCCTTGTCACGAGAGACTTTAGGTACTTTGTCCATGCTGGTATTTCAGTCGCGCATCAAGAAAGGGTATATCAACATGGAGTTTCATCATGGCTTCTTTGAACTTGTTGAATCATGTGTCAAGCTTTGTGTACCTCAAACGGGCTGGGAAAGGTATACGAGGCTTGTACATTGGCACGTTTGGCTCAGGTGTTTCTTGAGCTTCAGTTGGTTTCTCAGAACTCTGCTTGTCTGTCTTATCAGTAGTTGTTGTTTCTTTTGGTTGGGACTCAGGTGTTGTAGAGTCTTGGATAACCACAGAGTCACCCTTGTCAATAATCACTACAGGTGTCTCGATGGGAGGATCAGAATAATCTTTTTCGGATCTAGTGGTAACAGCCT
This sequence comes from Alisma plantago-aquatica, assembly GCA_963693085.1. Classification (NCBI taxonomy): domain Eukaryota; kingdom Viridiplantae; phylum Streptophyta; class Magnoliopsida; order Alismatales; family Alismataceae; genus Alisma; species Alisma plantago-aquatica. The sequence goes on from OY856411.1 coordinate 613,221,980, forward strand.
TCAGTTGTTCTAGGTGCTTAGGATTATTCTCTGGTTGGCCAGCAAAGGTTTCAGCAGATGGCTTCATGCTAGTTGCAAGTTGAGCTAGTTGAGATTCAATACCCTTCTGATAGGCTTGCTGGTTAGCTATCATAGTCTATTGTGACTGTAGCATCTTTTCAATGGTTGTTAGCTTGTCATCAGATGAGATGGGGTTGGCTTGTTTCCCTTGTTGTTGGTTCTGGTAAGGGACTTGGTTGGGATTCTGGAACTGAGAATTGTTCTGATAATTGTTGAAATTCCTATTTAGAAAGTTACCCCTAAAGTTCCCTTGATTCCTAAAATTTTTTTGTTGGTTATATTGGAATCTTGGAGGTCCTCATTGTTGATTATTTGAACCAAGTTGTCGCAAGTTTTCTACTCCTGAAGGGTTTCCGTATTGAAAACCATGATGGTTCCTATTCTGATTCAGATTGTAATATCCTTGACTAGGGATGGTGTTGACAGAATTAAGATTTTCCATTTGACTATTATCTCCTTGGCCATAAACATTGCTCAGAACAACATCATAGAGAACATTGCATGCTAGTGTAGAATGATCAGTCTCTTTACATGCTTCGTAGAACAATGAAGTTGACTTGATCTGTTCTTGTTGTTGTGGGAGTGAGTGTCTTCTTTCATAGGCATCAAGAGATGATACAATATGGTCTTTCTTGGAAAATAAGAGTTTGAGGGTCTTAGTGATAGATTTGTATTCAAGAATAACTTCAGCCATAGCCACCTTCAACACTCCTTTGCCTACAGACCTACCCAATTAGCTTGATTTTCAGCTCTAAGGGTGACAACCCTCAATGCATTGTCATAACTCTGAAGCATGAAGTTTCCTCCAGATGAGGAGTCTAAAAACCTCTTGATATCATCGTCCACACCCCTATAGAAGATTTTAATAAGTTGATTCTTAGGAATTCCATGGTGTGGACACTTGTGTAGAAGGTCTTTATATCTTTCCCATGCTTCAACAAGGGTTTCTCCTGGGGCTTGAGTGAACATTGTTATTTGTCCCCTAATTTCATATGTGAGAGAAGGAGGGTAAATTTTTTCCAGGAAAATATTTTGGAGTTGTTCCCAAGTAGTGATGGGTTCGCATTGCAAAGAGTTGTACCATCTTATAGCTTTATCAGCTAGAGAATACTTAAAGATACGGAGTCAAATGCCATCATATGAGACTCCATTTTGCTTTGTCATAGCACATAGATCAATAAACCTCAGAAGATGTTCCTGACTATCTTCTCCCTGTTTACCATAGAATGGGTTGTTTTGAAGCAAGGTGATCCAATGTGCTTGGATCTAAAAATTTGGAGCGTTGATGAGAGGAGGTTGTACTGTGTGATGAACATCGGCAACCTTAGGGATTGAGAACTCCCTAAGGACTTTTTGTAGTTTTGCTGCTTGTGCTGCTCGGATCTCTGTTTCAACTACAGCTCTGGCTTCTTGCATAAGCCTATCTCTTTGTGCAGCAAGGGCTTGAGCTACCCTTCGTGCTATTTCCTCCATTTGAGCCATCCTGGCTTGGTTCTCTCTGTTCTGATGATGAAAAGTTTTGTCTATCTTAGGATCAAAGCTAGCAGTGAGACCAAGACTGTTTGAGCGGTGCATGCACTAGTCTTTGTTGGTACCTGGGATGGAAAGATTTTTCAGAAGTGAGATTGACATAGTAGCACCGAATTCAAGTAGATGATCAATTGTATCAAAATAAAAAGAAAAATCATATATTAGCCTCAAAAGAACTAGATTTGACTAACTAATTTCGTTATCCCCAGAGTCGGTGCCAGAATTTGACGTGGTTTATTATCGCACTAACAAATTCACCCAGGGTTGAAATCCCTAAGTTTTTGTCAAAACCTTGTGCAATAATACCACCCGCAAGCAGGCGGGTCTTATCGCAGTATATTTAAGGATCAAATCCTAAGGGACAACGTTTTTAAGAATTGTTGCTAGTCTAGTCCAGTTCAAGTAAGGCTAATATTTAGAACGATTGATTCATTTGAGGTTAATTAAACTAATTGTAAGAAAGTAAAAAGCAGAATTAAAGTTGGTTCTAGATTAATGATATGGAATCATTGGGATGGTCCTGAGTTTCACCACCACTACACATGCAAACACATCCAAACATCAAACATCTAGGCAAGAATGAACTATCCAAATAGAACTGCTACAAACCCTCCCTGGGGGATGTTTAGGTTCACATAAGCATCTCCATAGGCATCAGATGTCTCATCACCATTAGGATCATGCACTTACGGTTCTGAAGATATAGATTTCCAAATGAAGTTGTGGCCCTCCCTGAGGGATGTTTAGGCACACAGAAGCGTCACCATGGGCTAGATGGCTCATCCCCTCATGGATTATACACTTACGACCTCAAGGAATCCCTTTCTATTTCTAGTCAGGGAGTCATCTGTGTTAATCGATACGCAAGTAGGTGATTAATCTATAAGCAAACATTGACGATTAACAATGAAGATATAGATATCCAACGGAAGTTGTGGCCCTCCCTGTGGGATGTTTAGGCCGCGTAAGCGTCACTGTGGGCTAGATGGCTCATCCCCTCATGGATCATACAGTTACTACCTCAAAGAATCTCATTCTATTTCTAGTTTGGGAGTCAACCACGTTAAACTACATCCTACCCTACATATAGAAGTTCTCACAACATAGGGAAGAACAAGATAGAAGCAAGCAGATAATCAACCTACAAACATTAACGATTAACAACGAAATGAAAAGTCATATACATTGCCATGGAATGTTTAATAAGAGAACATGCTTGCATGGGCAGTGGGGCTAGTCCCCGCACCCCAGTGAAAAGGAACTACTCACTCATGATGTGAGAGATAACAAGAACAAGAGAGAGGGAAGGTTCCACCATGAGCATGATGCAGAAGGTAGTCGCAGCTCGGGAAGATGGTGCGGTCTTCTACGTCATATCGGAGCAGATCTGGATGAGGAGGAAGAACCACCAAGGTAGACTAGGCAGATCTTCTTCTCCGCCTTCTTTCTTGTCTTGACCTCCTTGCTCGGTTCAGGAGCAGCAGGTGAAGTGGCAATTGCATGGATGATCGGGATCAAACCTGTGCTTAGGCAGCCTGTTGGTGTCCTCGGTCTGATGCCCCAAATGAGGACCATGTTGGTCCTATTTATAGGCTTGGGTCGGGTCTTGAATGGTTTGGACCTCGAGAGGCTCCTAACGGTCTTGAGATCCAAACGGTCTTGGAGACCGATAAGACTGACCAAATGGTCTTGGGTTGATATTGGTTCTCTAGAATTCTTCTCCTTCAAACAGTCTTGTTGTCGTGCGATGCCAAACGGTCTTGAGGATCATTTGTCATCAAACAATTTTTGGCATCCCTCCATCCAAACAGTCTTCAGCATCCAAATAGTCTTGGCTCCAAACAGTCTTGGCTCCAAATGGTCTTGGTGTTCACTCCTAATTGGTCTTTGGATCGGGTGCCACCAAACGGTCTTGAGACCGTTTAGTTCTTCTCAGTTTGGAAACTGATCATATCTTCATTATCGTTGTTCACACGTCCTCACGGTCTGTGGCTCCAAACGGTCTTGAACGGTTTTGATCAACCAACCAGTCTTGGTGTCCAAATGGTCTTTCTTCTGCGGTCTTGTGTGATTGCGTTGACCGGCCTAAATCGCATGTCCTAAAAATGGAGGTGGATTTGAGGTAGTCGAGCTTTTACATTTATAAACCCGAATCCTTCTAGGCCCCCGCAACTTTGTTTACGGGGTCGAAGTAGATATACGGGGTCGAACACAGGGACAAGGGGGGTAGTGTTGAGAACCCAGAATCGACACGCTACACTCCTGCAAGTATAAAGAGATGATAAATTCCCTAGGAGGGAAGCATAAAGATGTCACGAACAAAACAAGAAAACTATCTCCAAGTGGAGTTACTAGAAAGATTTAAGGCTTTAGACATTTAACAATTTTTAGTGGTTTTCATGCAACAGAAACAGAAGGATACACTTGGAGCTAAGGCGAGGTACGAAGGATAAAACTGCAGTAAAGCAAGCGACGGTAGGACCAATCATGTACCCCTCCTCTCGAAGCGGGCACCTCTAACAAGGCATCGGTTCCACTCTAGGGGTCACCGGACTCAAATTAGAGTGGAAAGGTTACTAAAGCAACTCCGTTCCGGGCACTCTAGTACTCCAGAATCGGACCAAACACTAGATCCACAACACAACTCTCGAAGTTGTTGCGACGGGAAAACACGATTCGATAGCTAAGCGAAACGCGATCCAAAACATGCAAGCTAGAGTTCAGATATCAAACATAGCAGTCATCCAACATATTGCACCAAGCATAGAGCAGCAAGTAAGTAAGCATTTCTATTTCTATAAGCATTAAAGGTCTTAGTTACAATGCATGAGTAAAGAATTAAATAACAGAATTAAAGATATGTGTCACCTTCTTGATGTAGAAGGACAACAAGCTACAGTAAACATCCCTCCCGATATCGGACAAAGGGGCCTAGCCCGATACAGCCGTGTCGGGCGGCACACTCTCTCAAGCGGCATACCGCGATGGGCGACTGTATCGCTTAAGGACCTGGCCGATATGCTCAAGTCGGTGGCACACCCTCTCGGGCGACACGCCTGACGGGCGCAGCATATCGGGTTCGTTATCGTGTCGGGCATGGAGCTGTGTATCCTACTGTCGGGCACTGGTGTCGGGCACTCGTGTCGCGTATCTACATCGGCCGATATCGGCTCCCATTGTCGCCCGGTACAGTCCTAGGTGAACCAATCCCCTCCCTCACGGGATGAGGAAGAGCTCACCTAGTGTCGCCCAGTACGAGCAGTGGAGCACGATACGCCTGCTCTCGCAGCCACCTCTGAAGATCACTCGACTATCCGAAACCTGAAGTGACCAAGCTTGTCCGAATTGTCTAAGCTGTCTTTTCGGCTCCCTGTAGCTGCTATTTATAGGCAGCTGGTCGGGGGAAGATATGGTGCTCGAAGCGCCACGTGTCCTCCCTTCCGCCGTTCAGTTGGTGGTCGGCTGACGCGGGTATCACCCGGTATCGCCCGGCACAAGGAGGTCGGTTGTCAGGCGTCGTGGCGAGAGGCGCCTGCTGGTGGGTGGTCGATATCGTACGGCAACCGGAGTAATTGTGGCGCGCTTGGCTCCCTGTCGGATAAAGAGGCGTGTCGTCCATCGCGCAGCCCTACCGGTCAGCGTGTGTATCGGGCGTTAGGGGGGGCGAGACAGTCTTTGGACTTATTTGCGGGTCGGAACGGCCTTATTGGTGTTAAATGGGCCAAAATAGGAGGAAACTCTGCAAAAGATGGAAATATTGGACTGAGAGCATTGCTTTTCCAATTATTACGGAAATGCATATAAAAGTGAGGAAAACAACCGAAAAGGGCAATTTTGATAACATAATAAAGGCCAAAACATCACAAAAATTGGTGTTATCTGTTGGTATGTATGCCCTGAGAGCCAATCATGTGATGATTGGTGGGATACATTAAGATTGATTTGATAAACATCAAAGGCAAGCTTCCAATTCATTCTGGTTCAGTCATATGAGATAGTGATAGAACAGATTGAATGTCTAGAGAATGACAGTACTCAATGACGTATGCTTTCAGGTTGAGGACCTGGACGATGAGATCATACGGATGCTAAGAGTTTGTACATTCTTGTTATGTCCCTAGTCGGATGTCATTGTGGAAGGTAGATAGACAACAATGACACACAAGACTAGATTGTGGTGTTGGTTGATGACAGAATCTCATTAGTCATGATATAGAGATATCAAACCAAACACATAGGTACTTGTTAGAGAACAAGTGTACCGGACAGACCCACCGTGAGTTTGACACATGGAACCATGCGATGGTAGTCACAGTCAGTACTCACAGTGATGGTGGTGAGTGTGATTCTTAGAACTAAAATCACTGCACTCAACACATGTCGTTGGGCACACTTTGACATCATCAAACGCAGTCCTGAAACATGGGTTGTTATAAAGGTGATGATTGGGTGGCTTTGACACATGGGGCTTTTGAGGGGTGAGTGATAGATATGGGATTTGTCCCTCCTGAGGGAGTTTGATATCCATGGCCACTTGATGAGTAGGATTGAGAAAGGCGTGCATGCATGTGTGAATCAGTATATGATACTGATGTCATACATATCTCTTCCAGTCTACTCTGAGATCAAGGAAGTGAATGAACATTGACAGGATGACTGTTCCATGCCTCGAGTTTATTCGGGATATCAGTGACAAAGGAATTATACATTCGTTGTAACACCATTCACGGATTGTAGGATGAAAGTTGTTCTCCAACTTTCTACTTTCACTTGGGTAGCACTGATGTGTGACTAGGCACCGCTCTTTGCTTGTGAAGTCATAAGTGTTATGAACTTTCACTGCCAACGTGAAATGGACCTGCAGGGTCACACACATAGGATTTAACCTGGAAGAGGAGTTTTGTCCACAAAGCAATGTTTAGATTGATTACTAAAGGAGTTTCGTAGTTCAATTAAACACTCAATCAGTCGATGGCTCAATATTGTATGGTTCAAGGTGTTGGACGCATTGATTGGAGTATCGGATTGATTGAAATCGCATTTGACTGATTTTTGCCCAACCTGTGCTCCCAACCGGTCGGATGAGGTTGCTGAACCGGTCGGCTGGAGTGTCCAGGCCGATCGTCTCATGCCCAGGTTGAAACGATCGGTTCAAGGGTTGAACTGATCGGCTCAACTGGTGCAACCGACCAGTTGGGAAAGTCATGTCGGCAAGAATTTTCCTTTCGTTTCAAATTGCCCAATTCGATTGGGAATAATATTGGTATTCGATACCAATTGGGAAAGAAATAAGGAAAGTCTTTTTGAGCCAGATTAGGACCATGAACCGATCGGTTCAGGGCACCAACCGATCGGTTGGAATGCCCCAAACGATCGGCTCAGGTCCAACCGATCGTCTCAATGGCCGAACCGATCGGTTCAGTTGTGAACCGATCATTTCAAGTTGCGAAACGGTTGCTTTTTGTGGAAAATTCTCGAACCCTTCTACTCCTGCTTTAGTCCCGCATAGCCCGGGATGGAGAACCCTGTCCCATGACTCTCCTATATATAGGGGTATTGGGGGCTTCTCAAAGTACAGCTCAGTGCAACCAGTTGCTCTGCAAGTTGTCGTTCTCTCTGGTTTTGGTAACCGTGAGAGAGCCCGAGAAAGTGCTTCCCACAAAAGGGAGGTGCAGCAAGGGAAAGACAACTGTAGTTGCAACAGGAGGCAGGAGAGCGTGTTGGCGACTAGTACGTCAACAGGAGGGTGTGACTCCTTCCACTTCCTTGTGGGACAAGGAGAGTGGAGTTCCAGGTGGTCCGTGTGGACTACTACAGAGGCGGGAGGACACCGCCGCTTAGGAGGACAACTGTCATCCGACAGTCCGGTAGGAGGAGGAGTCGTCAGTCCCGGTGCGACCACGAGCTGCACAGACACCGTCCAAGACCGGAGTTGAAGACCGCACATTGCGCGAGGTATTGTCACCGAGCAAGCCTCGGGACAAGGTATGATTCCACAAACCATCCTTTCCTATTATATAGACGTTGACGCGTTTCCTCGGTATGGGTTGGGGGAGAAAATTTTTGTTTCCGCTGCCTTCTCTGTCTCCCCTAAAACCCAATAGTGGCATCAGAGCCACGTCAACTGCTCTATATTTTAGGAATATCGATATGATCGATTTTGGTTTGTCGCCTTTATTTATTGCATGCGATGCGAATAATATTGGCTTTATGCATGTCCAATCCTAAATCCACAAATCCCAAATTACATATATGATATGTATTATTAATGAACTCGATACGCGTCGCCCTTAAATGAGTTTTGTGGTGGATGTATGTAGCGTGATTATGGCCTATAAACCCCTATCTGTGTGTGGTTGTTTGTGGTTGCTTGCATCTCGGTCTGCGCACCGATCTTCCCTCTCTTATTCCTGATGTAACTCGAAATAATTCGAGATTCTTCCTACCTTTGCTCCCCCCAAATGTAAATCGGGGTTTCTCCTTTAAAGCAACGCAATAAATAGAATAGGATTTTATTTCCTGTTATGTCAAAGACCAGCGGATATCAAGACGACTGCTCAGATGATCAGTTCAAGGAGTGAATCGATCGGTTGACCTTCCAGACGGTCGGTTCAAGGAGTGAACTGATCGGTTGATGATCGGTTCGAGGAGCGAGACGAGCAGGTGGCGGACATGACGAGATGCACGATGACCAGGCGAATCGATCGGTTGGAGGAGCCAACCGATCGGCTAGTGGCACCCAGACGACCGGCTGGAGAGTACAGATCATTCATGTGATGAGTTGATCAACTCAGAAGGCAAAGGCACAGATTTCATCTTGTACAGGTTGCATGTGATGTAGACCTAGATGACCGTGATTCCTCTTGGCTCGAGGAATCACATTAGGATGGACATAATCATCGTTCTTTATCGTTTGTGCATGTTTTCTGTGGGATATAGCATGTATATGATACGTACTATGTATTGTGGTGATTGGATATGTATATGTATATAAAACCAAATCCCTCATTAAATATTAAGTTTTAGATGCCTTCCAAATGCGACACACGTGAAAAGCTTGATCGACCAAGTGTGGGCACGCCCAAGCGTGGTGCACCGTCTATCTCGTGGAAGCGTGAAGGATGAATGTGTGGGTCTGCCCAAGCAGGGTGCATATTCATCGTGTTTGCTTTGGGTTGGACTTAACAAGGTGACCTAGATAGGATCTAGCACCTTGAGGCATGGAGATGATCATTGCAAGGAGTTGTAGATGACATCTTATCAAGAGTTGCATATGATGCAATTGGAAAAAGTTGTCTACCTGAGAGATCTATGTTGTGGGTGACAGCCCAAGCTGGTCCATGACTTAGAGGATTTCAGGATCTTGCCCACTAGAAGGTTGTACGCTGCAATCTTCCGAATTGATGGTGAGGGCTATCAATTTGAAGTAAAATAGTGGGAGCGATAATTAATTAAAGGCCTAATTATATCGTCAAATTTTCAAATCAATCAAATAAGTCAAAAAAAATGAGTTTTGGACTAAAATTGCATATTTTCCTTTTTGTAGTTCAAATGGCAACAAACAACAACAACTTTTCTTTGCGATCGGTCCTTGACAAGGACAAGCTAAATGGGACAAACTTCCACGACTGGTATCGGACATTGAGAATTGTTCTCACTCAAGAGCGTAAGCTCTATGTCCTGGATACTCCAATTCCAGAGGAACCCGCTCCTAATGCACCAAGGACAGAAAGGGATGCTTACAAGAAGCATTCTGATGATGCCATTGATGCAAAGTGCTTGATGCTATGTTCAATGAACCATGAGTTGCAGAGGCAACATGAGAACATGGGTGTCATAGAGATGATTCTGCATCTCAGGAACATGTATGAAGATCAGGCACGGCAAGAGAGGTACAATGTTTCTAGGGCGTTGTTCAAGTGCGTCATGACAGAAGGAGATCCAGTTGGTCCTCACACACTCAAGATGATTGGGTATGTGGAGAACCTGCAGAGACTGGGATTTCCACTGAGCCAAGAGTTGGCTACTGACGTGATACTGCAATCGTTGCCAGAATCTTACAGTCAGTTTGTGATGAACTACAACATGAACAACTTTGATAGGCCACTGTCAGAGTTGTTGGGCATGTTGAGGACAGCCGAGTTATAGATGAAGAAGGACAAGCCTAAGTCTGTGATGGTGATCACGAGCAAGAAAGGCAAGTCCAAGCGCAAGGGCAAGGGCAAAGCTAAGAAAGGTTCTGAAGATAGCCAGGAGTCCAAGCCATCTTCAGCTCTCAAGGCCAAGGGAGGCGTGACCAAGAAAGGAAATTGCCACCATTGTCAAAAACCAGGACATTGGAAAAGGAATTGTCCTCTCTACCTGGAAGAACAAAAGAAGAAGGAGGCGACTGAAACCTCTACTTAAAGGTGTCATGAAAGTAAACTTGTAACACTTTTGAGATATATGATATCAAGATGTAAAGTGTAAAGCATTCTTACTTGGGGCAAGTGTTGCCTTTATAGATAGGAATACTTTAGTTTATTTTCAGCCAATACGGCATGTAATATAGTTATGAACTGCTATTTCATACTTGCCAATAGATAGAAACACTTTATTTTTTCATATTGTATGACAATGATGGCAATTAATAAAGTTTTGTTTTCAATCTTAAAGATATGATCTTTGTGGCAATGCCTTATTTATCTTGTGATATTTGATATGCATAAGATAAGACGATACCTAAAAGTTATAGATAACTCAAACAATTTAATTAGCATTAATCATGAGAAATTCATTTCTAGTTTCCATGTGATGGATTAGACTAGACTCTTTTGGTTAGAGAACCAGTAAGGGACATGAATATCTTGGACATGATTAATCAATCTTCACTAAAGTAGTGGAAGAGTGATTATCCTATTAGGTATAATACATGTGATGTATTTACATACCTATTGGAATAAATGCTAATACTTCAAATGGTGTTTAGAGAAATACCAATATGAATGTCTTGAAATGTTCAAGATTATCATAAATGAAGTACATATTTGGTAAAGTATTAATTCTTGATGAGATCAATGAATGAAATACTTGGACCAAATGTTTGAGATCCTTATGAGTGATTATGATAGTGTATCATAGTGAACTCATGATTAAGGCATGGTGATGTCTGAATCAAGAAGGAATCATACTCTAAGGAGTTAGATAATGATTATCAAATAACTAAATTCTTCTTAATAAAAGAATACCCCATACTAATAAAAGAAATTAAGAATCACAAGGGTTGTGAGTTCTTATATCTTTAACAGATACACCTCAATTATCTATGTGATGAGTTGTTCATGTGATGAGTCAACTATCAAGATGAATATGAGGAACCGAATCTTGAGTTATGGTTTATGACCTTTACATCCTAAATGACATCCATGTGAACCATAAGGTGTGACCTTGATGGTAGCACTCATTGGATTATATCCATAAGTGCAAATGAGTCTTAAGTGTTAAGACACATGGATAACATTTTGAGAAGGATGATGCTTGTTGATTGCAACTTAATGACTAATACATTTGGCATATGGATACTAAAACCGCATTCCTATGAGGAATAAAACCACGATGTGTACGTGACACAACCTATAAGGTTTATGAATCCACTAATGCAAATGAAGTCTATAAGTTACAATGGACTAATCAATGTGATTGATTGAGTACAAGCAACTCAAAATTGGATCTTTATTTTGATAATATAGTCAAAGGGTTTGACTGATATGTCAAAGATAAAGAAGTAATCTGTGATTTAGTGGGAGCGTATTCACATTCCACATATTGATGTGAAATGGAATTGTTCTAGAATGGAAATCCAAAAGTGGAAATTATCTTTGAGGAAGATAGAGATGTTTCCTATGTGATAGGAATAGAGATCAATAGAGATAGTTCTCGAAAATCTCTTGACCTGAAAGAGAAAGCATACATTGGCAATCTGTACTGAAGTGTTCAGTATGCACAGATTCAGTGGGAGAAAACTTGTCCATGTTACATGGATATTAGTATCCCAAGGCCAAGTGTCCAATTATTATGAAGAATGGGAACACTAAGAATAGATATGGATCTATCATGTATGTAATCATCCCATTATCTTGCATGTATGACATGGCAAGAATAAAATGCATTCATCATCTTGTATGTAGGACATGGCAATATGATGTGCTCATCCTGATAACTCGTATGTGTGACATGACGAGTGGATGTCTGTCTGCTTCCAGTAAGTGTTACTGGAATACCATGAGAACTTGATAAGTGCTTGTGAAGCACTAGTTCTATGGAGAAGAGTTCGATGTAAAGAGTTACATTGATGCGAACTTCCGAAAGGACAGAAAATTAATCGCAATATATATACATGAGATATATAAAAGTGAATGTTTGTTGATAATTGGAAGTGTTCCAATAAAGCCATTTAAAAGGGAAATGTCGAGTATCTATGTGTTAGTGAACAGCAGTGGATACTATATGGATCTGAAAGTTCATGAGATGAACTTATATTCCACTCATTGATGACAAGTCTGGAATCCTTGATCATGCAATGTAGCTAAAGGTTAGCAAATGGAATACAAGATCGCATATTACGGCAACTCCATCTCATATGTGTGACGTACAGTGAAGAGATGAGAGACATGCAATTTATACAGACTTTGGCAAGGTGTTGCCATTACTCACTATGTTGACACTACAGCACAGTAACATGTGGGACATGTTTGAAGATCACTATGAATATGATTCATGGGTGATTGGCTCGCAGTGCAAGTGGGAGTCTGTTGGTATGTATGCCCTGAGAGCCAATCATGTGATGATTGGTGGGATACATTAAGATTGATTTGATAAACATCAAAGGCAAGCTTCCAATTCATTCTGGTTCAGTCATATGAGATAGTGATAGAACAGATTGAATGTCTAGAGAATGACAGTACTCAATGACGTATGCTTTCAGGTTGAGGACCTGGACGATGAGATCATACGGATGCTAAGAGTTTGTACATTCTTGTTATGTCCCTAGTCGGATGTCATTGTGGAAGGTAGATAGACAACAATGACACACAAGACTAGATTGTGGTGTTGGTTGATGACAGAATCTCATTAGTCATGATATAGAGATATCAAACCAAACACATAGGTACTTGTTAGAGAACAAGTGTACCGGACAGACCCACCGTGAGTTTGACACATGGAACCATGCGATGGTAGTCACAGTCAGTACTCACAGTGATGGTGGTGAGTGTGATTCTTAGAACTAAAATCACTGCACTCAACACATGTCGTTGGGCACACTTTGACATCATCAAACGCAGTCCTGAAACATGGGTTGTTATAAAGGTGATGATTGGGTGGCTTTGACACATGGGGCTTTTGAGGGGTGAGTGATAGATATGGGATTTGTCCCTCCTGAGGGAGTTTGATATCCATGGCCACTTGATGAGTAGGATTGAGAAAGGCGTGCATGCATGTGTGAATCAGTATATGATACTGATGTCATACATATCTCTTCCAGTCTACTCTGAGATCAAGGAAGTGAATGAACATTGACAGGATGACTGTTCCATGCCTCGAGTTTATTCGGGATATCAGTGACAAAGGAATTATACATTCGTTGTAACACCATTCACGGATTGTAGGATGAAAGTTGTTCTCCAACTTTCTACTTTCACTTGGGTAGCACTGATGTGTGACTAGGCACCGCTCTTTGCTTGTGAAGTCATAAGTGTTATGAACTTTCACTGCCAACGTGAAATGGACCTGCAGGGTCACACACATAGGATTTAACCTGGAAGAGGAGTTTTGTCCACAAAGCAATGTTTAGATTGATTACTAAAGGAGTTTTGTAGTTCAATTAAACACTCAATCAGTCGATGGCTCAATATTGTATGGTTCAAGGTGTTGGACGCATTGATTGGAGTATCGGATTGATTGAAATCGCATTTGACTGATTTTTGCCCAACCTGTGCTCCCAACCGGTCGGATGAGGTTGCTGAACCGGTCGGCTGGAGTGTCCAGGCCGATCGTCTCATGCCCAGGTTGAAACGATCGGTTCAAGGGTTGAACTGATCGGCTCAACTGGTGCAACCGACCAGTTGGGAAAGTCATGTCGGCAAGAATTTTCCTTTCGTTTCAAATTGCCCAATTCGATTGGGAATAATATTGGTATTCGATACCAATTGGGAAAGAAATAAGGAAAGTCTTTTTGAGCCAGATTAGGACCATGAACCGATCGGTTCAGGGCACCAACCGATCGGTTGGAATGCCCCAAACGATCGGCTCAGGTCCAACCGATCGTCTCAATGGCCGAACCGATCGGTTCAGTTGTGAACCGATCATTTCAAGTTGCGAAACGGTTGCTTTTTGTGGAAAATTCTCGAACCCTTCTACTCCTGCTTTAGTCCCGCATAGCCCGGGATGGAGAACCCTGTCCCATGACTCTCCTATATATAGGGGTATTGGGGGCTTCTCAAAGTACAGCTCAGTGCAACCAGTTGCTCTGCAAGTTGTCGTTCTCTCTGGTTTTGGTAACCGTGAGAGAGCCCGAGAAAGTGCTTCCCACAAAAGGGAGGTGCAGCAAGGGAAAGACAACTGTAGTTGCAACAGGAGGCAGGAGAGCGTGTTGGCGACTAGTACGTCAACAGGAGGGTGTGACTCCTTCCACTTCCTTGTGGGACAAGGAGAGTGGAGTTCCAGGTGGTCCGTGTGGACTACTACAGAGGCGGGAGGACACCGCCGCTTAGGAGGACAACTGTCATCCGACAGTCCGGTAGGAGGAGGAGTCGTCAGTCCCGGTGCGACCACGAGCTGCACAGACACCGTCCAAGACCGGAGTTGAAGACCGCACATTGCGCGAGGTATTGTCACCGAGCAAGCCTCGGGACAAGGTATGATTCCACAAACCATCCTTTCCTATTATATAGACGTTGACGCGTTTCCTCGGTATGGGTTGGGGGAGAAAATTTTTGTTTCCGCTGCCTTCTCTGTCTCCCCTAAAACCCAATAGTGGCATCAGAGCCACGTCAACTGCTCTATATTTTAGGAATATCGATATGATCGATTTTGGTTTGTCGCCTTTATTTATTGCATGCGATGCGAATAATATTGGCTTTATGCATGTCCAATCCTAAATCCACAAATCCCAAATTACATATATGATATGTATTATTAATGAACTCGATACGCGTCGCCCTTAAATGAGTTTTGTGGTGGATGTATGTAGCATGATTATGGCCTATAAACCCCTATCTGTGTGTGGTTGTTTGTGGTTGCTTGCATCTCGGTCTGCGCACCGATCTTCCCTCTCTTATTCCTGATGTAACTCGAAATAATTCGAGATTCTTCCTACCTTTGCTCCCCCCAAATGTAAATCGGGGTTTCTCCTTTAAAGCAACGCAATAAATAGAATAGGATTTTATTTCCTGTTATGTCAAAGACCAGCGGATATCAAGACGACTGCTCAGACGATCAGTTCAAGGAGTGAATCGATCGGTTGACCTTCCAGACGGTCGGTTCAAGGAGTGAACTGATCGGTTGATGATCGGTTCGAGGAGCGAGACGAGCAGGTGGCGGACATGACGAGATGCACGATGACCAGGCGAATCGATCGGTTGGAGGAGCCAACCGATCGGCTAGTGGCACCCAGACGACCGGCTGGAGAGTACAGATCATTCATGTGATGAGTTGATCAACTCAGAAGGCAAAGGCACAGATTTCATCTTGTACAGGTTGCATGTGATGTAGACCTAGATGACCGTGATTCCTCTTGGCTCGAGGAATCACATTAGGATGGCCATAATCATCGTTCTTTATCGTTTGTGCATGTTTTCTGTGGGATATAGCATGTATATGATACGTACTATGTATTGTGGTGATTGGATATGTATATGTATATAAAACCAAATCCCTCATTAAATATTAAGTTTTAGATGCCTTCCAAATGCGACACACGTGAAAAGCTTGATCGACCAAGTGTGGGCACGCCCAAGCGTGGTGCACCGTCTATCTCGTGGAAGCGTGAAGGATGAATGTGTGGGTCTGCCCAAGCAGGGTGCATATTCATCGTGTTTGCTTTGGGTTGGACTTAACAAGGTGACCTAGATAGGATCTAGCACCTTGAGGCATGGAGATGATCATTGCAAGGAGTTGTAGATGACATCTTATCAAGAGTTGCATATGATGCAATTGGAAAAAGTTGTCTACCTGAGAGATCTATGTTGTGGGTGACAGCCCAAGCTGGTCCATGACTTAGAGGATTTCAGGATCTTGCCCACTAGAAGGTTGTACGCTGCAATCTTCCGAATTGATGGTGAGGGCTATCAATTTGAAGTAAAATAGTGGGAGCGATAATTAATTAAAGGCCTAATTATATCGTCAAATTTTCAAATCAATCAAATAAGTCAAAAAAAATGAGTTTTGGACTAAAATTGCATATTTTCCTTTTTGTAGTTCAAATGGCAACAAACAACAACAACTTTTCTTTGCGATCGGTCCTTGACAAGGACAAGCTAAATGGGACAAACTTCCACGACTGGTATCGGACATTGAGAATTGTTCTCACTCAAGAGCGTAAGCTCTATGTCCTGGATACTCCAATTCCAGAGGAACCCGCTCCTAATGCACCAAGGACAGAAAGGGATGCTTACAAGAAGCATTCTGATGATGCCATTGATGCAAAGTGCTTGATGCTATGTTCAATGAACCATGAGTTGCAGAGGCAACATGAGAACATGGGTGTCATAGAGATGATTCTGCATCTCAGGAACATGTATGAAGATCAGGCACGGCAAGAGAGGTACAATGTTTCTAGGGCGTTGTTCAAGTGCGTCATGACAGAAGGAGATCCAGTTGGTCCTCACACACTCAAGATGATTGGGTATGTGGAGAACCTGCAGAGACTGGGATTTCCACTGAGCCAAGAGTTGGCTACTGACGTGATACTGCAATCGTTGCCAGAATCTTACAGTCAGTTTGTGATGAACTACAACATGAACAACTTTGATAGGCCACTGTCAGAGTTGTTGGGCATGTTGAGGACAGCCGAGTTATAGATGAAGAAGGACAAGCCTAAGTCTGTGATGGTGATCACGAGCAAGAAAGGCAAGTCCAAGCGCAAGGGCAAGGGCAAAGCTAAGAAAGGTTCTGAAGATAGCCAGGAGTCCAAGCCATCTTCAGCTCTCAAGGCCAAGGGAGGCGTGACCAAGAAAGGAAATTGCCACCATTGTCAAAAACCAGGACATTGGAAAAGGAATTGTCCTCTCTACCTGGAAGAACAAAAGAAGAAGGAGGCGACTGAAACCTCTACTTAAAGGTGTCATGAAAGTAAACTTGTAACACTTTTGAGATATATGATATCAAGATGTAAAGTGTAAAGCATTCTTACTTGGGGCAAGTGTTGCCTTTATAGATAGGAATACTTTAGTTTATTTTCAGCCAATACGGCATGTAATATAGTTATGAACTGCTATTTCATACTTGCCAATAGATAGAAACACTTTATTTTTTCATATTGTATGACAATGATGGCAATTAATAAAGTTTTGTTTTCAATCTTAAAGATATGATCTTTGTGGCAATGCCTTATTTATCTTGTGATATTTGATATGCATAAGATAAGACGATACCTAAAAGTTATAGATAACTCAAACAATTTAATTAGCATTAATCATGAGAAATTCATTTCTAGTTTCCATGTGATGGATTAGACTAGACTCTTTTGGTTAGAGAACCAGTAAGGGACATGAATATCTTGGACATGATTAATCAATCTTCACTAAAGTAGTGGAAGAGTGATTATCCTATTAGGTATAATACATGTGATGTATTTACATACCTATTGGAATAAATGCTAATACTTCAAATGGTGTTTAGAGAAATACCAATATGAATGTCTTGAAATGTTCAAGATTATCATAAATGAAGTACATATTTGGTAAAGTATTAATTCTTGATGAGATCAATGAATGAAATACTTGGACCAAATGTTTGAGATCCTTATGAGTGATTATGATAGTGTATCATAGTGAACTCATGATTAAGGCATGGTGATGTCTGAATCAAGAAGGAATCATACTCTAAGGAGTTAGATAATGATTATCAAATAACTAAATTCTTCTTAATAAAAGAATACCCCATACTAATAAAAGAAATTAAGAATCACAAGGGTTGTGAGTTCTTATATCTTTAACAGATACACCTCAATTATCTATGTGATGAGTTGTTCATGTGATGAGTCAACTATCAAGATGAATATGAGGAACCGAATCTTGAGTTATGGTTTATGACCTTTACATCCTAAATGACATCCATGTGAACCATAAGGTGTGACCTTGATGGTAGCACTCATTGGATTATATCCATAAGTGCAAATGAGTCTTAAGTGTTAAGACACATGGATAACATTTTGAGAAGGATGATGCTTGTTGATTGCAACTTAATGACTAATACATTTGGCATATGGATACTAAAACCGCATTCCTATGAGGAATAAAACCACGATGTGTACGTGACACAACCTATAAGGTTTATGAATCCACTAATGCAAATGAAGTCTATAAGTTACAATGGACTAATCAATGTGATTGATTGAGTACAAGCAACTCAAAATTGGATCTTTATTTTGATAATATAGTCAAAGGGTTTGACTGATATGTCAAAGATAAAGAAGTAATCTGTGATTTAGTGGGAGCGTATTCACATTCCACATATTGATGTGAAATGGAATTGTTCTAGAATGGAAATCCAAAAGTGGAAATTATCTTTGAGGAAGATAGAGATGTTTCCTATGTGATAGGAATAGAGATCAATAGAGATAGTTCTCGAAAATCTCTTGACCTGAAAGAGAAAGCATACATTGGCAATCTGTACTGAAGTGTTCAGTATGCACAGATTCAGTGGGAGAAAACTTGTCCATGTTACATGGATATTAGTATCCCAAGGCCAAGTGTCCAATTATTATGAAGAATGGGAACACTAAGAATAGATATGGATCTATCATGTATGTAATCATCCCATTATCTTGCATGTATGACATGGCAAGAATAAAATGCATTCATCATCTTGTATGTAGGACATGGCAATATGATGTGCTCATCCTGATAACTCGTATGTGTGACATGACGAGTGGATGTCTGTCTGCTTCCAGTAAGTGTTACTGGAATACCATGAGAACTTGATAAGTGCTTGTGAAGCACTAGTTCTATGGAGAAGAGTTCGATGTAAAGAGTTACATTGATGCGAACTTCCGAAAGGACAGAAAATTAATCGCAATATATATACATGAGATATATAAAAGTGAATGTTTGTTGATAATTGGAAGTGTTCCAATAAAGCCATTTAAAAGGGAAATGTCGAGTATCTATGTGTTAGTGAACAGCAGTGGATACTATATGGATCTGAAAGTTCATGAGATGAACTTATATTCCACTCATTGATGACAAGTCTGGAATCCTTGATCATGCAATGTAGCTAAAGGTTAGCAAATGGAATACAAGATCGCATATTACGGCAACTCCATCTCATATGTGTGACGTACAGTGAAGAGATGAGAGACATGCAATTTATACAGACTTTGGCAAGGTGTTGCCATTACTCACTATGTTGACACTACAGCACAGTAACATGTGGGACATGTTTGAAGATCACTATGAATATGATTCATGGGTGATTGGCTCGCAGTGCAAGTGGGAGTCTGTTGGTATGTATGCCCTGAGAGCCAATCATGTGATGATTGGTGGGATACATTAAGATTGATTTGATAAACATCAAAGGCAAGCTTCCAATTCATTCTGGTTCAGTCATATGAGATAGTGATAGAACAGATTGAATGTCTAGAGAATGACAGTACTCAATGACGTATGCTTTCAGGTTGAGGACCTGGACGATGAGATCATACGGATGCTAAGAGTTTGTACATTCTTGTTATGTCCCTAGTCGGATGTCATTGTGGAAGGTAGATAGACAACAATGACACACAAGACTAGATTGTGGTGTTGGTTGATGACAGAATCTCATTAGTCATGATATAGAGATATCAAACCAAACACATAGGTACTTGTTAGAGAACAAGTGTACCGGACAGACCCACCGTGAGTTTGACACATGGAACCATGCGATGGTAGTCACAGTCAGTACTCACAGTGATGGTGGTGAGTGTGATTCTTAGAACTAAAATCACTGCACTCAACACATGTCGTTGGGCACACTTTGACATCATCAAACGCAGTCCTGAAACATGGGTTGTTATAAAGGTGATGATTGGGTGGCTTTGACACATGGGGCTTTTGAGGGGTGAGTGATAGATATGGGATTTGTCCCTCCTGAGGGAGTTTGATATCCATGGCCACTTGATGAGTAGGATTGAGAAAGGCGTGCATGCATGTGTGAATCAGTATATGATACTGATGTCATACATATCTCTTCCAGTCTACTCTGAGATCAAGGAAGTGAATGAACATTGACAGGATGACTGTTCCATGCCTCGAGTTTATTCGGGATATCAGTGACAAAGGAATTATACATTCGTTGTAACACCATTCACGGATTGTAGGATGAAAGTTGTTCTCCAACTTTCTACTTTCACTTGGGTAGCACTGATGTGTGACTAGGCACCGCTCTTTGCTTGTGAAGTCATAAGTGTTATGAACTTTCACTGCCAACGTGAAATGGACCTGCAGGGTCACACACATAGGATTTAACCTGGAAGAGGAGTTTTGTCCACAAAGCAATGTTTAGATTGATTACTAAAGGAGTTTTGTAGTTCAATTAAACACTCAATCAGTCGATGGCTCAATATTGTATGGTTCAAGGTGTTGGACGCATTGATTGGAGTATCGGATTGATTGAAATCGCATTTGACTGATTTTTGCCCAACCTGTGCTCCCAACCGGTCGGATGAGGTTGCTGAACCGGTCGGCTGGAGTGTCCAGGCCGATCGTCTCATGCCCAGGTTGAAACGATCGGTTCAAGGGTTGAACTGATCGGCTCAACTGGTGCAACCGACCAGTTGGGAAAGTCATGTCGGCAAGAATTTTCCTTTCGTTTCAAATTGCCCAATTCGATTGGGAATAATATTGGTATTCGATACCAATTGGGAAAGAAATAAGGAAAGTCTTTTTGAGCCAGATTAGGACCATGAACCGATCGGTTCAGGGCACCAACCGATCGGTTGGAATGCCCCAAACGATCGGCTCAGGTCCAACCGATCGTCTCAATGGCCGAACCGATCGGTTCAGTTGTGAACCGATCATTTCAAGTTGCGAAACGGTTGCTTTTTGTGGAAAATTCTCGAACCCTTCTACTCCTGCTTTAGTCCCGCATAGCCCGGGATGGAGAACCCTGTCCCATGACTCTCCTATATATAGGGGTATTGGGGGCTTCTCAAAGTACAGCTCAGTGCAACCAGTTGCTCTGCAAGTTGTCGTTCTCTCTGGTTTTGGTAACCGTGAGAGAGCCCGAGAAAGTGCTTCCCACAAAAGGGAGGTGCAGCAAGGGAAAGACAACTGTAGTTGCAACAGGAGGCAGGAGAGCGTGTTGGCGACTAGTACGTCAACAGGAGGGTGTGACTCCTTCCACTTCCTTGTGGGACAAGGAGAGTGGAGTTCCAGGTGGTCCGTGTGGACTACTACAGAGGCGGGAGGACACCGCCGCTTAGGAGGACAACTGTCATCCGACAGTCCGGTAGGAGGAGGAGTCGTCAGTCCCGGTGCGACCACGAGCTGCACAGACACCGTCCAAGACCGGAGTTGAAGACCGCACATTGCGCGAGGTATTGTCACCGAGCAAGCCTCGGGACAAGGTATGATTCCACAAACCATCCTTTCCTATTATATAGACGTTGACGCATTTCCTCGGTATGGGTTGGGGGAGAAAATTTTTGTTTCCGCTGCCTTCTCTGTCTCCCCTAAAACCCAATAGTGGCATCAGAGCCACGTCAACTGCTCTATATTTTAGGAATATCGATATGATCGATTTTGGTTTGTCGCCTTTATTTATTGCATGCGATGCGAATAATATTGGCTTTATGCATGTCCAATCCTAAATCCACAAATCCCAAATTACATATATGATATGTATTATTAATGAACTCGATACGCGTCGCCCTTAAATGAGTTTTGTGGTGGATGTATGTAGCATGATTATGGCCTATAAACCCCTATCTGTGTGTGGTTGTTTGTGGTTGCTTGCATCTCGGTCTGCGCACCGATCTTCCCTCTCTTATTCCTGATGTAACTCGAAATAATTCGAGATTCTTCCTACCTTTGCTCCCCCCAAATGTAAATCGGGGTTTCTCCTTTAAAGCAACGCAATAAATAGAATAGGATTTTATTTCCTGTTATGTCAAAGACCAGCGGATATCAAGACGACTGCTCAGACGATCAGTTCAAGGAGTGAATCGATCGGTTGACCTTCCAGACGGTCGGTTCAAGGAGTGAACTGATCGGTTGATGATCGGTTCGAGGAGCGAGACGAGCAGGTGGCGGACATGACGAGATGCACGATGACCAGGCGAATCGATCGGTTGGAGGAGCCAACCGATCGGCTAGTGGCACCCAGACGACCGGCTGGAGAGTACAGATCATTCATGTGATGAGTTGATCAACTCAGAAGGCAAAGGCACAGATTTCATCTTGTACAGGTTGCATGTGATGTAGACCTAGATGACCGTGATTCCTCTTGGCTCGAGGAATCACATTAGGATGGCCATAATCATCGTTCTTTATCGTTTGTGCATGTTTTCTGTGGGATATAGCATGTATATGATACGTACTATGTATTGTGGTGATTGGATATGTATATGTATATAAAACCAAATCCCTCATTAAATATTAAGTTTTAGATGCCTTCCAAATGCGACACACGTGAAAAGCTTGATCGACCAAGTGTGGGCACGCCCAAGCGTGGTGCACCGTCTATCTCGTGGAAGCGTGAAGGATGAATGTGTGGGTCTGCCCAAGCAGGGTGCATATTCATCGTGTTTGCTTTGGGTTGGACTTAACAAGGTGACCTAGATAGGATCTAGCACCTTGAGGCATGGAGATGATCATTGCAAGGAGTTGTAGATGACATCTTATCAAGAGTTGCATATGATGCAATTGGAAAAAGTTGTCTACCTGAGAGATCTATGTTGTGGGTGACAGCCCAAGCTGGTCCATGACTTAGAGGATTTCAGGATCTTGCCCACTAGAAGGTTGTACGCTGCAATCTTCCGAATTGATGGTGAGGGCTATCAATTTGAAGTAAAATAGTGGGAGCGATAATTAATTAAAGGCCTAATTATATCGTCAAATTTTCAAATCAATCAAATAAGTCAAAAAAAATGAGTTTTGGACTAAAATTGCATATTTTCCTTTTTGTAGTTCAAATGGCAACAAACAACAACAACTTTTCTTTGCGATCGGTCCTTGACAAGGACAAGCTAAATGGGACAAACTTCCACGACTGGTATCGGACATTGAGAATTGTTCTCACTCAAGAGCGTAAGCTCTATGTCCTGGATACTCCAATTCCAGAGGAACCCGCTCCTAATGCACCAAGGACAGAAAGGGATGCTTACAAGAAGCATTCTGATGATGCCATTGATGCAAAGTGCTTGATGCTATGTTCAATGAACCATGAGTTGCAGAGGCAACATGAGAACATGGGTGTCATAGAGATGATTCTGCATCTCAGGAACATGTATGAAGATCAGGCACGGCAAGAGAGGTACAATGTTTCTAGGGCGTTGTTCAAGTGCGTCATGACAGAAGGAGATCCAGTTGGTCCTCACACACTCAAGATGATTGGGTATGTGGAGAACCTGCAGAGACTGGGATTTCCACTGAGCCAAGAGTTGGCTACTGACGTGATACTGCAATCGTTGCCAGAATCTTACAGTCAGTTTGTGATGAACTACAACATGAACAACTTTGATAGGCCACTGTCAGAGTTGTTGGGCATGTTGAGGACAGCCGAGTTATAGATGAAGAAGGACAAGCCTAAGTCTGTGATGGTGATCACGAGCAAGAAAGGCAAGTCCAAGCGCAAGGGCAAGGGCAAAGCTAAGAAAGGTTCTGAAGATAGCCAGGAGTCCAAGCCATCTTCAGCTCTCAAGGCCAAGGGAGGCGTGACCAAGAAAGGAAATTGCCACCATTGTCAAAAACCAGGACATTGGAAAAGGAATTGTCCTCTCTACCTGGAAGAACAAAAGAAGAAGGAGGCGACTGAAACCTCTACTTAAAGGTGTCATGAAAGTAAACTTGTAACACTTTTGAGATATATGATATCAAGATGTAAAGTGTAAAGCATTCTTACTTGGGGCAAGTGTTGCCTTTATAGATAGGAATACTTTAGTTTATTTTCAGCCAATACGGCATGTAATATAGTTATGAACTGCTATTTCATACTTGCCAATAGATAGAAACACTTTATTTTTTCATATTGTATGACAATGATGGCAATTAATAAAGTTTTGTTTTCAATCTTAAAGATATGATCTTTGTGGCAATGCCTTATTTATCTTGTGATATTTGATATGCATAAGATAAGACGATACCTAAAAGTTATAGATAACTCAAACAATTTAATTAGCATTAATCATGAGAAATTCATTTCTAGTTTCCATGTGATGGATTAGACTAGACTCTTTTGGTTAGAGAACCAGTAAGGGACATGAATATCTTGGACATGATTAATCAATCTTCACTAAAGTAGTGGAAGAGTGATTATCCTATTAGGTATAATACATGTGATGTATTTACATACCTATTGGAATAAATGCTAATACTTCAAATGGTGTTTAGAGAAATACCAATATGAATGTCTTGAAATGTTCAAGATTATCATAAATGAAGTACATATTTGGTAAAGTATTAATTCTTGATGAGATCAATGAATGAAATACTTGGACCAAATGTTTGAGATCCTTATGAGTGATTATGATAGTGTATCATAGTGAACTCATGATTAAGGCATGGTGATGTCTGAATCAAGAAGGAATCATACTCTAAGGAGTTAGATAATGATTATCAAATAACTAAATTCTTCTTAATAAAAGAATACCCCATACTAATAAAAGAAATTAAGAATCACAAGGGTTGTGAGTTCTTATATCTTTAACAGATACACCTCAATTATCTATGTGATGAGTTGTTCATGTGATGAGTCAACTATCAAGATGAATATGAGGAACCGAATCTTGAGTTATGGTTTATGACCTTTACATCCTAAATGACATCCATGTGAACCATAAGGTGTGACCTTGATGGTAGCACTCATTGGATTATATCCATAAGTGCAAATGAGTCTTAAGTGTTAAGACACATGGATAACATTTTGAGAAGGATGATGCTTGTTGATTGCAACTTAATGACTAATACATTTGGCATATGGATACTAAAACCGCATTCCTATGAGGAATAAAACCACGATGTGTACGTGACACAACCTATAAGGTTTATGAATCCACTAATGCAAATGAAGTCTATAAGTTACAATGGACTAATCAATGTGATTGATTGAGTACAAGCAACTCAAAATTGGATCTTTATTTTGATAATATAGTCAAAGGGTTTGACTGATATGTCAAAGATAAAGAAGTAATCTGTGATTTAGTGGGAGCGTATTCACATTCCACATATTGATGTGAAATGGAATTGTTCTAGAATGGAAATCCAAAAGTGGAAATTATCTTTGAGGAAGATAGAGATGTTTCCTATGTGATAGGAATAGAGATCAATAGAGATAGTTCTCGAAAATCTCTTGACCTGAAAGAGAAAGCATACATTGGCAATCTGTACTGAAGTGTTCAGTATGCACAGATTCAGTGGGAGAAAACTTGTCCATGTTACATGGATATTAGTATCCCAAGGCCAAGTGTCCAATTATTATGAAGAATGGGAACACTAAGAATAGATATGGATCTATCATGTATGTAATCATCCCATTATCTTGCATGTATGACATGGCAAGAATAAAATGCATTCATCATCTTGTATGTAGGACATGGCAATATGATGTGCTCATCCTGATAACTCGTATGTGTGACATGACGAGTGGATGTCTGTCTGCTTCCAGTAAGTGTTACTGGAATACCATGAGAACTTGATAAGTGCTTGTGAAGCACTAGTTCTATGGAGAAGAGTTCGATGTAAAGAGTTACATTGATGCGAACTTCCGAAAGGACAGAAAATTAATCGCAATATATATACATGAGATATATAAAAGTGAATGTTTGTTGATAATTGGAAGTGTTCCAATAAAGCCATTTAAAAGGGAAATGTCGAGTATCTATGTGTTAGTGAACAGCAGTGGATACTATATGGATCTGAAAGTTCATGAGATGAACTTATATTCCACTCATTGATGACAAGTCTGGAATCCTTGATCATGCAATGTAGCTAAAGGTTAGCAAATGGAATACAAGATCGCATATTACGGCAACTCCATCTCATATGTGTGACGTACAGTGAAGAGATGAGAGACATGCAATTTATACAGACTTTGGCAAGGTGTTGCCATTACTCACTATGTTGACACTACAGCACAGTAACATGTGGGACATGTTTGAAGATCACTATGAATATGATTCATGGGTGATTGGCTCGCAGTGCAAGTGGGAGTCTGTTGGTATGTATGCCCTGAGAGCCAATCATGTGATGATTGGTGGGATACATTAAGATTGATTTGATAAACATCAAAGGCAAGCTTCCAATTCATTCTGGTTTAGTCATATGAGATAGTGATAGATCAGATTGAATGTCTAGAGAATGACAGTACTCAATGACGTATGCTTTCAGGTTGAGGACCTGGACGATGAGATCATACGGATGCTAAGAGTTTGTACATTCTTGTTATGTCCCTAGTCGG
Organism: Alisma plantago-aquatica; assembly: GCA_963693085.1. Classification (NCBI taxonomy): domain Eukaryota; kingdom Viridiplantae; phylum Streptophyta; class Magnoliopsida; order Alismatales; family Alismataceae; genus Alisma; species Alisma plantago-aquatica. Next base: position 613,248,419 of record OY856411.1, read on the forward strand.
ATGTCATTGTGGAAGGTAGATAGACAACAATGACACACAAGACTAGATTGTGGTGTTGGTTGATGACAGAATCTCATTAGTCATGATATAGAGATATCAAACCAAACACATAGGTACTTGTTAGAGAACAAGTGTACCGGACAGACCCACCGTGAGTTTGACACATGGAACCATGAGATGGTAGTCACAGTCAGTACTCACAGTGATGGTGGTGAGTGTGATTCTTAGACTTGAAATCACTGCACTCAACACATGTCGTTGGGCACACTTTGACATCATCAAACGCAGTCCTGAAACATGGGTTGTTATAAAGGTGATGATTGGGTGGCTTTGACACATGGGGCTTTTGAGGGGTGAGTGATAGATATGGGATTTGTCCCTCCTGAGGGAGTTTGATATCCATGGCCACTCGATGAGTAGGATTGAGAAAGGCGTGCACGCATGTGTGAATCAGTATATGATACTGATGTCATACATATCTCTTCCAGTCTACTCTGAGATCAAGGAAGTGAATGAACATTGACAGGATGACTGTTCCATGCCTCGAGTTTATTCGGGATATCAGTGACAAAGGAATTATACATTCGCTGTAACACCATTCACGGATTGTAGGATGAAAGTTGTTCTCCAACTTTCTACTTTCACTTGGGTAGCAATGATGTGTGACTAGGCACCGCTCTTTGCTTGTGAAGTCATAAGTGTTATGAACTTTCACTGCCAACGTGAAATGGACCTGTAGGGTCACACACATAGGATTTAACCTGGAAGAGGAGTTTTGTCCACAAAGCAATGTTTAGATTGATTACTAAAGGATTTTAGTAGTTCAATTAAACACTCAATCAGTCGATGGCTCAATATTGTATGGTTCAAGGTGTTGGACGCATTGATTGGAGTATCGAATTGATTGAAATCGCATTTGAATGATTTTTGCCCAACCTGTGCTCCCAACCGATCGGCTCATGTGATGAACCGGTCGGCTGAGGTTGCTGAACCAGTCGGTTGGAGTGTTCATGCCCAGGTTGAAATGATCGGTTCAAGGGTTGAACCGATCGGCTCAACTGGTGCAACTGACCAGTTGGGAAAGTCATGTCGGCAAGAATTTTCCTTTCGTTTCAAATTGCCCAATTCGATTGGGAATAATATTGGTATTCGATACCAATTGGGAAAGAAACGAGGAAAGTCTTTTTGAGCCGGATTAGGACCATGAACCGATCGGTTCAGGGCACCAACCGATCGGTTGGAATGCCCCAAACGATCGGCTCAGGTCCAACCGATCGGCTCAATGGCCGAACCGATCGGTTCAGTTGTGAACCGATCATTTCAAGTTGCGAAACGGTTGCTTTTTGTGGAAAATTCTCGAACCCTTCTACTCCTGCTTTAGTCCCGCATAGCCCGGGATGGAGAACCTTGTCCCATGACTCTCCTATATATAGGGGTATTGGGGGCTTCTCAAAGTACAGCTCAGTGCAACCAGTTGCTCTGCAAGTTGTCGTTCTCTCTGGTTTTGGTAACCGTGAGAGAGCCTGAGCAAGTGATTCCCGCAAAAGGGAGGTGCAGCAAGGGAAAGACAATTGCAGTTGCAACAGGAGGCAAGAGAGCGTGTTGGCGACTAGTATGTCAACAGGAGGGTGCGACTCCTTCCACTTCCTTGTGGGACAAGGAGAGTGGAGTTCCAGGTGGTCCGTGTGGACTACTACAGAGGCGGGAGGACACTGCCGCTTAGGAGGACAACTGTCATCCGACAGTCCGGTAGGAGGAGGAGTCGTCATTCCCGGTGCGACCAGGAGCTGCACAGACACCGTCCAAGACCGGAGTTGAAGACCGCGCATTGCGCAAGGTATTGTCGCCGAGCAAGCCTCGGGACAAGGTATGATTCCACAAACCATCCTTTCCTATTATATAGACGTTGATGCGTTTCCTCGGTATGGGTTGGGGGAGAAAATTTTTGTTTCCGCTGCCTTCTCTGTCTCCCCTAAAACCCAACATTATCAACTCCCCCAAACTTAGCGTTTTGATTGTCCTCAATCAATATTTAAACTTTATTTGGTGATGCTTCTTCCTACGTAGTATGATTTTCAAGCCAAGATGTATAACAAGTATCGTAATGCCTTTAGAGATAATGCTGCCTCATTACAAATAAAAGACTTCGTTTTTCTTGCCTTATTGTTTAAGTAAGATTATTCTCTACAGCTTCGGCGAGACGTTGTTGTATGATTCCGAAGTTAGCTTCCACACCAAATAGCTTTATTTTCGGGGTAGAAAGCTGTGTATAGGGTAGGCTAAGGCTTTTTGGGTTTTCTTCTTGTTTCCCATTGGTCCATCCAGGTAAGGGTCCGTTAACGGGCAAGTGGTCCCTGCAGTCCAAGCCAGTTGGCTTTAGAGCAGTGATTTCACATCCTACGTACCACTGCCCCAGATCTACCATGCCTAAAGATGGGTACTTTTGGAAAACAAGTGTGTGTATATTTTTTTCTTTTTCTTTTATTGGGCACAACTCTCATGCTTTTATTCACTCTCATAAGGTTTCTCTCCCTTTTTAGGATTTTTGTCGGGTAAGGGAAACAAAGAGATTCTTGCTGTTTGGGCAGCTTTTTCCTTCTCCATACTCGTCTCTTAGCTGTTTGCGAGATTATTATATTTTTCGAATTTTTGGCATGGAAAAACATATTCTTTTGTTCATTTGAAGCAGCGCTATCAAAAAGATATAACAGGACTTGCGTCATATTTAGCGCAAAGAAAATAAACTTGCCAGGCAGTTGCATCAGGGATTTTACTAATATAGAGACCTTGTACATATGCATGGGGACAAAATAAGCAAAATTTTTCGAAATTTTTATATGAGCAAGGGTGGAAGCACATGAGCATGGGTACATATATGTGATATAGAAGAACAAAATGGCACAAGAGAATTTTTATACCTCCTTCACTGGTACATGGGTACCCCCCCCCAACTTATCCAATACTTTGTCCGAGAGTAGTGAAGAAAAGGGTGAGTTCATGTTAGTCCAGTGAAGGTTATTTAGCGGGTTCTCTTGTGCCTTGTAGAAGCTACAATATGCTCCTTTGCTGCCGCCTCCTTCTTTTTCATTTGGAAACAGCTTCCACAGGTGCGGGCACTTGTGGCTGCTTCATCCTTATTAAGTAGCTGGAACTGGGATGCCCAGGTTCCATCTGGAGGTCGCCGGAAAAATGCTTCCCCAGCTCAGCCTCCATTTTATTTCCCAGCTCAGTCGGAACACGCGCAATAGCTCTCGGTAGACAGAGAGCTCTTGTGCTGTCCCGGCAGTCACTGGGGCTGTACTCGTGCTGTCTCTGTAGTTGGCCCCAGGCTACTACAGAAGACAGACTATGATAACGAATTGCCCCTCTTCGGGGTGCTGACGTTTCTGACCGACATTTGTTGCTTCAGCTACGGCATCCATTCTGCCTGTTATCAAGTTCATCAACCATTATAAATCGTTAGATAGAAATAGTTAAAGAAGCTCAATAATGCTAGATTTATTTTGAAATCCGGGTATCGTCCGTCAAAAGAAAGCATAAGTCGATACAAGATTGGGCGATACGAGGAGGGATTGCACGGCACAGCATACCTCCCGATACGGGTATATCGGGCGATAAGGTCGCCAAAGAGCAACTGCCCGACAGAACGTCACAAAAGAAAAACGTGCCGCCCGACATGACATATCGGGAAAACACCATCGGCCGTTATGTCGTGCAAAACCGCGTCGGGCGATACAAAATTCGACAAGGCTCGTGATCCCGATAGGCAGTGCACGATAGGAAAAACTCATGTCGGGCGATAAACCTGTCGGGGGATAGCTTGCTGAGCGATAAGCGTGCCAGGCGATATGCGTGTCGGGTGTTACCTTTGCTCATAGGAGCCATCTCCCGATACCACGGTGAAGGCAACTGGTCAACACGGGAGCAGAAGGGCGGACTACTGCATGCGTTACAGGTGGCTAAAATGAGTAAAGTGTGACTGCCCGACATGGTGAAATCTCCGTTCTTATTTATAGGCAGCTCAGCCGGGGTGAAACGGATATCTCTGGGGCGCGCGTCGGCCAACGGGTCAGGCAGTTCCCGAGACAATGGTCACATCAGTCTCATTAAGGGCATTTATTCTTATGCACGATAGGGTGCACGCCGCCCAGGAACTCCAACCATCACGACCGTTGTGATGCCTTAGAGACCAAAGCCTGGTACAAGCGGTCTTGCGTGCCAGCAGTGCGGCTGCCCATCACGTTTAAAACAGGCGGCCAAAAAACCGATGCTAGATGAAGGAAAAACATCATTGGTTTAGGGTTAAACCCCCTACCTCAGAAAAATTATTACAGCGGTAGCCCATAAAACAGAGTCAGCGCATGTGGCGCATGCACTGACTCGGGCCTTATTACATGCCATAATGTTTGTTCTTGCAAATAATAGAAAGATGCATCCTACTCTATGAAAGAAAGAAAAACTCGGGCTGCCTCCCAGGGAGCACTGAAGTTTGCGTCGCCATCTCGACCGATGTTGGATCATCTCGTTCAACCCTTGACTGTGCCCATATCTTGCAGGTCGATCTCTACTCTCCTGACAAAGGCCTCATCCTCATAGAATCTTTTCACCCTGTGCCCATTCACTTGAAATACCTTGGTCGGATCGTCCTTATCGTAAAGCTCCATCATTCCTGATGGATATGTTTTCGACACAGTGAGCGGACCAGACCACCTCATTTGCAACTTCCCAGGGAAAAGACGAATAGAGGACTTGAATAGCAAGACCTTATCCCCTTCTCTTATATCCTTTCTCCTGAGATGGGCATCATGCCACAACTTCGTCCTCTGTTTGTAGATTTTTGCATTTTCATAGGCATTCATTCTCAGCTCTTCGAGCTCTTGAAGCTGCAAGAATCTCTTTTCTCCAGCTTTGTCGAGGTCCATATTTAGGAACTTGATTGCCCAGAGGGCCTTGTGTTCTAATTCTAACAGTAGGTGGTAGGATTTTCTGTAGATGAGACGATAGGGGGTGGTTCCAATGGGTGTTTTGTAAGCGGTGTGGTAGGCCCAAAGTGCATCGTCAAGCTTCATGGACCAATCTTTCCTTGTTCGGCTGACAGTTTTCCGCAAGATTTGCTTGATTTGTCTGTTGGAAACCTCTACCTGCCCTGACGTCTGGGGATGGTAGGGTGTAGCGATCTTGTGCTTCACTCCGTACTTCCACAGGAGTGCTTCAAACTGTCTTTCTCCAAAGTGCGATCCTCCGTCGCTAATAACTGTGTGCGGGATGCCGAAGTGAGGGAAGATGGTCTTCTCGAAGAGCTTGACAACCGACTTGGCATCGCAGGTTTAGGTGGCTACCGCTTCCACCCACTTCGATACATAATCCACAGCCACGAGTATGTACTGATACCCTCGAGATGGGGGAAACGGCCCCATATAGTCGATCCCCCATACGTCAAATATTTCGACTTCAATCCAGCTCGCCATTGGCATTTCGTCCATCCACCCTATGTTCCCCGTAAACTGGCACTCTTTGCAAGCCTTCACAAACTGTGCAGTGTCTTTAAATAAGGAGGGCCAGTAGAAACCTGATTGTAGCACCTTTGCAGCTGTTCTTTCGCTGCCTAGGTGACCACCATAGGGGGAGGCGTGGCATTGCTTCAGGATGTCTGCGGTTTCTTCTTCTGGTATGCACCTCCTGTATAAGTTGTCGGCGCATCTTCTGAACAAGAGAGGATCGTCCCAGTAGTAGTTTTTAACTTCTGCGAAGAGCTTCTTCTTCTTATTGTACGTTATGTCAGGGGCAGTACTCTGCAAGCAAGATAATTGCAGATGTCTGCAAACCAGGGTAGGCCTTCTTCTTGGGCTTCGGCCAACATAAGGGCTTCGTCGGCGTAGTCTTCGTTGATAGGAGGCCCTCTCTCTTTCTCAGTCACGATCCTTGATAGGTGGTCTGCGACCACATTCTCTGCGCCCTTCTTGTCGATAATTTCGTGGTCAAATTCTTGGAGAAGTAAGGCCCACCTCAACAGTCTGGGCTTTGTGTCTTTCTTTTGCATTAAGTATTTTATCGCCCCATGATCTGTGTATACTTTAACCTTTGCTCCGATGAGATATGACCTGAACTTATCAAACGTGAAGATGATCGTGAGTATCTCCTTTTCATTTGTTGTGTAATTTACCTGGGCTTCGTCTAACGTGCGACTCGCGTAGCAGATCACATGGTGCTTCTTGTCCTTCTTTTTCCCCAGGTCTGCTCCAACCGCGTAGTCGCTTGCGTCACACATCAGCTCAAAAGGTAAACCCCATTCTGGCTCTTGAAGGATAGGTGGTGATATTAAAGCATTTTTAAGGACCTGAAAAGCACTTAGACAATCGTTAGAGAAAACAAATTCAGCGTCTTTTACCAGAAGATTGGACAACGGTTTGAAAATCTTTGAGAAGTCCTTGATGAATCTTCGGTAATATCCCACGTGCCCGAGGAAGCTTCGCACCCCCGTCATGGATCTTGGTGGAGGAAGTTTGGATATTGCTTCAACCTTTCTTGCATCCACTTCGATCCCACGCTTCGAGATCTTATGCCCGAGGACAATGCCCTCCCGCACCATGAAATGGCATTTTTCCCAGTTTAGAACTAGGTTGTTCTCCTCGCACCTTTGAAGAACCAATGACAGGTTTTTCAGACAGCTATCGAAGTCCTTCCCATAGACGGAAAAATCGTCCATGAAAACTTCTACGATGTCTTCTAGAAAATCTGAGAACATCGATAGCATGCATCGCTGAAAGGTGGCGGGGGCGTTGCAGAGTCTGAAGGGCATCCTTCGGAAGGCATAAGTGTCGTAAAGGCATGTGAACGTTGTTTTCTCTTAATCGTCGGGCAAGATGGGTACCTGGTAGAATCATGAAAAGCCATCAAGAAAACAAAAGAAATCGTGATGCGCTAACCTTTCGAGGACTTGGTCAATAAAAGGTAGCGGAAAATGATCCTTCTTTGTAGCCTGATTTAGCTTTTGGTAATCTATGCACATCCTCCAGCCGGTGACGGTCCTAACCGCCACCTCGTCACCTTTCTCACCCTTAACCACCGTCATCCTGCCCTTTTTGGGCACTACATGGATCAGACTTACCCAACTGCTGTCGCTGATTGGGTAAATGATCCATGCATCCCTAAGCTTTATTACCTCTTTCTTGATGACCTCCTTGAGCATCTGGTTCAGTTTTCTCTGGGGTTGAACCAGAGGCTTGGCAGATTCATCCAAGTTGATGCGATGCATGCACATGGCGGGGCTAAGGCCTTTGATATCATCTACTAAATATCCTATAGCCTTCATGTGGATCCTTAACTCCTCAAGGAGTCGGTCCAGCTGGTTGCTCAAAAGATCAGCGTTTACGATGACGGGGTTTCTCTGCTCTTCATCTAAGAACTCGTACTTCAGGCCTTTGGGCAATGCTTTCAACTCTAGCTTTGGTCTAGGTGCCCTTTCCTGAGGCTCCTCCTCAAGAGAGGCATACATCAAAGACTCCACCTCTGTATTCCCTTCTTGCAAATCTTCATCAGAAAGGTTGAGAAGGTTGATATGCTTTGTGACCTCAAGATCTTCGAGGTCGGGATCTTGACAGTTTATAGCCCTCCAGAGGGGGTCTACTGTCCGAATATCTCCCTCTACTTCCTCGTAGAATTTATTGTAGCTATCTGCGAAACATGCTGATTCGGAGAGGGACGGGCTCTTCATTATTTGTTTCATCTTGAAGTCCATATGGTCGTTTCCGACCCTTAAAGTGATCATCCCCTCGGAAACATCAATTAGTGCTCTCCCTGTCGCCAGGAGAAGGCGCCCAAAGATGATCGGGCAATGGGGATCTTCAGCTGTGTCGATGATGACTATATCGCAAGGGATGAAGAAGTCGCCAACCCTGATCAGTACATCTTCGACAATGCCGACAGGTCTCTTGAAGGTGTGGTCTGCCAGTTGGATCCGCATGTTAGTCCGAACCATGTCGGTCAAACCCACCCTTTGTGCGAAACTTAGGGGCATGAGGCTTATGCTAGCCCCCAAGTCTGCTAAACCCTTGCGCTCGACGTTGTCTCTGATGGCGAACGGGATTGTGAAAGCTTCGGGATCCCTTCTCTTATTTGGCGCATTGGGCTTCAAGAAGGTGGAGGAGGCGGAAGCTAAATACAATGTCTCTGTCCTTCCTCCCCTTCTCTTCTTTGTGATAAGGTCCTTGAGGAACTTGGCATACATAGGCATTTCTTCCAATGCATCAAGGAAGGGGACTTCAAGATGCAATTTCCTGATCGAGTCCATGAACCTATCATGACGCTTCTTCAAATTCACCTTTATCAGATTATACGGGAACGGCGGCCTTGGGGCTTAGGAATTCCTCCCACCAGGTAGCTCGTCTGAAGGCTTCCGTGCTGGCTCTTGAGCTTCTGCTTGTCCACCTTCGCCCTCTGCTGGAATGGTGCTCTCAGACCTTGGTTCAGGTTCCGGTTCGGCTTCATCTGCGCGCTCCACCGTCTTCCCAGACCTTAGTACCGCCATTCTGGCAGTTTCCGGGTAGGAGAGTGTCTTTCCCGCAGGGTTCTTCATTAGTGCAGCCATTTGGGCTAATCGTTGATTGGCTTCCCATTGGCGCATCTACAGACTCGCCATCTGGTGTTGCATGGAATTCTGAACTCCGGGGCCGGGAAGCGCACCCTATACCAGTTTGCTGATAATGTTGTTCTGTATTTTTATGTAGGCTGAAAGTTGACCAACCAAGCTAGGCTGGCTCACCCTCTCGTCTCGGTCCTGATATTCACCTTCAAGCAGAGATTTCTCGCAACGAGACATGGTATCAAGACTCGGTGGAGCAGGTCAGCTTCCAAGGTTCCTGTAAGAGCATATAAAATCAAGTTTAGAAAATTGCATTATTTGGCTTGGGCAAGGAATAATAGTAATGAAAAAGGAAATGATAAAAGAAAAAGTGTGCTGTCAAGCTTATTTCTAAGCTTGAGGCACAGGAGTGTAGTTAGTGGATTCGGATTCGTCAACAGTACCGTCTTTGCCTTGTCCCCGGCAACGGTGCCAAAAAGTTGACCGGCCTAAATCGCGCGTCCTAAAAATGGAGGCGGATTTGAGGTAGTCGAGCTTTTACATTTATAAACTTGGATCCTTCTAGGCCCCCGCAAATTTGTTTACGGGGTCGAAGTAGATATACGGGGTTGAACACAGGGACAAGAGGGGTAGTGTTGAGAACCCAGAATCGACACGCTACACTCCGGCAGGTATAAAGAGATGATAAATTCCCTAGGAGGGAAGCATAAAGATGTCACGAACAAAACAAGAAAACTATCTCCAAGTGGAGTTACTAGAAAGATTTAAGGCTTTAGACATTTAACAATTTTTAGTGGTTTTCATGCAACAGAAACAGAAGGATACACTCGGAGCTAAGGTAAGGTACGAAGGATAAAACTGCGGTAAAGAAAGCGGCGGTAGGACCAATCATGTACCCCTCCTCTCGAAGCGGGCACCACTAACAAGGCATCGGTTCCACTCTAGGGGTCACCGGACTCAAATTAGAGTGGAAAGGTTACTAAAGTAACTCCGTTCCGGGCACTCTCGTACTCCATAATCGGACCAAACACTAGAGCCACAACACAACTCTCAAAGTTGTTGCGACGGGAAAACACGATTCGATAGCTAAGCGAAACGCGATCCAAAACATGCAAGCTAGAGTTCAGATACCAAACATAGCAGTCATCCAACATATTGCACCAAGCATAGAGCAGCAAGTAAGTAAGCATTCCTATTTCTATAAGCATTAAAGGTCTTAGTTACAATGCATGAGTAAAGAATTAAATAATAGAATTAAAGATATGTGTCGCCTTCTTGATGTAGAAGGACGACAAGCTACAGTAACCATCCCTCCCGATATCGGAAAAAGGGGCCTAGCCCGATACAGCCGTGTCGGGCGGCACGCTCTCTCAAGCGGCATACTGCGACGGGCGATTGTAACGCTCAAGGACCTGGCCGATACACTCAAGTCGGGCAGCACACCCTCTCGGGCGACACGCCTGACGGGCGGAGCGTATCGGGTTCGTTATCGTGTCGGGCATGGAGTTGCGTATCCTACTGCCGGGCAATGGTGTCGGGCACTCGTTTCGCGTATCTACATCGGCCAATGTCGGCTCCCATTGTCGCCCGGTACAATCCTAGGTGAACCAATCCCCTCCCTCTCAGGATGAGGAAGAGCTCACCTAGTGTCGCCCGGTACGAGCACTGGAGCACGATACGCCTTCTCTCGCAGCCACCTCTGAAGATCACTCGACTATCCGAAACCTGAAGTGACCAAGCTTGTCCGAATTGTCTAAGCTGTCTTTTCGGCTCCCTGTAGCTGCTATTTATAGGCAGCTGGTCGGGGGAAGATATGGTGCTCGAAGCGCCACGTGTCCTCCCTTCCGCCATTCAGTCGGTGGTCGGCTAACGCGGGTATCACCCGGTATCGCCCGGCACAAGGAGGTCGGTTGTCGGGCGTCGTGGCGAGAGGCGCGTGCCGGTGGGTGGTCGATATCGCGCGGCAACCGGAGTAATTGCGGCGTGCTTGGCTCCCTGTCGGGTAAAGAGGCGTGTCGTCCATCGCGGAGCCCTTCTGGTCAGCGTGTGTATCGGGCGTCAGGGGGGGCCGAGACAGTCTTTGGACTTATTTGCGGGTTGGAACGGCCTTATTGGTGTTAAATGGGCCAAAATAGGAGGAAACTCTGCAAAAGATGGAAATATTGGACTGAGAGCATTGCTTTGCCAATTATTACGGAAATGCATATAAAAGTGAGGAAAACAACCGAAAAGGGCAATTTTGATAACAGAATAAAGGCCAAAACATCACAAAAATTGGTGTTATCATGCGTCCAAACGGTCTGGAGATGCAAACAGTCTTGAAGACCGATGGGTTCCAAACGGTCTTGGGGAGGTGGTTGTTCATACAGTCTTGAGACCGTGAGGCTTCACACGGTCTTGAGACTGTTTGAACTCACGCGGTCTTGACACTATATAAAGGGGGTGGGTAGGCTCAAGACCGTTAAGGCATAGTAATGAGAGGAGGACCGTGTGGGTGAATGGCTAAAACTGAGAGGTCAAAACCAAATGGGTAGACCGCTAGGGCAAACTATTTGGTACCGAATGATTGATCAAGACCGAATACGAAAAACCGATTGGTCAAGACCAAGGTTGAGAGGATCTTGAGTGAGTTCCAGTTGATGGTTGAATCTCATCATGATCTGCATAATCTGCATGAAATACATATAAAACTAGTTAATAACTTGATAATCTGATCAATCAAGCAAAATTGCACATTGTAAGATTTAAGGAGATGAAATCAAATGCATTTAGTCGAATTGGGCCCAAAATGGCGACTGAAAATCGTGATGAATTTGGATTCATCAGGTTCCCCTCTAGGTTTAGTGAACATTGTATGTTTATGCCCATCTTCTCTTACTAATGGAGTAATATCTTGGAGAAAACCTTTCTCTAAAACCACTTGTTAATTCTATTGGCTTAAGACGGTGGGGGGTTAGCTATTAAGAATTTAAATCATATTGTTGGACCTTCAAATTATACCACAAGTCAATTGCAAATGAGGAAAACAAGTAAGGGGCAGAGATATTGAATAATGCACAGATGAACATAATTATTTATTGTGGTTTCACCTCTAAAGGATGTACTCCATTACCTAGAGAATTCAACCTCTAGGGTTTTGAACACTCAAGTACCATTATATATTGACTTATAAGAGTTACACCAAGATACCACCCATTTTCGAGATCTAGGTATAACTATCATTCCTTTCAAGGACAAAGGAGCCAATAACCATTCAAAGGTCTTACCTATCCAAAGATCAAGAGACTTCCACCGACTTACCAAATCTTGACAAGGATATACCCCCTTACCTATCTCCTTCCTTCATTAAAGAATCTCTCTTCAAATCATCAACTTGAGAGAGAGATATTTTTATACAAAGGGTGTGGAGATATTCATAAGTAGCAACTAGGTCTATCTCTCCTCACATCATCTTAATTCACTCAAATCAATGTAGAATAACATTAAGTTCAAGATACATTAGGGGCATCTTTAGTACAAGCACTCAACTATAACATAGGAGCATGGATGGTAAGCTTAGGATGAAGCCCAAAGTGTCCCAATTATAGTTGTGGGTTCCAATTAGCCAATAGACTTAATTAGTTCAAATTTTAGCCATTTTTTAGAGGTTAGTTGGGTCACTAATGAGATATAGATAACATTTTCACCTCCCTCTAGATGCTATATTGCACTTTATAGATACAACATCATTGACTGAATTTTGGGGTCCATTTCTCAATGGATGGCATAAGCAGATACGAAATTCAAAAGCCATCAGTCGAGATTGGGTGACCAAACTTGGCTAATGAATTTTTTTGTATTCTTGCCATCTTGTTACCCATCTAGATTCATGACACTTGGAATATTTTGACTAATAAAATTATTTGGTTAAGCAACAAAGGTTGTCGTCTGATATTTATCCAAGACAATCTCGATTAATGAAAGTACCTCAATTGCATTAAACAATTTAATAAAAAATGAATTATTTTCAATCAATTAACTATTTTACACTTTTAGTCTTAACTATAAGTCAATGCAATCACTAAAATGATTTGAAACAAAATTCCAGGTGAATATCTATATATTCTTCATTCCTTGAATTTTTTGCTTATATGGCTTGAAAATTGCTATTTTAGGGTTTTTGAATATGATTCCTTTAAGCGTACTTAGGAATATGAAATGATATTTAATAATAATGTTAGATACATATGAACAAAATGGTGAAGTGATCATCTAAATATGAATAATGTATAACTATTACTTCAACAATACATGGTTTTACCTATAGGAAATTGCTCTAAGACCCCAAACTCAAAGCCATTAAAGAAGCTAGGGCTTAACCCAGAAGAGGATGTGTAGGGAGCACAATGAAAGGTGGCTCAATATATGAAATTTTTAGGGGATCTATAAAAGAAAGAAGTGTTGAAAAGGGGATTTGGGAATATAAAATATTTTTTAAACCGTTTGAAGCCAAGAAATCTCAATCAAGAAAGAATCTAAGGTTAGAAAGACCCAAGCGGTTCTTTTGGGTGAGAAGGTAACTTTTGGGAGAATTTTGCATTTTATCTATCATGCTTGAGTAGAAGGAGGGACACACAAGGAGACTGCACATAAATCTCTTCCCCTTCCTCATACAAAGTAGCCAATTAGACAGGGGGTAAATGAGAGAGAAAATTCTGTTAGAAAATCTTTTCATTAGTTGTGCCCTAAGAATGGATAAGGGAAGGAGACAAAGAAAGGATGGGTATTGAGTAGGAAGAGGTAAAAAGAATATTATTGTAATGACCACATTTGTGCTTAATTGGTAAAGTAGGGTTTATCTGAATGATTACATGCTTGATTATATTGAACATCATTTAGACTTGATTAATGATAGTAGATCAATTGTGATGTTTCAAACCTAAGAAGAAACTCTAACTATGATTTAGTTTGAAGAATTAGGGTTTGAGAAATGTAAACCCTAATCGGCAAAAATTAGGGTTTTGATAGTACAAGAATATGGAATTTGATCAGGATAGCAGTGTAGTAAATGATTTTTCATATTTTATAAAAATTTTGTATTTAATTGAATTTTTTATATGATATGTATAACTCAATCATTCATATTGGAGAAAAATTTCAGAATATTGGAGTATTCTTTGAATGTGGTTCTCGATCGAACTATACTACGACCAAAATGTTGACAGAGTGCTTTTCAATAGTGTAGTGTTTTATTTTTAGTTATTTATTGGTAACTCCAAATGATTAGAAATTTTAACTGGAGATCTAAAACTCTGTCATAAATAACATGTAAAACTTTCATAATTTTTGTATGCATTTAGACCTTATCAGTAGATGAATTACAGTAATATTTTTATGAGAGAAAATTCAGTTGAAATAAGAGAAAGTATAGTGAGGGGTCAATGTACAATTGACCCAAGCAGCTCAATTGCTCTATATGGTCAACCTAACACACAAGGAGCTCTCATAATTCTTGATTCAATCTAGAGAAACGAAATCCTAGATAGAGAGGTAGAGTTAGGGTTTGAGAGGAGAAAGGGATGGAGATGCTGACCTAGGGTTTTGCGGTCCGAGGAATGATGAAATCATGTAAGTTTAGCTTCTTTGCATAGACTTTAATGGTGAATATTCTCTCACATGTCAAGATTCTTTCCCTCCTCTGATTTGATCCAAAATGGTATCAAAACTTCCCCTTTTCTCACTCTTTCTTCATAATCCCTCATTTCTAGGGTTTCTGAGTTGAAAGGAAGAAGAATCTGGTGAATTGCTAGGGATTTGATATGAGATCGAGATTTTTAGGAATGAGTTGTGTTTTTAAGGTGTTTTCATACCTTAGGGTGAGTGGGAACTTCCTTCAAACAGTATATTGCATGAAAATTGGTTAAATCATCCATAATCTTTAATTGCTTAGTATGCGACTACAAACCCTGAATTGTCTGTTTGACTAAGTTGTTGCAAAATGATATGGAATGGATTCTTCCTTTGTTTGGATGAATTTAAGATGATAAAATCATATTATAAATGTATAAAATACATCCTAATGAGAATTCTCTAAGTATTTGCAGAGGTTATAAGAGTAAACTAAAATATAGGGAATTTGTCTATGACTGAAATTACTGTATAATTAAATAGAGAAATTTGTTTATCTGAATTCCCTTGGTTATGAATGATTGTTTATCTGAATTCATAGTACATATATGTCATATACTATCTTGGATTTCATTTAATGTGAATAGTTCTTGTTTGATATCTCAGTAAAGAGGGTGAAACCCTAGATGCGAGGAAAGATAGATATTTGCGAATAGACATCGTGAAATCCATTTGAACAGATTTTATTGACATTATAGAATTTATTTATTCAATTTTATTATTGATGCATGTTATCTCCGTGAATGGCATGGAAACCCAAATTCAACTCAGTTCTAAGGTTTCATACATATATTGATTTTATATGATTTGTTGATAGTAGTCTTTATTCGATGAATGTTTATGTCGCATGAAATCCTTATGAGAGCCATGTGATAAGTGAATGAGGTAAATGAAACCCTAAGGATAGGGTGTTCAATGAATCAATTATTTTGATATCAGTGTTCTCAGTATGAGATGTGGTGATGCACAACTCAAGATTTGGGTTGAGGTGCATGTTTTCCAAGAAAGTACAAATAATTTACAGGTGCAAATGATGATTACTCGTATGTCAAGTAATTAACTCTTAACAGTGTATTAAGAAGTTCAATTGTATGATTCTAGTGTATAAATTATCAAGTGGACATGTATTCTGTTATTTAAGAATTTTAGTCTACCTATAGGGGTATAAAATGTTGATTTCTCATTATATTACAGTGTTTTGAGTATATTGCTCTGCCAAGTTTAGAATGATATACATGTTGTGTTATAAACTTCAAATAAATAGACACAGTACCATAGAGATACCAGAGTCAAGTATAAGTAAGGGAAAAGATACAATATAGTAAGAGCTTTCCAAGAATAATAAAATAATAGACTCAAGAGCCCTGAACACTGTAGATTCCATATGAGAGGTCTACGTCGTAGGGATGAAACAACCTAACCTTGGAAATGTCCAATATACAGGAGTTGGAATGTACTAACAGGTGGTACGGGGGATGAAGCCCTAATGGAAGTCTCTTTAAAATATAGAATGTAGTGTCCAACATCAACCAGAGATCCTGGTGGCACTAGAGTACAGTAAAGCCTATAGGTGGCTTGACTCTCCGTCTGTGTGCTCAGGTTAGAGGAGGAGTCCAGTTTTTATGGCATAATAGGTGTGCCGAGGCCAGAGAGCCATTTTCCTATTGCAGACCAGCAACATAGTCAAGCTTAGCATTCCCGAGTGTGTCAGCTAAGTCTTGTACGGTGAGATCGTAGTTCTCTATGAGTCTTCATATGTAGAGTACACTGCATATGATCAGGGCATAAGCTAAAATATTATAATATAAGTTTTGAAGAGTTTCTTATAAGTAAGAAAGGCTAAGAAAGATTCAAGTGCAGTTTCCCAACAATTATTATTTGTATGTTTCTGAATTATTAGTTCTCTTTGAAATTAATCAAGCATGCTCATTTATTGATTTACTCTTGTTGATATCTAGAGTATCCTGCCATATTTATGATTGTAAATGATCAATCTCTTTAAAGCTTATTGCTTCTATAATTGATATCAGTTGCTCAAAAGTAAATCTATAATTATATCAGTGTTTTAGACTATATATTTGAAGTACTCATTCACTGAATGAGTAGGCTCACCCCTCTACTCACAATTTTTAGGGATATCACATGGACTTGAAGAGGTCATTGCATCAAAGTAGATTTTCCACAAGAGTTAAGTCTGAGTATAGTTAAGTTCACTCAGTCCTTGCCACTCTAGGTCCTTGTAAAGAAATAAGAGAGAGTTGTAAACGATGATGTATAACATTATTCCTCTTTAGCAATATATGTGAATCAGCAAGTCTTATGTGCTTAAAAGTATGAGAAACATAATGAATGTTCATACATGCATTTTTACTGTTGAAATAGGATTAGAGAAATCAATGTTTAGATTCCCTTGTAAAGTTAGTTTATGTGGTTCAATGCGAGAAAACAAAGAGTTTGAAAAAGAAGAAAAAGTTAAGGGTGATCTTTGTATTAAGTATAATCCTCAAACTCATGCACTAATCTCATTATTAGTGGTAATCGTGAGATGTGGGCGTGACAATTATGAATAGATAAGAGAATGAACATAAAGAAAAAGATGGTTTAAATATGAATATTAAGCAAACTATCAGCACTAAGGCCAGAGAAAGGAGGACTATAGAAGGAAGAGGATGCCATGTTGCCACTCCTTTTTGTCACCACTCAGATTTGACGCCTAGGAGGAAGAGAACGCCATGCCTCTACGCCATCATTCACTCCTAAACCCAAACTCCAAAAGAAACATGTACAAAAAAAATTCCTTAAGCATGTTGATTCAACATTTACACTCAAACTAAATGACGCCAAAAAGAAGAGAGAAGAAAACCAAAGTAGTAATGTAATGGAAGGCAATCACATGAAATGAGATGCATGCCTATTTTGGTAAATAGGTGAGAGATATATGATATGAAAAAGGTATGCTATCACTCATTTTACACTCACTTTTATACAAGAAAATACATGCAAGATGTGTGGTAAACAATTTATACAAACACAAGGCATAATTTACACAAAAATAACACACGTAAGTACAAAAAGGTTTTACCGTTGGAGGCCTTTTTAGGTTGTCAGTGAGTATGACCTACATATCTTTTACTATTCACATTTATACAAGAAGAAGCAAAAAAACAAACATGCAAGCACAAAAATTACATATGCTAGTATATAATATACTGACCTACTATAGCCTTTATTGAGTTGTTGGTCTATAACATACATATTTTTACAATACACATTTATACAATAAGGAATATAAAAGAATATACATATTGATACAAAATTATACACACCACTACCAAAACTAATAGACCATCAATCATTGTTATACGTTCATTATTGAGTTTTTTCCCTATAAAAAATATACTTTACATAATATATTTATACAATAAATAATAATAAAATGTATACGATAATGACTAAAATATAATTGCTAAAATAATTTATTTTAGCATATGTTTCATAGTGTGAGTATCAAAAGCCATAATTGAAGGAGGGAAATAGAAATCCATGAGAAAACATGGCTAGGAAATAAACACCTCTAATGTTGGCACATATGCAAAATATTGCATTATTTCAACATTGTCACGTCCTAATTTTTGGAACCTACTATGAACATAAGTAAGTTATTGATGAAATATATATGATAGATTTATGATTACAACAAGGTTCCATTCAATTTTCATGACATTTGGAATTAAAGGAAAAAGATGTTGAGGGTTATTATGTGTCACTGGGACTATTTTGATAACATCCTCTAAGTTGGAAATTTCATATTTAATTTGAAAATATGAGGTAAAAATCAAAGTTGAACTATGAAGGAAATATAATAATTATAGTTGATGATTTGAGCCCTAGACCTAGTTTAGGTCTTCATATTAAGTAAATAAAGTCATAATCATCAAATGTATCATTACAAACTTTAAATTGAGAAATTATGTATGTTTAAAAGTTTAATTTGTAATCAGGGACATGACTGGTCATAAGGATACTTTTGGAGACCAAGAAATGGACCATTGGCCCCAAAACCCAATTCAATTCCAATTGGACCAATTAAGGTTTACATATTCATTGGGATACAAAGTTGGGAATGGAGTATTTCTTTCTCACAATAAATGCTCAAAATGTTTTTTGTAGATGTATAATTAGAATATAAGATAATGGGAGAAATTTTAGATAATTATGATTTAACTAATAGCCAAGATAATTAAATAAGTAATTACCCAATATTCATTTAAAACACAAGTTTGGTGTGTTTATCTAGTTAGTTTTGATGTGATATCTTTTTTTTTTGGCGTAGCTAGGAAGCTATTTTATTCAACCCACCTTCCTCATGCAGGGATCAAAAGTGGATTACAGACATTATTTCTAGACAAAGAAAACATGGTAGGACTCCTACCATTACACGGGGAAAAGGAAAGGGGTTGACCCACAGGGTCGAGGGGAGGGTTCTCATAGGTGTAACCCTCGTTGTAGTTTTTAAGATGATGCTTGGCCAGAGCATCGGCAATCATAGTGTGTTGCCTGGGTAGGTTAACAATCGTTACGTCCTCTCGGTCTTGATGTGATATCTTTCTCATGTAAAGATGATGACAATAAAGTGTTTTTCCCAAAATTTGGGATAAATGGAGCTATGAATCTGGCTATATAAATATTTCTATGATATGGACTTTGATGCAAAAGAAAAATAAAAATAAAGATAAAAAGGGGTGACTCCAATCCATTGCGGACAGGAGAAGTTGCACCCATGAAATAATTGAGTTCCTTAATGCGGGGAGTCATGCCTGAAATCTTATGGGTTAGAGGCTATAAATACCTTGTTTTATTGAAGAACATGGGTTGCCGACTTCAATGCTAGGTTTCATTTAAAATTATGGGCAAGAGTGTGATGAGAGCCAAAGATGAGAATCAGAGGTGGCTAGGGCTGTAGGACTGAGATCATCGACCTTACCTAGCTTGTACCCAGAGGCGGCGGTGCCCTAGGAAGCAAAGTCTACCGAAGCGGTGGGAGCTTCGGCACATGTCGACGTTGTGCTCAGAACCAAGATTGGGGATGCTGCGGCTGGTGGAGGGCAATGGGATTAGTGGCAAAACTTGGGGGTAAAATCCCTTTGTCATTGGGTGAAGGAGGCGCAATTTTCCGCCTGGATCTATCTGGTCTTAAGGCTAGAATCGTTGATCCCTCTCAACGGTTGAATCTTGTTGAACGACCATCATTGCTTCATTAAGGTGACTTTTCAAAAGTTCATACCTTGAGATCGGGAACTCAACATTTAGAAAATAAGGTGTCTATGGAAATCATATGATATCTAGTATCTTGTAAAAATGTTTACAAATGGTTTTTCAGATGTTTGATAATTATTATACTTTGACTTCTAAGATATAGGAGATTTCAACATTTTGGACATTAAAAATAGCAACGACATTCAAAAAATTAATGAATATTTTACCTAAGGTATGTTATGATATGTTAAATGTAATTCCAAAGATTAATCTTTATTTTTTGAAGTTTTACTAAGGGTTTTGATATAAACCAAAATAAGGGCATTATGGGTATTTCACCCAATGTTTCACAATGAACCGATCAAAGATTCCTACCTTAATTTTAATATACACTATTCTTAATATTTGTAATGTTTTTCTACAGTTTCATGTATATTTATATAAATTTGTGATCTTTGAACCTAAGTGGCCATTATATAAGATAATTGCTTATGATTTGTTAAGACAACATGTGATTCATGCACTGTTTGGTAAGGGGGATGATTTTAGTTGTATTTTCCTCTGATATTAGAAGTAATTCAGTGAGTTTAGTATATTTTATCATATTTGAGGATTACTCTTAATATATATTATATATATGCTCATATTAGTACATTATGTGATTATTATTACATATTTGAGTATAAAGTTTATAGTGATTATACAATGTGATTTTGGATGCATGTTTAATGCCAAGATTTTATGGTGGTCTTAGATCAGAGTTATGCTTAGCCTAAATAAGGACCCAATTCAATTCACAAGGTTAGGGTG
Organism: Alisma plantago-aquatica; assembly: GCA_963693085.1. NCBI lineage: Eukaryota > Viridiplantae > Streptophyta > Magnoliopsida > Alismatales > Alismataceae > Alisma > Alisma plantago-aquatica. The sequence continues at coordinate 613,268,733 of OY856411.1, forward strand.
ATATTTATTGGGACTTATAAATAGAAATATGGAGCATATACATGGATTGTACCATACCAAAACTTGGACATATTCTCTTTTTAGCCCTTTTCCAAGCTTTTCCTTTCTATCCTTTTTTGGCCTTGATGTTTAAATTGTGGAATTTATAGTGGTTTGGTGAATATTCATTAAATAATTATACCAATTGAAGGTTTTATGCACAAATATCTCAGTGAAAGTTTATTTAAGTATCTAAAATGCAAAATCACCTCTTAAGTGGAACAATGGTAAATAGATTTGTGCTAGAAGTGTAAAGCCACAAACCTTGCTTAATGTATTGAACAATATTAATTACCATAATTAAGTGCTCTAAACCTTAATCTAAATTTTTAATGCGTTTGAAATCATAAAATGAGCCTAAGTTTCAAATTTGGTTCAATTTGGATGTTGTTTGTGCAAGTTATGCAATTTTAGGTACATTTTGGAATTTTATGCAATTTACCCAATTGGGAGGTTTTCTTTGCAAATTATCACATGCATTATAATCCCTAGATGATCCCTTACCATTCTAAAGATTTTGAAACATGGGGCATCTAGTTGCGCCTTAGTTTGAAGGTGTTTCTCTCCAAGGACAATTTAGGGATTATTACCCTCTTTATAAATGAGCTTATCTTTAAAAGCTATCAACCAATGGGGTTATTTCTTTGATTGGAGGATGGTGAGGATGGCCTATAAGTCTCCATGGGCTTTTAGAACTGACATTTGATATTCAATAAGCCTCTATGAGCTGTCCTCTTGCATGGCCATGAAGCCCTAGGCTAAGGACACATGGAAAGTACCATAGACACCTCATGCTTGCCCCCTTCTTTATAAAGCTATATCTACCCCTTCCCACCTCCCAATTCGAAAAATCTTGCTCTCCTTCTCTTTTTTACAGATTATATCATTGTTCCTACTCTGTTTGGACACAAAGGTGATGTCCCAAGATAAAAGAGGGTACTTACCTTGGTGAAGAAGGCTCTTCAGGTTCCAAATTTGCTCTATCTAGGGTTTCTGAAGCTCCTACTTGGTGATTTTGACCAAAAATAGTAAGTTTCCTCCTTTATTTCCATGTTTTCATGTTGTTATTATTCCTCCCACCTTCTTCTAGGTTGTAACCATGGCCTTCCATGGTGAAGCCCCACCTAGAACCCTTAAACACCTCATTTCCATGTTCTTTTGCAAGAGTTTTTCACCTCTAAAGTAGAGAAGGTACTTCTTGCTTGAGATAGGAGCTTTGTTGGAGAATCCAGATGCTCTATCTTGTGAACCTTGCTGCTTGAACCTATCCACATTTCCTAGAGGTGAGTTTTATAACACGTGTCTCATATATTGCTTACTACATGCTTAAAACCCATGCTTCTATGTTTAAAATCAATGATCTCCATATCTATTTACCATGTTCTTCTAAGGTTTTGATTTCTTGTTGTTTTACCTTCTCTAGAAGATCTAATTTGGTTACCTATGCAGCTCCAACCCTGATCTTGGGTCAAATGGTGTTCTCTCTCTCACACACACTCTTTCTCTCTCTCAAATATGTTTGACTTGTCATTTCCTGATTGGTTCAAATTGAAAAATCCATATCTTTTAATCCGCTTATCCAAATTTGACAAATAAATATGTTTTGGAATAAGAAAATTAATCTCTATCTAATATTCATGATTTTGAACTTTTATTTCAAGGTTTGACGAAGGGTGCTTTTTGTAAAATAAATTTAATGCATAAAATCTATAAAAATTACATCTTAATCATCATAACTCCAAAATTAACAAAAAATATGTTTTCTTGATCAGGAGAACCTAATAAGTTTAATGGTGAGGTTTTTAGAGTCTACACTCGAGTTTTTCTAAAAAGGTTTAAAATTAGGGTTTCTATACATTAATGTGCATTATGTACTCTAATACATGTTAATACACTGAAAATAGGCAAAGAGGAACTTCAACTCAATTAAAGTGGTGAAAGTTAGTAATTGATATCAATAAGAGAGGTATGTGCATTCTTACACCTTAAGTTGGGATATTTACAAACCAAACCCTATATTCCCTAATGAGGCACTATATGGACCCTATTTTCTCTATTCATGACTCGTTTGCTAAATTGCCTCAAAAAATAGTATTGATATTCTATTTCTTGGGTGTTTTACCTCAATGCCATGTTTCACATATATGATGCTTCTACTTGTCATAGTATCTTAGCATGCTGATTTTATTATATTGTTTAGCTAATGCAGTGGTACTTATGTACAACCACCCTGTAACACAATGAATCTTAGATGTAATCTCCATGTAAACATTTTTCCAAGTTTCCCTATCATTTATATCCTTTATGTCATTTATGTTTAATTAGTGGAATTTATAGTGGTTTAGTGAACATTTATTCACTAATTGTACCAATATAAGGGTTTATGCACAAATACCTCATTGAAAGCATAATTACCATAATTAAGTGCTCTAAACCTTAATCTAACTTTTTGATATGATTTGAAAACATAAAATGAGGCTAAGTTTCAAATTTGGTTCGATTTAGATGTTGTTAGTGCAAGTTATGCAATTTTAGGTACATTCTGGACTTTTATGCAATTTACCCAATTGAGAGGTTTTCTTTGCAAATCATCAACTTAATTTTAATACTTAGATATTCCCTTACCATTAACGAGATTTTAAACCATTGGAGAACCTAGTTTCATCTTGGTTTTATGGTATTTCTTTCCAAGGGCATTATAGGGATTACCCTCTTTATAAAGGTGCTTATCTTTAAAAGCTATCAACCAATGAGGTTATTTCTTTCTTGAAAAACGGTGGGGATGGCCTTGAAAGATCTGTGGGCTCTTAGGACCGAGTTTTTATATCCAAGACGAGTCCATGAGCTGTCCTCTTGCACGGCCATCAAGCCCTAGGCTAAAGACACATGGAAAGTCCCTTAAGACACCTCATGCTTCACCTCTTTCTATATATAGCCATGTATACCCCTTCCCAACTCACAATTCGAAAACTCTTGCACCCCTTTTCTTTCCTCTAACTTATATAATAGATCCTTCTATATTTGGCCACGAAGTTGCTGTCCAAGGTAATAGAGGGAGCCTACCTTGGTGAAGAAGGCTCCTAGGGCTTCCAAATTCTCTATTAGGGTTTCTAAAGTTCCTCCTTAGTAATTTCAACCAAAACTAGTAAGTTTCCTCCCTTCCTTCCCTATTTTCATACTGTTAGTCTTCCTTACACCTTCTTCTAGGTCGGAACCATGACCATACATGGTAAAACTCCACCTAAAACCCTAAAACATCTCATCTCCAAGCTCTTTTGCTAGGGTTTGCACCTCTAAAGTGGAGAAGGTGATCTTTGCTCAAGAAAGGAGCTTGGCTTGGAGCAACCAGACCTTCTAATCTCGGAATCCTTTCTGTTTGAACCTTATTACCTTCCTATAGGAAAGTTTTTTAACCCCCTTCTCATATATTGCTTAGTACATACTTAAAACCCATGCTTCTATGTTGATAATCGATGATTTCCATCTCTTTTTACCATGTTCTTCTAAGGTTTTGGTTTCTTGATGTTTTATCTTCTCTAGAAGCTCTAGTTTGGTTATCTAAGAAACTTCAAACCTAATCTTGGGTCAAATGGTGTTTTCTCCCTCTTCCTCTCTCTTCAAATATCTCGATCAATTTGATGATGTGGCAATTTCCTATTGGTTAGTATTGCAAAATTCATATCTTCTAAAATGCTTATCCAAATTTGACAAATAAATATGTTTTGGAATTGGAAAATTAATCTCTATATAATAAAAATATTTTAAGGTCTGGTTTCATTGTTTGATGGAGGGTGATTTTTGTAAAACGATTTTAATGCATAAAATCCATAAAAATTACATCTTAATCATCATAACTCCAAAATTAACATAAAACTATGTTTTCTTGATCAGGAGAACCTAATAAGTTCATTGGTGATATTTTCAAAATCTAAATCCGAATTTTGCTAAAAGGTTATAAAATTAGGGTTTCTATATATTAATGTGCACTATGTACTCTAATACATGTTAATACATTGAAAATAGGCAAAGTGGAACTTGGACTCAATTAAAGTGGTGAAAAGTTAGTAATTGATATCAGTAAGAGAGGTATGTGCATTCCTTACACCCTATGTTGGGATAATTGCAGCCAAACCCTATATTTCCCTATTGAGGCTTAAATGAACCTTAAATCTTCTATTATTGAATCCTAATGTTGTTCATGCCTCAAATTAGAGTGTAATTTCTTCTTGTTTGGGTCTTATACCCCACTGCCATGCTTATTGAATATTATGACTACTCTTGCCATGACTACTTTTCTAGCATGTAGATTTATGTTCTATTTAATTTAAAGTAGCGGTACTGATGTACAACCACCCACAGAAGGCATGTAAATAATCACCCTGGGGAATGTCTTATTTTCCCCATAATATTGTAGGTGACTAGGAATGTCTTATTATCCCCTCACCTAAGGTTAGAGGTCTGGTAGGTGCCTCAACCCTACTTAGTTAGGTAGACATAATTATCTTACATGTAAATCCTTTTTGATATAATTGTTAATGGCAAGCTTCTTTTGAATATAGCCTCATACTCTAGTTATCTTCATCTTATGATGGACCCTAGCCTATTTTTATTTGCTTTAATTATCTTAATATCCTAGACTAGTTTTGTGGCACATGCCTTGTTTTCTTTCCCCTTTTGTTGGGTGCTTTCCCAACCACCCAGGTGTTGGCGTTGAGTAAGGAGAAGGACAAGTTTGAAGGAATTCATCTCAGGAGTAGATCTCAAGCTATCTGAAAGGATGTCTAGGTTGCTATAGCTAGATCCTTTTCTCTTATCTTTTTCTTTTGAGAACAATCATGTAATGAACAATGAAAGCCATGTAATAGGCTTAGTTCTTTTATTTCTGCTGTTATTGACATTTTGTAATGTATCTGGTGCATGCTTATTTACTTGGAATATTATACATGCATCCCTCAATATCTTTTATCTTTCTAAAAAGATGGATGTTTTGTACTTCCTTTAAATTTTAGTAAGAAGGTGATCTTGCCTCTTTACAGCATGGTATTAGAGCCTTTAGGCAACTATTAGGACATGAAGTTGAAGCAAAGGTGTCTAGAATGGATCAGGGTTTCGAGGGCTGGCAATATTTTCCTCCGCACCACTAGATTGGTTTACGAGGACTCTCGTGCCCATATGATACCGGCCTGGCCTGAGCTGATACGAATTGCCCAAAATAGTATGCTTTTAGGCTATATCATTCTAGATATTCTTTTCTCGTCTATGTTTCTATTATTTTTCATCTATGATTCAAATACTCCTGGGAACTTAATATGTTAACCCTACCTTTCAGGATAGGTGACTTGTTTGATAGTAGGAACAAGGGAAAGGAGTCAAACCCTAATGACTCTAATGCGGAAAACACTCATGTGACTCCTGTCGGCCATAGTGTGGTCAACCCTGCTACTCTGGGCACCCCCTCCTTCACACCAGAGCAAGAGTTGGCAATGCTGCGCCAGGTGCTCTCCGCCATGATGGGGCAGCTCCACACAGTGGCTGCCAATGCCAACAAGCTGAGGGAGTTCACCCTCACTGACTTCATAAAGATACAGCCACCCTACTTCAAAGGTGAAAGTGAACACAACATGGTGGATAAAGTTGATGACTGGGTGTTGGCTTTGGATCGGACCTTCGAGGGTATGGCATGCCCTCCTCACCAGAAAGTTCAGTTTGCGACGTATGTACTGGATGGACCGGCACGTGTCTGGTGGAATGGTGTCGCCCGCACTCGTGACACCTATACCATGGAGTGGGACCAGTTCCTAAAGATCTTCAGGGAGAAGTACATTTGTCCTGCCTTCTTAAGGAAGAAAGAAGTTGAGTTCTATAGCCTTAGGCAGGGAAGCATGAGTGTGGCTGACTACATCCAATGATTCCTACTTCTGGAACGCTATGCCACCGACCTTGGAGCCGAGAGAAGGGCAACATTGTTCTTGGAGGGCCTAAACTACCAAGTGGGTCGAAGTCTTGTTCCACAACTTCCACTCACCTTCCATCAGATGGTGGATAAGGCCCTGGCCACCGAGTCCTACCCAGGATTCCAATCCTATGGAGACAGTAATGGCTATAGCAACAACAAGAGGAAGAACCCTACCCAGAATGAGAATCATGGACGTGATCGGTGTAGTAGGTGCTCTCGACACCATCCTCTAGGGAGATGTCCTTCCAACAATACACCTACTTGTAGAGACAACCGGCCTCCTCCGACCTACCATGATTGTGGCCAAGTTGGGCATATCTGACCACTCTGTCCCTATTTCCAGCAAGGACAAAATAATGCCCAACAATCGCAACATCCAAGGCAGAATCTGCCTCTGTGGAATAATAACAACAACAACATCAACCAGAACCTGAGGCGACCGCCAATGGAGAGGTGGAATGGGAGAGTGTTTTCTCTCAATGCTGAGGAAGCAGGTGAAGATAATGAAGTTATTGAAGGTACCTTGCATCTTAATATGCATCCTATAAAGTCACTGTTTGATTCTGGCTCATCCAATACCTTCATATCATGTCAACTTACTTCTATGTTAGAAATATAATCTGAGTATATGGATCATATATTAGATGTAAAACCCCTAGTGGTAAGATCTGCTCTTTGTATCTCCAAACTCCGACCATGGACCTTTGTATATCTGGTATAATGTTTCCCTCAGATTTCATCTTGCTTGACATGACCGCCTTTGATGTCATCCTGGGAATGGATTGGTTGAAGAGGTACAAAGCTATTTTATTTTGTGAAGAATCAAAGGTTAGTTTATCACATCCCATTGAGGGAAGATTGTGTGTCAAGGGTAGGAAGCGAGAAGATCGGCAATTTGTTATCTCCGCCATCAAAGCTGAAAAGCTAGTCTCGCAAGGGTGTAGAGCTTTCTTAGCCTCTATAGTCTTCGAGGCTACACCTCCTTCTCTCGACCACATAGATGTGGTGAAGGACTTCCCATACTTCTTCCCGAGGAGTTACCTGGTTTGCCACCAACTCAGGAGGTGGAGTTCTCCATTGAGCTTGTACCCAGAACTTCACCAATATTGAAGCCGCCTTACCGCTTGGCCCCTACTGAGCTTGCCGAACTAAAGAAGCAACTAGAAGAGCTTCTCGACATGGGCTTCATCTGCCCTAGTGTTTCACCTTGGGGATCCCATGTCCTATTCATAAAGAAGAAGGATGGTTCGATGTGGATGTGTATGGACTACTGCATGCTTAACCAAGTGACGGTGAAGAACTGTTATCCTTTGCCTCGCATCAACGACTTGTTCGACCAGCTAAAGTCAGCCACTGTGTTCTCTAAGATGGATCTGCGAAGTGGCTACTACCAGATGTGTGTGAAGGATAATTATGTACCGAAGATGGCATTCAGAACTTGCTATGGGAATTACAAATTCATGGTCATGCCTTTTGTCTTGACAAATGCCCCTGCTACCTTCATGGACTTGATGAACCGAGTGTTCCGCCCATACCTTGACAATTTTGTGGTGGTGTTTATTGATGACGTTTTGGTTTATTATGAGACGTTAGAAAAACATCACGAGCATCTGCGGACTATACTCAACACACTATGAGAAAATCAACTCTATGCAAAATTCTCAAAGTGTGAGTTTTGGATAAAGGAAGTGATGTTTCTGGGTCATGTGATTTCTGTCGGACATATAGTTGTTGATCTTGCAAAGGTAGAAGTTGTGACCAAGTGGAAAGCTCCAAAGAATCCCTTAGAGATCCGTAGTTTCCTTGGCTTAGCAGGTTACTATCAAAGGTTTATCAAGAAATTCTCTGAGTTGGCCTTGCCTTTAACCAAGATGATGTGAAAGGAGGTCAAGTTCTCTTAGACACCAGAATGTGAGAATAGTTTTCAAAAGTTGAAGAAGAGCCTGACTTCTGCTCCCATGCTTGCTTTGCCTGTTGAGGGCATACCCTATGTCATCTACACCGACGCATCCAGACAAGGCTTAGGGTGTGTTTTGATGCAAGACGGAAAGGTGATCGCATATGCTTCTCGACAGTTGAAACCTAATGAAGCTAATTGGCCTACACATGATTTGGAGCTTGCTACCATAGTTCATGCTTTGAAGATCTGGAGATACTATCTCTATGGTGAACAGTTTGAAGTCTTTTCTGATCACAAGAGTTTAAGATATCTATTGACTCAAAAGGATCTGAACTTGTGACAACGTAGGTGGATGGAATATCTTAAAGATTATGACTTCACCATTACCTATCATCCTGGTAAAGCAAATGTCATAGTTGATGCTTTTAAGTCACAAGAAGGATGTTGTTTGTGCTGCTCTGAGATGTTCAGTATGGGAAAACCTTGAACATGTGGCTAGATGGAGACCTGAGCCTATTGAATCAGTGGATGAAGACAAGTTGTGTGTTCATATGGCCAGCTTGACCGTTACACCAACCTGGATCTCAGAAGTCATGGCTGCACAGTTGGAGAGTTTTGAGCTTGAGGAGATGAAAGCTTTAACTAAGAAACCGCAATTTGACTACTCTGTCGGAGTGGATTGTAAGGACCCTGACCTCCGTTTAGGGATTATCCTGTTTGCTTTGCTTAAGCATGGTGTTTAGTTGCTTGCTAATCACCCTTGAGGGTGATTAGGGTTTGTTGGTGCTTTATTGAGAGTTGGAGGTGCTACTTGCAATTTACACAAGCCTAGGGTTGATGAGCAAGTTTGTCACCTTGAGAGGTGTTCCTCTCTCTCCTTTCTTCCTCTAGTGTTGAGGGGAAGGGTTGGGCTCATTGCTTGAATTGCTTTGGGCTTGGATGAGCTTGTTGGGCCTTGAGATGCCTTGCTTGAACCTTTCTCTTGCTTTTCTTGACCTTGTGTCGGCCTAGGTGTGTCGGCCATGGTTGTGTCGGCCTAGGTGTGTCACCCAGGGAGTGTGTTGGGCATGGAGTTGGGGTGTGTCACCCATTGACCCCTTTGACCTCTTTGACCTCGTTTGTGTCACCACTAGTGGACACTTGGTGCTTGATGCTTGCATGTGGCAATGGCCTTGGACATGTGTTTAAGGCAAGTTAGATTGGTGGCATTGCCAATAGACAAGTGTCCCAAGGTGGGTGAAACCTTGCCTTGTCTTACCTTAGTTTCTCCTCCATCCTCTCCTATATATGTGTTCCCTTTCTCTTGCTAAGGATCCCTTTAGTTCCTTAGTTTCCCTCTCCCTTGGTTGCACGACACCTCTTCCTTTGCAAGCTTGGTGGCCGATCCCTATCTTGCAGTCTTCTTCTTCCTCTTGAAGTGGTGCTTGGTGCTAGGAGCTTGGAGCTTACTTAAGGCGGGTTACATAACTCCTAACCCTAACCATACTACCTTCTTCTATGTTCTTGTATGTTTCATATGCTCATAATCGGCCATGTATGTTGCTAGAAGTGTTTCTTGCTTAGTTGCACCTAGTTGGCCGAACCATGTTTTAGGTTTCCTTATTGAGCAACACTCCTTGCTCTCCTTGGTCTAGAGGAGTGAGCTTGAGTTCTAGTAATATGGGAAATACCCCTCTCTCATTTAAGTTGAGAGGTGAGCTTGTGTTCTAGTTGCTTGAGCAACACCCTCCTCTCACCATGGACTTGAAAGGTAGGCTTTTGTGTGGTTTAAGACCTATGTTGAGGTTGATCTTGGGGGTTTCCCAATTTGTGATAGAGGTTGTGCAAAACCCCTCTCTCTTGGTTGTTGAGAGGTGAGCCAATCTTCTTGATCAATCTAGGGTTTGGTACCCTTGTGCTTGAGGTTGGTGACGATCTTGTTGAGCTGTATCTTGCACGAAATGGCTTGGGGATGGTGTTGCCCGATACCCTCTCTTGATCTAGAGTCTTGGGTTGAGATGATGAGGTTGTGTTGGGTGTCACACCTTGGTTCTTGCCTTGTGTGTTGACTGATAGACGAGGCTAGTTTGGTGGGATGATAGGCTTTCCCTTGGTGCTCTTGTCTCGATGGATGATGTGTGGTTTTGTGGGCGCCATGGCTCTATCCGTTAGAATAGTTGTCACCCGTTACAACCCCTAACACCTAGTGCACGATACCTCTAGTGCACAACACACCTATTGCACGACATGCCCCATAGACTTAGTTGCACGTTAGGCTTTGTGGTTGTTATACCCTGGTTGCACGATATACCCTGAGGTGGTAGCCTGCCACCATTGTTGAGTGCTTGGCCAATATGTAACTAGATTGCTTGGCCGATATGAGGCTGGAGTGCTTGGGCGATATGAGGAAAGTACCTTTCCCGATACCAATTCTAGTGAGGGTGCCCTACCCGTCATACTTCTTATGAGGGTAGTGGGTACTTTTAGTGAGGGTCATGTTCCAACCGGAAGCTCGTCTGTTAGTTCCTTATCATGCGATCACATCTTTGTTGATTAAGAGTTCTGGTTTATGGTTCGTGAACCTTTGACATATTTGGTAATGGTAAGGTGGTTGATATAGTAGAATGCACATATGTAAGCATGACATATCTGAAACTCTAATGACATGATATTACATGTGTTTATGATCATCTTGAATCATGTATATATATAATGAGGAGTAAACGATAAGCTTGGAAGTATATGAGCTGTGTCACATGATGATATGACCTATGTCTATGGTCATAGATTGAGGCATGAATGATAAAGAATATAATCATCAATGTTGCCCTATGCTTGATAATATGATCCTTCTGTTAATCCATGATGATTGTGTATACTAACCATGCAGGTGTTTCATACAGATGCATAGCCAGGTAAAGGTCTATGAGGTATATATGTTTGAGTAACACTGCTTTCATGGTCACTCTTGATGATGAGATAACATGCATGATGTGTTTTGGTCTGAGGACCTGAGTTTGGCTAAAGTGCCTAAGTTGAGGTGTTATCCTCTGATGATGATCTGGGATTGTTATCCCAAGTGATGAGAATGCCTTATGAGGCACTGGTTTCTTGTGATGAGGGATTGAGATCCCGGAATAACATGATGGTGGTAACAATAATGTAGCTTTATGTTATGCATGTGTTACAACCCAGTTGCCTCAACAATCCACTTAAAATATACTAACTAATCACAGTGGAACATATCATGTAGTTTGCATTGGCCATAGATCCATCATCGTCAGTAGTTGGTGATGGTGAAACGGGTTCTCCTGCGGGTTAACCCGGAGCGCATATTGTTGAATATGTGATATTTCTCCTAGCCTAAAATAGTGAGGATTTGAGTACAGCTGCGGTTGCAGACTCAGGATAGATGGAGCATGGTGAATAGGCCCATGGCTCAGTGTGATAGAGCATGAATGCGTTCATGGCTCAGGGAGCATGGTGAACTGGCATGTGGCTCAGATATACTAGCGTCGAGACCTGTACCAAGGCAGGCTAGAGGAAGAGTATCCTGCATGAGCTGACCTTGTGGCTGAGGCCACTTAAGCATGAGACTACGGTCCTGCTTTGGTTCTCGTGCACTGACCACAAGGTGGGAGGTCGTGGAGTCCGGCTCTTCCATTGACCTTGTATGGCACCGACTCCGAGTTTCACAGCCGTCGGTTGGATTTGAGTGGTGCGACTCACTTCCTCATGGCATAATAATATGTAATACAGCCAAATAGTATTTATTACTTAAGGCAAAACACGGAACATTGGTTGAGGCCCTGCTTGTGTACTTAATCTTGTTATACTTTGCAGTTACCTATATGTTCCTTATGATATGTGGTAAGATCTTATAAATCTTATCTTGTCAATCATGTTCCATAAAAAATACTTGGTTATGTGCCTTCCGTACACCATGGTAAGCTCAATGGTAATAACAACCTTACTCTTTAGACTGCTCTTACTGTACGTTTTATTAGTTATCTGTTGTTGTTGCTTTAATCTTTCTAAGGTTTTATGGTTTCAGCGGGGAGTTATGTTTCTCACTGGGACTGTGTGTCCCACCTCGTTGGTTTACAACCTTTTTAGGTGTTCGCGCTAGATGTGGTGGTGGTCGCGGGGTTGTAGTCGAGCAGCAAGACGAGCAGTAGAAGGCAAGAGATGGATATGTTGATGTTTTGGTTGTTTTGTAGTAGAGTCTTAGAGTCATCCCTGTACTCTCAGGTCCTTGGAGGTGTTTTTATGTTGTTTTACGATGTATAGCTGATAAAGCTCTATTTATCCTGCTGCTGGGTGGATGTGGCCAGTTATGTATGTGTAACAGGTGATGAACTCATGTGATGACAAGACAGTTGATCCATCAAGCTGTGGACACGTATTAAGACTTGTAAATGTTTGTATAATTTGTTTTCTTGCAGGACAAGGATATGGATGTAATAGTTTCTTGATTCATCTGCTTTCCGAAATCGGTTTTAATTAACTCGTGTTTTTTGTAATAAGTGGTTTATGATGTTTTCCGCACATTTTCACGTCGCACCTTGTTGTCTGTGTGATAACGGGATGTGTCGCCACAAGTTTTGGTATCAGAGCTCTAGGTTTGCTGAGTCTGCAGGGATCTAGGACTAGGTTGCGTCTGTTCTTGTGAGTCCTCCAGATTTTCTTACAATTATCTTTTGCCCTCAGTGGAAGAAAAAGCCAAGATGTCTGGAAACCATGAAGAACATGCTGTCGAGAGCAGCGATGTTGCATCAGTTGATGGAGCAGGAGGCCAGGCACATGAAGATCGGGTGCCTGAGGTTCCCCAAATTGACCCAGCCATTCTTGAAAACCCTACCTACCAACAGCTTATGGGGAAGATGATGGCTACGATGAATCTCACGGTAGAAAGATTGTTAGTGCCTCCACCGAGAGCACAGGCTCCCCATGGTGAAACATCGGGTATTGGGAAGACCTTTGAGCGGCTTTGCTGAGTCAGAGCTTCGGACTATGCTGGGACAGCTGATCCAGCGGATGCAGATCTGTGGTTGACAAGTCTTGAGAAGGCTTTCTGGATCCTCAACATCCCCGAAGCAGACAAAGTCAATCACTCTGTCTACCTTCTTAAGGGTAGTGTTGGTCACTGGTAGACCATCAAGGAGGAGAAGAGACCCGGTGAGGTGATCGGTTGGGAGGTTTTCTGGCGTGAGTTCGTCAGCAGATACTTTCTGAAGATGTATCTGGATGAGAAGATCAGCCAGTTTGAGTGTTTGCGCCAAGGAGCGATGAACATCACCGAGTATGAAGCCAAGTTCATGGACCTGTTGAGGTTTTGTCCTCACATGGAAGCAACAGATGACAAGCGAATCAGACGTTTTGAGAAAGGCCTGAGTGTTGAGCTGACAACACCTGCTTCTGTGTTGGAGAACCGAGAATGGTTTGCTACATTTGTGGAATCTATCTGGAGGATTGAACGGTCAGTCAGGGAGAAGAGAGAGTCCATGTCTAAGAAGAGGCCTGCTCAGTTCTAAGGACAGAGGTTTGGTGGCTTCAAGAAGCCAAGGTTTTCAGCACCTTCTGGGTTAAGAGGTTTCAGTGCACCGTCATAGTGGTCTCTGAGTAAGGGAAGAGGATATGGTTCTTCACCGTCAAAGGCACATAGTACAGCTTCAGTGGCAGTGACAGGGCCATCTAGGCCACAGTTTGAGGATAGGGCATGCTATATCTGCGATCAGACAGGGCATTTCAAGTCGAATTGCCCAAGTAAAGATGTTGAAGTGACACAACAACTGAGGCAGAATTAACAAGGGTCAGACCGACAGCAACCCAGTAGTAGAAGAGGGCGAGGGCGTGGTCAAGCATCACAAGCAGGATCGTCTGCTCAAGGAAGCAGAGGATGTGGACAGTAAACAACGGCTCGATTCTATGTTATGAGTCAGCCAGAGGCGATAGTCAACCCGCGAGTGGTGGCAGGTCAGATGGAGTTATCTCATTCTGGTTTGTCTTCTTCTTGTTTTATATCTGTTTTGGTTGACCCGGGTGCTACGCACTCTTTTATCGCACGTTCTATGCTTGATAACTGTCTGCTACCTGTTAGCTGTAAGAAAGATAGCATGTTGTTAGAAACCCCTCTTGATGGTTCCTCGATGCTTCGAGAGGAGTTCCCATCTTGTGTCTTATCTTTTTTGGGACACAACATACAAGTGGATATTATACCACTTGATATGCATGGATTCGATGTGATCCTTGGGATGGATACCTTAGAAAAGTATAAAGTTGTGTTGGACTGTGGTTCCAAGAAGGCAGTGTTTGAGGGTTGTGGAGAGAAGTGGATCTTCCAAGGGGATAGGAAGATTCTTCTGACATGTCTAGTGTCAACGTTGGTGGCAGAAAAGCTGCTACGACAAGGATGTACGGCGTTCTTAGCTCACGTTGTCGATACCAAGGCAAAAGGTCCTAGCCTTGAGGAGGTGATGGTTGTTCGAGAGTTTGCAGATGTATTTCCTGATGAGTTCCCCGGTGTTCCTCCACCCCGAGAGATTGACTTCGAGATCAATCTAGTCCCAGGAACACAGCCAGTTGCACAAACACCGTATAGGATGGCTCCAGTAGAGATGGCAGAGCTAAAGAAGCAGTTACAAGAGTTGTTGGAGAAAGGTTTCATCCGACCGAGTACATCGCCTTGGGGTGCTCCAGTGTTGTTCGTTAAGAATAAGGATGGATCAATGCGGCTATGCATAGATTACCGGCAGTTGAACAAGGTCACGATTAAGAACAAGTACCCATTGCCAAGGATAGATGATCTATTCGATCAGTTGTGTGGTGCTACAGTATTTTCAAAGATCGATCTATGGTCTGGATATCATCAGTTGAGGATTAAGGAGGATGACACACCAAAGTCAGCTTTTAGGATGAGGTATGGTCACTTTGAGTTTGTGGTTATGTCGTTCGGGCTAACCAATGCACTTGCTTCTTTCATGGACATGATGAATCGAGTGTTCCATCCGTTTCTAGATTTGTTTGTTGTAGTCTTTATAGATGACATCTTGATCTACAGTCAGGACAGGCAAGAGCATGAACAGCATCTTCGATAAGCGTTGACTCTCCTTCGCCAACATCAGTTGTATGCCAAGTTTAGTAAGTGTGAGTTCTAGTTGAAAGAAGTAACTTTCTTGGGTCATGTGATATCTACAGAAGGAGTTAAAGTGGACCCGAAGAAGGTGGAGTCCGTTATAGAATGGGAACAGCCGAAGACACCGAATGAAGTTCATAGTTTCCTGGGTTTAGCAGGATACTACTGGAGGTTTATAAAGGACTTCAGTGTGATCGCGTTGCCGATGACAAAGTTGACTAGAAAGGATGTTCCTTTTGTCTGGAATGATCGTTTCCAGCAAGCTTTCCAAAATTTGAAGGAAAAGTTGACTAGTACTCCAGTGCTAGTGTTTCCAGATCCTGGAAAGGGCTATGTTGTTTTCTACGATGCTTCTAAGAAGGGCTTAGGATGCGTGCTGATGCCGGAAGACCATGTAGTTTCTTTTGCTTCACGACAGCTTAAGAAACACGAAGAGAACTATCCGACTCATGACTTGGAGTTGGCAGCGGTGGTTCATGCGTTAAAGATTTGGAGACATTATCTTTACGGGGAAGTGTGTTAGATCTTTATAGATCATAAGAATCTAAAGTACATCTTCTCGCAAAGTGAGCTAAACATGCAACATCATCGATGGATGGAGTTGATCAATGATTATGACTGCTCCATCGAGTATCACCCTGGTAAGGCGAATGTGGTAGCTGATGTGCTTAGCCGAAAGTCTTCTTCTCTTCCCACAAAGGGGCACAGTTGAGTTCCTTAGTATGTCATAGATGGGATATGTTTGTTTCCTTGCGACAGATGAATGTCCATATGGAAGTTTATTTGTTAGCAGGACTTTTGGCACAGATGCAAGTCAAGCCTACGCTGAGACAACAAATCAAAGATGCACAACAAACAGATGATACAGTGCAGTTGATCAGGTCAGAGATCGGCAGCGAAAAGTGTGATGGGTTCCATGAGTCTGAGAATGGATTAGTTTGCTATTATGATAGGATGGTGGTCCCCGATGCTAATGATCTGAGGATGCTAGTGCTCAAGGAAGCACACACATCGATGTATGCTATGAATCCAGGAGTCACCAAGATGTATCACAATCTGAAGGACCTGTATTGGTGGTCTGGATTGAAGAAAGATGTAGCCGAGTTTGTGACTAGATGTACGGTATGCCAGCAAGTTAAGGTTGAGCATCAGAAGCTGGTAGGTACGTTGTAACTCCTGCCAATACCGTAGTGGAAATGGGATCACGTAACCATGGATTTCATAGTTGGTCTGCCCAGGACAACTAAGAATCACGATTCCATTTGGGTGATAGTGGACAGATTGACGAAGTCTAACCATTTCATACATGTAAAGACAATGTATACAGCAGAGAAGCTCGCTCAGGTATATGTAGATGAGATAGTATGCTTGCACGGCTTACCAACAATGATAGTTTCTGACAGAGGTCCCCAGTTCATGAGTCGTTTCTGGGAACAGTTACACAAACCTTTGGGAACGCAGTTGAGGTTCAGCACCGCCTTCCACCCGCAGACAGATGGACAGTCTGAGAGGACTATTCAGACTTTGGAGGATCTTCTTCGGGCTTGTGTTTTGTAGTTCCTAGGAAGTTGGGACGTACATCTCAGTTTAATAGAGTTCGCCTACAATAATAATTATCAGCGGAGCATTGACATGGCTCCCTATGAGGCCTTATATGGCAGGAAGTGCAGATCTCCTTTATGTTGGTATGAGTCCGGTGAATATCAGCTTTTGGGTCCTGAGTTAGTACAACAGACAACAGAAAAGATCAAAGTGATACAGCAACAGCTGAAAGCAGCACAAGACAGACAGAAGTCTTATGCAGACAATCGCCGACGACCTTTAGAGTTCCAAGTGGGAGACAAGGTATACCTCAAGGTCTCACCTTGGAAAGGTGTGTTAAGGTTTGGTCAGAAGGGTAAGCTAGCACCCAGATATATGGGGCCATACCCGGTCATAGCACGTGTTGGCAAGGTAGCTTACAAGTTAGAGTTGCCGCCAGAGTTGCACAAGTTACATCCAGTATTCCACGTCAGCATGTTGAAGAAAAGTCATCCAGATACAGGGACAGTGATACAGCCAGTTGAGGTTGAGCTCGATGAAGATGTGACCTACGAGGAAGGTCCTATGATGATCCTTGACAGAAGAGTAAAGAAGTTCAAAAGGAAGGACCCGATTCTGGTAAAGGTTCTTTGGCATCATCATGGCATTGAGGAAGCCACATGGGAGCTTGAGGAAGATATGAGGAGGAAGTATCCCTTGCTTTTCTCTTCGGATTTCGAGGACGAAATCCATTTGTAGAGGGTTATAGCTTGTAAGGACCCTGACCTCCGTTTAGGGCTTATCCTGTTTGCTTTGCTTAACCATGGTGTTTAGTTGCTTTCTAATCACCCTTGAGGGTGATTAGGGTTTGTTGGTGCTTTTTTGAGAGTTGGAGGTGCTACTTGCAATTTACCCAAAGCCTAGGGTTGATGAGCAAGTTTGTCACCTTGAGAGGTGTTCCTCTCTCTCCTTGCTACCTCTAGTGTTGAGAGGAAGGGTTGGGCTCATTGCTTTAGTTGCTTTGGGCTTGGATGAGCTTTTTGGGCCTTGAGATGCCTTGCTTGAACCTTGCTCTTGCTTTGCTTGACCTTGTGTCGGCCTAGGTGTGTCGGCCATGGTTGTGTCGGCCTAGGTGTGTCGCCCAGGGAGTGTGTCGGGCATGGAGTTGGGGTGTGTCGCCCATGGACCCCTTTGACCTCTTTGACCTCATTTGTGTCACCACTAGTGGACACTTGGTGCTTGATGCTTAAATGTGGAAATGGCCTTGGACATGTGTTTAAGGCAAGTTAGAGTGGTGGCATTGCCAATAGACAAGTGTCCCTAGGTGGGCGACACCTTGCCTTGTCTTACCTTGGTTTCTCCTCCATCCTCTCCTATATATGTGTACCTTTTCTCTTGCGAAGGATCCCTTTAGTTCCTTAGTTTCCCTCTCCCTTGGTTGCACGACACCTCTTCCTTTGCAAGCTTGGTGGCCGATCCCTATCTTGGAGTCTTCTTCTTCCTCTTGAAGTGGTGCTTGGTGCTAGGAGCTTGGAGCTTGCTTAAGGTGGGTTACATAACTCCTAACCCTAACCATACTACCTTCTTCTATGTTCTTGTATGTTTCATATGCTCATAATCGGCCATGTATGTTGCTAGAAGTGTTTCTTGCTTAGTTGCACCTAGTTGTCTGAACCATGTTTTAGGTTTCCTTATTGAGCAACACTCATTTCTCTCCTTGGTCTAGAGGAGTGAGCTTGAGTTCTAGTAATATGGGAAATACCCCTCTCTCATTTAAGTTGAGAGGTGAGCTTGTGTTCTAGTTGCTTGAGCAACACCCTCCTCTCACCATGGACTTGAAAGGTGGGCTTTTGTGTGGTTTAAGACCTATGTTGAGGTTGATCTTTGGGGTTTCCCGGTTTGTGATAGAGGTTGTGCAAAACCCCTCTCTCTTGGTTGTTGAGAGGTGAGCCAAACTTCTTGATCAATCTAGGGTTTGGTGACCTTGTGCTTGAGGTTGGTGATGATCTTGTTGAGTTGTATCTTGCACGATATGGCTTGGGGATGGTGTTGCCCGATACCCTCTCTTGATCTAGAGTCTTGGGTTGAGACGATGAGGTTGTGTTGGGCGTCACACCTTGGTTCTTGCCTTGTGTGTTGATTGATAGATGAGGCTAGTTTGGTGGGATGATAGGCTTTCCCTTGGTGCCCTTGTCTCGATGTATGATGTGTGGTTTTGTGGGTGCCATGGCTCTAGCCGTCAGAATAGTTTCCGCCTGTTACAACCCCTAACACCTAGTGCACGATACCTCTAGTGCACAACACACCTGTTGCACAACATGTCCCATAGACTTAGCTGCACGTTAGGCTTTGTGGTCGTTATACCCTAGTTGCACGATACACTTGGTTGCACGATATACCCTGAGGTGGTAGCCCGACACCCTTGCTGAGTGCTTGGTCGATATGAAACTAGATTGCTTGGCCGATATGAGGCTGGAGTGCTTAGGCGATATGAGGAAAGTACCTTTTCTGATACCACTTCTAGTGAGGGTGCCCTACCCGTCACACTTCTTGTGAGGGTAGTGGGAACTTTTAGTGAGGGTCATGTTCCACTCGGAAGCTCATGTGTTAGTTCCTTATCATGCGATCACATCTTTGTTGATTAAGAGTTCTGGTTTATGGTTCCGAACCTTTGACGTATTTGGTAATGGTAAGGTGGTTGATATAGTAGTTAGCACATATGTAAGCATGAAATATCTGAAACTCTAATGACATGATATTACATGTGTTTATGATCATCTTGAATCATGTATATATATAATGAGGAGTAAACGATAAGCTTGGAAGTATATGAGTTGTGTCACATGATGATATGACCTATGTCTATGGTCACATGTTGAGGCATGAATGATAAAGCATATAATCATCAATGTTACCCTATGTTTGATAATATGATCCTTCTGTTAATCCATGATGATTGTGTATACTAACCATGCAGGTTTTTCATACAGATGCATAGCCAGGTAAAGGGCTATGAGGTATATATGTTTGAGTAACACTGCTTTGATGGTCACTCTTGATGATGAGATAACATGCATGATGTGTTTTGGTCTGAGGGCCTGAGTTTGGCTAAAGTGCCTAAGTTGAGGTGTTATCCTCTGATGATGATCTGGGATTGTTATCCCAAGTGATGAGAATGCCTTATGAGGCAGTGGTTTCTTGTGATGAGGGATTGAGATCCCGGAATAACATGATGGTGGTAACAATAATGTAGCTTTATGTTATGCATGTTTTACTACCTGGTTGCCTCAACAATCCACTTAAAATATACTAACTAATCACAGTGGAACATATCATGTAGTTTTCCCTGGACATAGATCCATCATCGTCGGTAGCTGGTGATGGTGAAACGGGTTCTCTTGCGGGTTAACCCGGAGCGCATATTGTTGAATATGCAAGGTTTCTCCTAGCCTAAAATAGTGAGGATTCGAGTGCAGCTGCGGTTGCAGACTCGGGTTAGATGGAGCATGGTGAACAGGCCCATGGATCAGTGTGATAGAGCATGAATGCGTTCATGGCTCATGGAGCACGGTGAACTGGCCCGTGGCTCATATATACTAGCGTCGAGACCTGTACCAAGGTGGGCTAGAGGAAGGGTAGCCTGTGGGAGCTGACCCTATGGCTGAGGCCACTTAAGCATGAGACTGTGGTCCTGCTTTAGTTCTCGTGCACTGACCACGAGGTGGGAGGTCGTGGAGTCCGGATCTTCCATTGACCTTGTATGGCACCGACTCTGGGTTTCGCAGCCGTCAGTTGGATTTGAGTGGTGTGACTCACTTCCTCAGGGCATAATAATATGTAATACATCCAAATAGTATTTATTGCTTAAGGAAAAACACGGAACATTGGTGGAGGCCCTGCTTGTGTACTTAATCTTGTTATACCTTGTAGTTACTTATACGTTCCTTATGATATGTGGTAAGATCTTATAAATCTTATCTTGTCAATCATGTTCCATAAAGAAATATGTAACGCCCGGGCCCACTGCCCAAGGCTCTAGTAGAGTTTTAGGAATGACGATTGGCCCCATAGACCACCACTAGCCTTAACTGCGCACTTTGTCCACACTGACGCGCAAGCCAGGATCAACTTCCCGACTGGTCACCCATCCTAGTACTAATCCAAGCTGAGCACGCTTAACTATGGAGTTCTTTAGAGATGGGCTCCCGAAAAAGGAGGTGCGCCTTGGTGATATGGGTAGTCCAATCATTCCTTTTAAGATCACGTTATCCGAGGCCTCAAATCATGGGATGTTACAATCTCCCCCACTTAGGCTCTTGACGTCCTCGTCAAGGCTCAACTATATGGCCTCATAATCTAACCCCATTTCAGTGCAGACCCACAATGGCTCATGGATACCCAGCTCCCGTCCATGGCTACCAGCGCAAGGGCGGCTCCATCTCGTCTCTACGAATAGCCTTTTCCAACTTGCCCGGACCGCACAGCTCAAGACTGGCATGCCACATGCCCATGTGGGCCCCACCTACTGGAGGGGTTATGGCTCTGATATCATTTGTAATGGTCGGGCCCACTGCCCAAGGCTCTAGTAGAGTTTCAGGAATGACGACTGGCCCCATAGACCGCCACTAGCCTTAACTGTGCACTTTGTCCACACTGACGCGCAAGCCAGGATCAACTTCCCGACTGGTCACCCATCCTAGTACTACTCCAAGCTGAGCATGCTTAACTATGGAGTTCTTTAGAGATGGGCTATCGAAAAAGGAGGTGCACCTTGGTGATATGGGTAGTCCAATCATTCCTTTTAAGATCATGTTATCCGAGGCCTCAAATCCTGGGATGCTACAAAATACTTGGTTATATGCCTTCTGTACACCATGGTAAGCTCAATGGTAATAACAACCTTACTCTTTAGACTGCTCTTACTGCACGTTTTATCAGTTATCTATTGTTGTTGCTTTAATTTTTCTAAGGTTTTATGGTTTCGGTAGGGAGTTATGTTTCTCGCTGGGACTGTGTGTCTCACCCCGTTGATTTACAACCTTTTTAGGTGTTCGCGCTAGACGTGGTGGAGGTCACGAGGTTGCGGCCGAGCAGCAAGACGAGCAGTAGAAGGCAAGAGATGGATATGCTACTATTTTGGTTGTTTTGTAGTAGAGTCTTAGAGTCATCCCTATACTCTTAGGTCCTTATAGGCATTTTGACGTTGTTTTACGATGTATAGCTAATAAAGCTCTGTTTATCCTGTTGCTGGGCAGATGTGGCCCGTTATGTATGTGTAACAGGTGATGAACTCATGTGATGACAAGACAGGTGATCCATCAAGCTGTGGACACGTATTAAGACTTGTAAATGTTTGTATAACCTATTTTCTTGCAGGACAAGGATATGGATGTAATAGGTTTTTGGTTCATCTGCTTTCCGAAATCAGTTTTAATTAACTCGTGGTTTTGGTAATAAGTGGTTTATGATGTTTTCTGCACATTTTTGCGTCGCACCTCATTGTCTGTGTGATAACGGGATGTGTCGCCACATGGATGGGGTTGTCTGCTTCAAACAAAGGTTGTGGATTCCTAATGTTGGTGATCTGAGACAGAAAGTTCTAAGTGAAGTGCATGGGTCCAAGTACACTATTCATCCTAGTACAACAAAAATATACAAGGACTTACAGCGAAGCATCTGGTGGAAGAACATGAAGAATGATATAGCTCTATTCGTCGTGAAGTGCTTGACATGTTAGCAAGTCAAGATTGAACATCAACGACCGGGTGGTCTTCTTCACCCTCCTAAAATTCCAGAATGGAAGTGGGATAAAATCACAATGGACTTCATCATCGGTTTCCCCAAGTCTGAGAAAGGTTATGATGTTGTTTGGGTGGTTATTGATCGACTTACAAAATCTGCTCATTTCTTGCCTTTTAAAACCAATTACAAAGTTGTGGATATGGCTCGATTGTATGTTGAGTGGATCGTACACCTGCATGGAGTACCTGAGGTAATAGTTTCTGATCGTAACCCAAAGTTTACTTCTCATTTATGGGGTCAGATTCAGGAGGATATGGGTACTGACTTGCATTTTAGTACTGCTTACCACCCACAGACTAATGGTCAATCTGAGAGAACAGTTCAGATTCTGGAGGACTTGCTTCGTGCTTGTCTGATGGATTGGGGTGGTGCATGGGATCGATATCTGCCATTAGTTGAGTTTGCTTACAACAATAGCTACCAAGCTGGTATTGGTATGCCACCTTTTGAAGCTCTCTATGGTAGACCATGTCGTTCACCTTTGTATTGGGATGATGTCGGTGAACATTCTCTAGTGAAGACCGATGACATGCAAATGATGATAGAAAAGGTACAGTTGATAAAGAAATGCATGAAGGCTGTACAAGACCGACAGAAGATGTAAGATGATAAGAAGAGGTCTGATGTTAACTTCCTAGTGGGTGACTATGCATTTATGAAGATCAAGCATGTCCGTTCTATCACTAGATCTAAAGTTAAAGGCAAGTTGAGTCCCCGCTATGTTGGACCATTTGAAATCTTAGATAAGGTTGGAGATTGTGCATACCTCTTAGCCTTACCTCCTTCCTATGATAAGATTCATAATGGGTTCCATGTCTCTATGCCAAAGAAGTATGTGAAGGACTCTTCTCATGTGCTTACTGTTGAGCCATTGGAGATACATGAAAATCTGACTCATGAAGAGCTACCTGTGAAGATTCTTGACTCTCAAGTAAAGCAGCTGAAGAACAAAGAGATTGAGATGGTAAAAGTTTTGTGGAAATATCATGGTCTGGAAGAAACCACTTGGGAGTTGAGAGATGAAATGTTACGTACTCACCCTTCTCTTTTTGCTTGAGATTTCGAGGACGAAATCCTTTTTAAGGGGTGGAGTGTTGTAACATAATGAATCTTATATGTAATCTCTATATAAAAAAATTTCCCAAGTTTCCCTATCATTTCTATCCTTTATTTCATTTATGTTTAATTAGTGGAATTTATAGTGGTTTAGTGAACATTTATTCACTAATTGTACCAATATAAGGGTTTATGCACAAATACCTCAGTGAAAGCTTAATTACTATAATTAAGTGCTCTAAACATTAATCTAACGTTTTGATATGATTTGAAAACATAAAATGAGGCTAAGTTTCAAATTTGGTTCAATTTGGATGTTGTTTGTGCAAGTTATGCAATTTTAGGTACATTCTGGACTTTTATGCAATTTACCCAATTGGGAGGTTTTCTTTGTAAATCATCAACTGAATTTTAATCCTTAGATATTCCCTTACCATTAACGATATTTTAAACCGTTGGAGAACCTAGTTTCACCTTGGTTTGATGGTATTTCTATCCAAGGGCATTATAGGGATTACCCTCTTTATAAAGGTGCTTATCTTTAAAAGCTATCAACCAATAAGGTTATTTCTTTCTTGAAAAACGGTGGGGATGGCCTTGAAAGATCTGTGGGCTCTTAGGACCGAGTTTTTATATCCAAGAAGAGTCCATGAGCTGTCCTCTTGCATGGCCATCAAGCCCTAGGCTAAAGACACATGGAAAATCCCTTAAGACACCTCATGCTTCACCTCTTTCTATATATAGCCATGTATACCCCTTCCCAACTCACAATTTGAAAACTCTTTCTCCCCTTTTCTTTCCTCTAGCTTAGATAATAGTTCCTTCTGTATTTGGCCACGAAGTTGTTGTCCTAAGGTAATAGAGGGAACCTACCTTGGTGAAGAAGGCTCCTAGGGCTTCCAAATTGCTCTATTAGGGTTTCTAAAGCTCCTCCTTGGTAATTTCAACAAAAACTAGTAAGTTTCCTCCCTTCCTTCCCTATTTTCATACTGTTAGTCTTTCTTAAACCTTCTTATAGGTCGGAACCATGACCATACATGGTAAAACTCCACCTAAAATACTAAAACATCTCATCTCCATGCTCTTTTGCTAGGGTTTGCACCTCTAAAGTGGAGAAGGTGATCTTTGCTCAAGAAAGGAGCTTGTCTTGGAGAAACCAGACCTTCTAATCTCAGAATCCTTTCTGTTTGAACCTTATTACCTTTCTAGAGGCAATTTTTTTAACCCCCTTCTCATATATTGCTTAGTACATACTTAAAACCCATGCTTCTATGTTGATAATCGATGATTTCCATCTCTTTTTACCATGTTCTTCTAAGGTTTTGGTTTCTTATTGTTTTATCTTCTCTAGAAGCTCTAGTTTGGTTATATAAGAAATTTCAAACCTGATCTTGGGTCAAATAGTGTTGTCTCCCTCTCCCTCTCTTTTCAAATATCTCGATCGATTTGATGATGTGGCAATTTCCTATTGGTTAGTATTGCAAAATTCATATCTTCTAAACCGCTTATCCAAATTTGACAAATAAATATGTTTTGGAATTGGAAAATTAATCTATATATAATAAAAGTATTTTTAAGTTCTTATTTCATGGTTTGATGAAGGGTGATTTTTTTAAAATGAATTTAATGCATAAAATCCATAAAAATTACATCTTAATCATCATAACTCCAAAATTAACATAAAAATATGTTTTCTTGATCAGGAGAACCTAATAAGTTCATTGGTGATATTTTAAATATATAAATCCGAATTTTGCTAAAAAGTTCTAAAATTAGGGTTTATATATATTAATGTGCACTATGTACTCTAATACATGTTAATACATTAAAAATAGGCAAAGTGGAACTAGGACTCAATTAAAGTGGTGAAAAGTTAGTAATTGATATAAATAAGAGAGGTATGTGCATTCCTTACACCCTATGTTGGTATAATTTCAGCCAAACCCTATATTTCCCTAATGAGGCTTAAATGAACCTTAAATCTTCTATTATTGAATCCTAATGTTGTTCATGCCTCAAATTAGATTAAAATTTCTTCTTGTTTGGGTCTTATACCCCACTACCATGCTTATTGAATGTTATGACTACTCTTGCCATGACTACTTTTCTAGCATGTGGATTTATGTGCTATTTAATTTAAAGTAGTGGTACTTATGTACAACCACCCACATAGGGCATGTAAATAATCGCCATGGGGAATGTCTTATTATCCTCATAATATTGTAGGTGACTGGGAATGTCTTATTCTCCCTTCACCTAAGGTTAGAGGTCTGGTAGGTGCCTCAACCCTACTTAGTTAGGTAGACATAATTATCTTACATGCAAATCCTTTTTGATATAATTGTTAATGTCAAGCTTCTTTTGAATATAGCCTCATACTCTTGTTATCTTCATCTTATGATGGACCCTAGCCTGTTTTTATTTGCTTTACTTATCTTGATATCCTTGACTAGTTTTGTGACACACACCTTGTTTTCTTTCCCCTTTTGTTGGGTGCTTTCCCAACCACCCAGGTGCTGGCGTTGAGCAAGGAGAAGGACAAGTTTGAAGGAATTCATCTCAGGAGTAGATCTCAAGCTATCTGAAAGGATGTCTAGGTTGCTATAGCTAGATCCTTTTCTCTTATCTTTTTCTTTTGAGAACAATCATGTAATGAACAATGAAATCCATGCAATAGGCTTAGTTCTTTTATTTCCGCTGCTATTGACATTTTGTAATGTATCTGGTGCATGCTTATTTACTTGGAATATTATACATGCATCCCTCAATATCTTTTGTCTTTCTAAAAAGATGGATGTTTTGTACTTCCTTTAAATTTTAGTAAGAAGGTGATCTCGCCTCTTTACACACCCAGAGATAAGGCATGTGTTATTTTCCCCTGGGGAATGTGTTATTCTCCCTCATATATAATTTGTGTAGGTGACTGGGAATGTGTTATTTCTCCCCTCACCTATAGGTTGGGATACAGTAGGTGCCTCAACCCTACTTAGTTAATGTAGTCAATATTAATCGTGCATGCAATTCTTTTACTATTTTAATGTTATGGCAAGCATCTATTTTGAGTATGCCTCATACTCTTGCTCTCTTCATCTCATGATGAAATCTTAGAGTTTACTTTCATGTTATTCCTTATCTTTTGCTCTTGTTCATTATTTGACGCATAGTTTGTTTTCCTTTCCCTTTTGCTGGGTGTTTTCCCAACCACCCAAGTTTAGATTGAGGTGTTGAACATGACCAAGGAGAACATAGCTTCCAACATGGACCTAGATCTTGGAGATGTTGCTTGGAGACTGATTTGAAGTAGTTTAGACTTCCCTCTACTTAGATCCTTATGTTGTATCATACATGTAAACCCTTATGGGAGATTATGATGTACTTTTGTAATCTTTTGTGAAAATTGAATATAGTCATTTGTTTGATTCCACTGCTACACTTTGGTTGTTTTGAATACCATTTATTGAAATTTGAAAATTTTTAAACCTATTCTGATGTGCCATTGAGTGTGTTTGTAATGGATGTTTTATTCTTAAAAACTTTTAGTAGGGAGTGGATCCTCTCTCGGGTCCCACTCCTTACATGAACTTATAGACTTTTTTTAATGTTCAGGTAAATACATTATGAACCAAGGAATTCATACTACATTAAGGATCTCCTCAAACAAGGTAAGTGGGTCATGTCCATTGAATTTCATTATTTTTATGATCCAACCTACACCTTTCTACAAGTAACTTATATATTAAGTCAATTTCATACTTTAGTGTCTCATATTTTGTCATACTTTGAAAAATTAGATTTCATTTAGTTTGAGTTATATTTCCAATTTATCAAATTTCAAGAATTGAGATTTACATAACTTTAGATACTCAGTATTTCTATATGCAAGTTTAATTTATTCTCTCAAGCCTTTAGACTCAGATGTCATATATCTGATTTAAGTCACCTATTAAATAAGAGTTTAGTTCAAGACTTATTCAGACAACAAGAGTCTAGATTTCAAATTTTATATTTAGATTCATTGTGAGTAGTCATAAATTAGATATGCATACTTAATAAGAGTTTTAGATCCAATCTCATACTTCTAGTAATTGAGATACATATTTAGATCTGAATTTACTTTATAATTAAAGAACAAAGATACAAAGTCAGAGATAAGAGATTAAGATTCACAGAAAAGAAATTAAGAACATATCTAGAGATAATATATTAAGATACATATATAAGAAATTAAGAATAGAGGTAGAAAATGACATCAGAACATTAAACATATACATTATAGGAAATCCTCACTAGAGAGTCTCAGGATGATTCAGAGGATGCATTACGTCAGACACTACAGGTGTCACAGAGGGCACATCGTGCCAACAGAGGGTGCATTGCACCCGAGAGGAAACTTTGGTGTCAACAGAGGGCACATTGTGCCAACAGAGGGTGTGTTGCACCATAGAGGACACTGTAATGTCAACATAGGGCACATTGTGCCAACAGAGGGTGTGTTGTACCATAGAGGACACTTCGGTGTCAATAGAGGAGGACTTATCATATAATGGTTGCCACAAATTAGATAAAAGACATAAATAAAAGATACATCGATTCAATATAAATTATAGGTTTTAGATCTTAGTTCAACTTTTAGTTGAAGTAAATATATGTTTATCTTATTAGAAACTCAATGCCACTTATTCTAATATAGATTTCCCTTTGTGCATGGCTGGGGATGAGATGTCTGCATGTACAGAACTTTAGTACATAGACATGATAAGAGGATGTAGCTACAACTTCAGGAGGTTTGCATTGTGGGACGCCATCTAAATAGTCCTAGATTTGACATGAGATTTGTATAAGGTAGTATCATGGTATTAAGTTTCTTTTATAATAGAGTTTATTTTTTACGAATTTATAAAAATACATTTTTACACTAGTCTATATTGGTTCTTACATGTCATTATTGTAATGCATATCATGATAGTAACACTCCTCAGTAAAAAAATAGCTTCCTCTCATGTGATATGAAAAATTGGGGTGTTACAAACATACAAGCAACCACCTACAACAAATAGGATACCAGGCCACCGTGCCACCTTTTGCTTCTATATCCTAACTCCAAAAATAATATTTATAATTTTTATTCCTTGAACATGTCAATTCAGTTTTTACCCTCAAACTAATGGTCACTAAAAAGAAGAGAGAAACAAATACTAGTAAATAATGGAAGGCAATCACATACAAAATGAGATGCATATCCTTTTTGGTAGAAATGAGAGAGATAAATGGAAATGAAAATAGTACACCACACTCATTCTACACTCACCTTTATATCTAGAAAATACATACAGAATGTGCGCTACATATTTTATTCAAACACACCACCTATTTACACAACCAGTATAAAATAAATATACAATAACACAATTTTTTTGTTGTTTATTAGTTGACCAATACCAGATGTATCTGTTCAAATTTACATTTATACAAGGAGAAATAGAAAATGAACTCATAATATAAGTTATATATGCCTATACAAAATATACCAGATGCTAATGTATATAGCCATTATTGAGTTATTGACCTATAACATATATATATTTCCAATACATACATATATACATATATATAAATATAAATATTGAGTATTCAATTCAAAATTGGGAGACGACTAAAGTGTCTGTAAAAGACATATATAATAAATGTACTTTTAAACTCATATCTAGCTACTATATAAAAACAATAGAAAAAATCATCTCAGTAAACTCAACATTAGAAGGCCTAGAATTCATTTCTAAGAAGGATATAAAATACACAAAGTATCATTACCTACACTTAGGGTTGGTTCAAGTATCAACCAAAACACTATCTAGGAAAGGAATAAATTCATTTGTATTGTTACACATGAGAGATTGTAGGCATCTAAAGTTTACTGCATCTCTATTGGGTCTAGTCAAATCTAGTCTATCAGATGGGATGGTCTACTTTAATGCTATAACAAATTTCTCAATATCCTTAACTGATCTTGGACTATTAAAGGCTTTAACCTTGAACATCCAAACCTTAAGGGTTTTGGACTTTCAAACACCTAGAAACTCGATATCATAAAGGATATCTACCTTTGAGTACCATTTTGTTATAATCCCTAGAAATAAAGTTAAGGATGAAGTAGGAGAACATAAGATAGATCCTACACTTAGGCCTACAGGCTTAACATATACAATCTATGAAATAACATGTTTTAACTATGTGTTGTCAGAAGCAAAATTTACTATAAATGATCTTATAGAGTAGGAATTTGAAATAGATAAAGAGTTGTCGAGAAGAGACTTTCTCTCTCATGAATAAAGTGAAAGTCAATTGGTTTTTTTGATCATTACAATATTCAAGAAAGAACACTCATTAGAGAAAAATGGTATGACCACATGAAGGTTGTGAAGAGAAACATTCTATTCTTTGAATGGTTTGAATAAAACCGCATCATACCTTTCCTAAAGACTTAAAAAACATGGTTAGCACAAAACCTCAGTAACATGGGAAGACTTCAAAAAGTATGGCTATTACAAAAACCTCATTAACATGGGAATTAGGGCTTAAAGATGAAGAAGTATGTAAGGAGTGGGATCCCAGAGGGGAACCACTCCCTACTAGAAATAAAAAGGCAACATCCCTTGAACCAAACACCACATAATTTTTTTTCACCAAAGGTATGATAACTAATTCATTCAACATGCATGTATCATAACACAATAAGTAGTAACAGAAGAGAAATATATCTAACTATTACAAAGCTTGATATCTTTATACATCACTACACCGCACATGGGTGAGTTACAAAAGAAACTATAAGGATCTAGCTGAGAATCATCTAACCACCTCTTTCAAGTATCCCAAAAGCTCAGTTACAAAGGTTGTTGTCCAAGACCACCTTGCTTATCCTCTCCTTGGTCTAAACCCAGGGATGGAAGCATACCCCACAAAAAGGAGAAGAAAAGGAAACATCAGCAAAAGCTGGTATGTGCATACTAAATAGGAAAATTAAGCAATATGTGGATTAAAGGACATCAAAAATAAACAAGGTTTCCCATGAAAAAATCAAAGATTACCCAAAAGGGCATAAAAAAAAGAATCACCATCACATGATAAAAGAGATACTTGCCATAAATAAAACAATAAAGTAGTGACATACTAGCACATGTAAAGAAAGTAGGGCACACAACCCACAATCATCAACTTGCATGCATGTGAGATAAACATAGCCCTGGAACAATATAATAACAAAGTCGGCCAAGTCTCACATACTTGAAACCTGATAGAGAATGACATTACGCCAAACTCCTAATATATATAAGTTGGGCCAAGCCTCACAAACTTGAAACTCGGGTATGGGGCACCACCACATCCATCCCAATAATAAAAGGGGCATAATGTCCAAAAACCAATACAATTACACTACTCTAGTGCTACTGATTCACATAGCATGTTTATGTAGAGGCAAGTAGAAAGTATAGTGAGATTATATAGAAGTTTCCATCATACTAATGGACAACATAAACATCCACCTCACAAGTGGGCAAAAGACGTCACATGTCATCATATAGAATTCCAACATGAAAGCATAAGTAAGAGACCAAAAGAATATCAAATCATGATCATAAGATTAGTAACAAATAAGATACTCCACATGAAGCATATTTTCAAAAGAACAAGATATGGCGTTGGCTAATGTCCATAGGACCAATAGAAAGAAGAAATATAGACTAATTGCTCAAAGAAAAAATAGGATATGCAAACATACCTCACTTTAGAGTCTACACAAATCCAAGTCACTTCTAGATCTAAGTCTAGGCCTCCAAAGAACCTATCGAGCATATATGTAGATTTTAGGTCAATTCCATATTGATTATTCAAACCCTAAATATTACCTTTTTATTTATATATGATTTAGGTTATCAAAACCATATCATATTTTAGGTTACCTTTTTCTGAGTCCAATACATAATTTATTATATTTTTATGACTTATATATTTAGTTATGAATTTTGCAAAATATTACTTATTTAGATTAATTTATTTAAATCACATATTTTTAGCATTGTATTTAGGAGACAAAACCAACACCATAAGTTAACTCTTATTTTTCTAAATCTAATGACTATTTATTTGTAATTTTTGGATAAATAAGGAATTAGTTATGAATTTTCAAAGCTCGACCAATCAAAAAATCCAAAAATCCAAATAAGCAAAAAATTGTGAGAGAGAGAGAGAGAGAGAGAGAGGGAGAGGGGGACCAGTCCACTGACATGGCCTAATTAGAGGAGGGCACATCACACGGTCAGTGACTCAGTTGACTCGTCCAAGGCAAGGCAAAGCAAAGCAAGGGGAAAAGACCATTATGCCCTTAAGAGAAAAGATCAAAGTAAGAAGGAAATGAGGGAATTATTGGTAATCGACTAGGGAAATTCATCCCCAACCTCTAGCCTCTCTACCCAAACCATCGTTGCATCGAATAGCTAGCTTGCTAAAGCTATATTGGGTGAAACTGTAGTTCGCGATGGATCTCCAAAACAAGAGCGCAAAGAGGAAGAAGAAGATGTACCAAACTTACCTGGAGGTTTAATTTACTTTTCGGTGCCATCGAGGCCCAGGGAAAGAGGCCATAAACAGTAAAATGAACTTCCAGTCATCGACCGTCAAAACAAATATGTGAGAAACAATTGAGAGGGTAATATGATGGAGTGAGAGACAAAGAACACCAATGTACCCCTTTATATAGGCGAGGCTAAGTATTAGGACGTATGCGAGGTGACCAAGATTACTTGCATCCCAAGAATTTGGGTATTTTGCAAAGAACAAAAACCAAGTCTTGATCTAGGGCTCGTTAGGAGTGGTTTACTCTCCCGAATCCAATGGCAGTGATTTTGAGAACTTTCATGAACTAGAGATTGAGAAAGCCCCGTCGAGATGAATCACTGTGGGCAGGTTACTGTTCATCCTGAACTGAGGTAGGAGACAACTCCTTCATCGCTCGATCAGCATCTGACGGTCCATTTTAATCACAAAATTGTAAAAATCTGTGTGACAAGCGGACAATTAAAACTTAGGAAATCCCAATCAAAATCGAATAAAGTGTTGCATTAATTATTCATCTTTTTTCTCTCTTCATTTGAAGGTACAAACAAACTCAAATTAAGTGAAATTTTGTACTTAGGATAATTAAAGCATGTAGATTCTGATTATGCAATTAAATTTGCCTTTTGAGAACTTCTAATGTGTTAAATAAACCAAGTCCTATTTCCTCTTTCCACATGCATTAGTGACTTTAAGATTCTCCAAATTTGATGAAACTTCACCCATAAATCATATTTAATGTGTTGGATATGAGTTTGCCATCAATTTTACATGTTGGAGTTGTATGTACAATTATTTAATATTTTGAAGGTTCTACACACTTTCTCTTGCTTGATTGCATATTTTAATCAAACATTCTCCATATTGGATGAAAATTCATCCAAAGGCTATATTTATTATGTAGATTATGAATCCAAGATTATTTTCCTCTTTTGGAGTCATTTAATATTTTATTCGATATTTTGGAGAAAACTCATAACTTCTCTATCTAAATAGAATTAATTTATTTATTATTTGAAGAATGTGAAATTTGACTCCCAAGACAATTGGGACCCAAGGAACATGATTTTGAGCTTAGATTCCACTTTTGGGGTTTCCTTTAATGATTTATGATGCAATTAACATTTGTGTCTATTTTTCACATTATTTCATTAGTATCACCATTGCTTATCCAAAAACTTAATATTATCACCAAAAGAGTTATGTGTGATTATTTGGATGGAATTTCCCCTAATTACTTCATTACTTCATGTGACATATTTTATGTGTCCATTATTGACCTTAAGGCTAATGTCAGAACATTCAGTTACATTAGGGTGATATATATACATACATTAACTCATTAGGGTTATAATAAACATCTTTTAGGTCTAACCTCAACCTTGTTTGGCTAAGACTAAATGGTCAAAGTTCTAGGGGTAGGGTTCGAGATCTAGTATGTTACAAAGTAGAATAAAAAAATCCTCCTTTTGAACCCATAAAGGTGTTAAAGGAAGAAATACTAGCCACTCCTATTCTCATGACAGAGATTAGACAAGAACCTGCTACGCAAGACCAAATTACTGCATCATGCAAAAAAAAACAATTACACCAATTCCCGCCTTTAAACTATCGCAAAACAAACATACATGATAGAATCCATACTCAAGGAGGTTAAAACCACCATTCTCACTAAGAAATGTGACCTTAGAAACAATCCTATAATTATGCCAACTTCACTCTCTAGAAATGTTTTCTTAGGCAAAAAAGCTCCACTAAAATTTGATAAAAATCTAGAAGATATAACTAATGAAATCATAAATTGATTACAACAACTGAAATCATAAATCGATTACAACAACTAAATGTGAACAAAACCAAAATAAATGTTTTAACACAAGATAAATCTTTAGAAGATAAAACTGATAATATGACCCATGAAAAGTTCTACCTAATACCACCATAAATAAGGTAGGACCCTCAAAAACAAGAGACTCTATTCACTCAAAAGTGAGGCAAAACCAAACATTCAAGAAAGGAAATGAAAACTAACCAGATTGGAAAATTAATTGTAAACAAAGAGCCTCTACAAATGATAAGATTAAATATAAACAAAGATCCTTCACAAATGATGACTTGAGAAATGAGCGAAACAACGCAAAAAAGAAATAAGTAGATTCAAATCTATTATAAGAAAAGGCATCTGCAACAAGCCTAGTAATCATGTGATTAAAAGAAGATGGAAAGGAAAAACCATTATAAACATAAAACCTAATTTTACTCTGAATGGAGTTTCTCTTTTTGATTCAGGGGTAGACATTAATTGCATTAGATAAGGACTTGTCCCTACAAGATATTTCAAAAAAATACCATATATATATATATATATATATATATATATATATATATATATATATATATATATATATATGGGCCCATCTTTATTGCCCGCGCGGGTAGCTACCCGCCCACCCTTCTGACCACTTTTTTTCAAAAAAAAAATTTGCAATTGTAGAGGAATATTTTGTCTAGCTCTCCAAAAAATTTTAGCAAATAATAATATCATTTTCCCCTCTAAAATCAAAAAACCCGTCCTTATATATATCTGTTGTATATTTTGTACAGAGTTACTCTTTTATTCATGTAGTTACTTTCTGTTCACCATAGTTACTTTTTTGACACCAGAGTTACTTTTTGGGCCAGGAGAGTTACTTTTTTGGCTGCCGGGTAGTGAAAATCCAGGCTACCCGCGCGGGCAACGAATGAATGCCCTATATATATATATATATATATATATATATATATATATATATATATATATAGGGTTTATCTTTAATACTCATGTGGGTAGCCTAAATTTCACTACCTGACCCGCCTGAAAAATAAATATATGGTCAGAAAATAACTCGCTGGACAAAAAAAATAACTATATTGACCAAAAAGTAACTATCAAACTCAAAAAGTAAATTCGGGCAGAATACACAATAAAATAAATATGTTATTGTATTTTTTTGTAGTTGTTGTAAATATAACTATCAATGTATGAAAAGTAATAGTTTGCAAGGTAAAGTAACCCTATACGTGTCAAAAGTAAGAAACTCCAAAAAGTAACCAAAATAGGGGGGCAGGTAGCTACCCGCATGGGCACTTAATGAACGCCTATATATATATATATATATATATATATATATATATATGGGTGTTCATTCATTGCCCGCGCGGGTAGCATAGATTTTCGCTACCCTGCAGCCAAAAAAGTAAGTCTCCTAGCTAAGAAAGTAACTCTGCTGTAAAAAAAAATAACTATGGTGTCAAAAAAGTAACTCTGCTGGCCAAAAAAATAACTCTGTACAAAATATACATCAGATATATATAAGGACGGATTTTTTGATTTTGGAGGGGCAAATGATATTATTTTTGGCTCCAATTTTTTGGAGAGCTAGACAAAATAGTCCTCTACAATTTTGAAATTTTTTTTTGAAAAAAAAGTGATTCGAAGGGTGGGCGGGTAGCTACCCACGCGGGCAATAAAGATGGGCCCTATATATATATATATATATATATATATATATATGTACGTATGTGTGTCTATATATATATATATATATATATATATATCACTGAATGAACACTCATATATATATATGCATATATATATGTATGTATGTACGTTTCTCTCTCTCTCTCTCTCTATATATATATATATAGAGAGAGAGAGAGAGAGAGAGAGAAAGAGAGAGAGAGTCATGCTAGAATACACTTGAGTGTATCCGAAGCAGAATATACTCAAGTAGTTTTCCATGATGCAATATGTTTTTTTTAAATCTAATTCATTGATCTTCTTAAACATCATGTGAATATCTCATATATAAAGTTTGAGCCGATTTGGACATTTATAGGTCATGTTATAAAGACCACAAAAATTATGCATTTCAAATTAGTTTGTGACTTATACTCATCCAAATGAGCTCAAAACTTGCATGTAGCCTAATTATAGTATAAAAATGAAGATCAATGGTTTACATTTTGCAAAAAATAGTCTTAAAATGCAAACATCACTTGAGTTTAGCGTATGATCTGTACACTCAAGTGTGTTCCAGCCTAATTCTCTCTCTCCCTCTCTCTCCCTCCCTCTCTCTCTATCTCTCTCTCTCTCTCTCTATATATATATATATATATATATATATATATATAATGAGCAGTAAAAAATACACACCAATACAAGATGTACTAGACTATTCATGATTTTATAAAACCTTTATTGAGCTACTATCCTGCAACATATATACATTTATTTATTAAACGAGCAAGACAAAAAATGTAAATGTTAATGACAAATATATAATCATTTATCAGATTTAGTTCAACATGTATCAGAGTGAGTATCAAAAGAAGACACTGGGTAAGTTGGGAAAAAATGCTCTCTCATGGGAAGAGAGAGGGTTGGTGTAACAACCCAATTTTCTAAAACATACATATAACTGAGCGGAAGCATAAATCTCATTGTAATGTCACAAAAATGATAATCATTGCATAAAAATAAAGTTTGTTCAACCAACATAGGAAAAATAAACAGTTCTCATACTCAAGTCCTCAACATAACACTCACACCTTAAACTAATACATGGTCCTCTTAATTTGAAAGAAAATCTAGACTAGTATTCAATTATAGTTGGCACCCCACTAGGTCTTTGTCTTCTAGATTTATCCTTGAGATGAAAGCTCCTTGTCTAAGCTCCTTAATCTTTCTTTCCTGCGAACATCGCATCCCCATCCATGCAAAGCAACATGGATATTTGATTAGAGTAAGTGGAAATGAGTAACATTATAAGAATTGAAAATATACTATAGTGTTGAGAAAGCATAAATTTAAACATGACAACATTGAATTCTTGTCATGTCATATAACTTCATCTTTAATTATCTTAATCATTAACATTATTGTATCGGGCTGAATATGTTGTCCTTCATCCTTGCATTACTCACATAGAGATTATGCTCCCAAGAGCTCATTGCTCACACAGAGCTTAAGCGCCCAAGTGCTCATTTCTCACACAGAGCTTATGCCAAAAAGGTGTCTTAATCTTAGAAGGAACAATCATAATTCATCCATCATATTATTACCATTGATCTTGGAATTAATTTGGAGCATGGTAACTTGGAACATTGAAGGGTGAGCATTATAACTTAAAGCATTAAATTTAACTTGAAAGCATGTGCATGTTATGATGATAACAATATGTGAAAAAGACATAATGAAAACCATAATCTGATTCATAATCAATTTTCTTGTAAATATGAATTAAAACATGTACTAAATATCGTTATACTTGAATTTCATAAATATTTGTGAATATAAAGCCCTTTACCCATACTTGTTAACTCAGAGTGCATGAATCCACTTACCAATTGAATAAGACGTCCTCCTAGGTCTACTCAGGCCTTTAGAATCCTAATTTCCTAAAATTTACATATTTTCCATCAATCATTATCTTGATATGAACTTAAACCCCAATTTTGGTATTTTAAATATTCATGATAAGGGAAGATGGATTTAAGGTTTGAAAATACTAAAAGCAAGTTCTACTCAAAAAATCTTATCCAATGATTATTTATACTTATTTTTTTGACCATCCATTGATTTAATATGAGTTTCTGAACTACCGAACCATTAGGAAAAAAAATCCACATATAAAAATCACTGGCTACAAGTTGGCAGGACTCGCCGAGTTGGCCCAATCATGGCGCAACTTAATTGGTCCCTATCAAAACGTATGATTAGAAATAGAATATGAAAACTTGAATATCCCCATCTGACTAAAATAGTGTGATCAAAACAATAGGGGCAAAAGTGACCAAAAGCAAATTTCTATGTTCATCCTCTTCACGATGTTCATCCTCTTCACGATGATGAATAGCATATGAAACACAAACCAAGGTCCGCAATCTGAAGCCTTGACTTCGGAATTCATGAAAATGTGAGAATCTGATCGCATGGGCATCTTCCTCGTCATTGAACAAAATTGGTGAGCCTAAGAGTAGGCTGTGGAAAGGTCAAACACGTCCAGTACATTCACTGCCATGGCAGGCTGTGGAGCATAAATTAAAGGCTAAAACAAGCCAATGAACCAGATATCGGTGATGCATACTAGTTGAACGCATCAAATAAAGGTCGTAAGTGAGGAAAACAAGTTGAACGACAGCCTAGATTGTCGGAGTGTATTTGGGGTCATAGTGACTGAAGAAAAGGGGTTTCATGGAGTACCTCATGACAGGAATAATTGGAGGCCGAGAAGGCTACAAAAGATCCCTTCAAACATGTATGTATTGTTGGTGGTCCTCTACTCGTCTCATTCGCTACCGCAGGTCAAATCTGGGAGCCACAGGTGCTGGGAGTAGGCTTGGTATACATGAGTATGATAGGAAATGAGGGAACATACACTATTGCTCTGTTGCCCAGAAGTCTAGGAGAAAAGGGGGAGCCGGGTGAAGGGGACAAGTCCATGACCTGCAACGGACTCGGGGTCCGGGAGGACACTGAATCCAAGTGACAAAATAAATTGAGAGACTTTAGGCAAAAAAGCACCATATTAATTAGGTTATTTATCATTAAGGTTCCATACATTATAATTTCTTCTCTATTCAAAATGAGTGGTCAAACCAAGTCGGAGTGGTTTCAAAATTCGACCATAGGTGCATATTAGGGTCATGAACATTCTTAAACAGTTACTTTCCAAATTTGATTATCAAAAGATGAGTTACTAATAGAGTGTTACTAGTGTCATTTATGTACACTTAATGAATTATGGTTGATCCCCAAATGATGTAACTTTTCTTTTGTGGTCACTTAGGTATGATTTTTAATTGTATTTAGTCTGCTAGACGAAAATAGGTCAATTAGGCTAATATATATATTAATCATGATGTGGCTCCACTAAGGAGAGAGAAGATTTATTAGATTGAAATTTTGAATTATTTGAACAAAAGCATACAAAATTAATTACATCATAATATCAAGAAGAAAACAATATTATTCATCTTTTATAATATCTAATGAAAAAATATATAATTAGTTATTTTCATTGAA
This sequence comes from Alisma plantago-aquatica, assembly GCA_963693085.1. Taxonomy (NCBI): domain Eukaryota; kingdom Viridiplantae; phylum Streptophyta; class Magnoliopsida; order Alismatales; family Alismataceae; genus Alisma; species Alisma plantago-aquatica. The sequence goes on from OY856411.1 coordinate 613,307,800, forward strand.
GTCCAACATCAACATTTTATTTGTAAAATATTTTGTTAAGACCCTAAAATTATTTTACAAAAAATAGGATGTTGCAATTCTACCCACCTTAAATAAATTTTGTCCTCAAAATTTTCATGTACTACCCACCTTTAGTGTAAGGCCCCTAAACTTGCTTAATGAGTTGAATAAGCTTAATTATCATAATTTAACTCTTATAACGATAATATAACCTTTTTATATGCTTTGAAATCATAATACAAGCTTAAGTTTCAAATTTGGTCCAATTTGGACACTATTTGAGCAAGTTATGCAATTTTATGCACATTTTGGAGTTTTCTACAATTTACCCAATTGAGATTTTTCTTTACAATTTATCACTTACATTATGTTCCTTGGATATTATGTCATCATTCTTGAGCTTGTTGAGCCATTGGGAACCTATAAATCCTTGGTTTGAAGGTGTTTTATTCAAGGGTATTTTAGGGTTTACCCCTTCATGGATGAGCTACCTTTAGTAGCTATCAACTAATGAATTAATTGTTTTTCTTGGAAATTCAATAAATGAGGTATAAACATGTCTCTATGGATGGTGGGGGAGCTGCTTGTGTATGTTCTTGTATATTCTTAATAGTTTAAGGCCATGGACACTTGGAAAGATACTAGAACTTCAACTTTTTCTTTTTCTTTATCTTAAAGTTTCATATACTTAACCCTAAGCACCAAAACGAGCTATTTTCTCTCCACCATTTTCTTCCTTCTATGAACCTCGTTCTCCCTCTATGCTTCTATGAATTTCCTATTCAAGGAAGAAGAAAGAGGGGATCTTCTTGGAAAAAGAATCTAGGGTTGCAATTGGCTTCCTTTTAGGATTTGAAAAGCTTCCTTCTAGTGATCTTGACCTAAAAGAGTAAGAATCCCCTTCTTCCCTTCATTTATTTCTTTTTTATCCTTCGTCCTGCCTTTCTCTAGGTCAGACCTTGTTGTTCCATGGTAGAAATTGCTCTAAATCTCTAAAACCCTACATCTCTTGCTCCTTATGCTTAGGGTTTGCTCATTTGATGAAGAAAGGTGCTAGATGGACGGTTTCATAGCTTATGATTAGATTTCCTACCCTACCTGTTAGTGTTTTCTTCTTTTTAGGATCTTACCTTCTACTTAGAGGTAAGTTTTATAACTTGCTCCACGTTTATTGCTTACCATAAGCTTTCTAGCTCATATTCTTGCTTGAAAATGATGATCTGTGTAATAAAAAGCTAGGTGTTCCAACCGTTCAATCAGAGGAGTTTAGGAGAGACTCGGCCAAGAAGGAAAGTAGCTAAGGAGTCTCAAACAGATCCAAAATGGAAAAAAAGTCTCAGTATATAATGTTCCCTGATCTGATTTTAGTTCTATATGGACCTATGATCATGTGTACACTATTCCTAAGGTATAATATGACTTGGATCAGGTTAGTTTGACAACATATGGTGCTAAACACCTATCAACCAATGGTCAATTTTAGGGTTTTAAGCTGATTTCTTCTATAAACCCATGACCCGATGAAGATACCATTGCAACAACCCTATTGTAAGGACCCTGACCTTCATTTTTAGCTTACCCTATTTGCTTTGCCTAAACCTTGTGCTTAGATGCTTGCTAATCACCTCAAATGATGATTAGGGTTTGTTTGTGCTTTGTTGAGAGTTGGAGGTGCAACTTGCAAATAACCCAAGTTTTTGGGTTGATGTGCAATTTGACACCTTGAGAGATGTTTTTCTCTCTCCTTGCATCCTCTAGGGTTGAGAGGATGGGTTGGGCTCGTTGTTTGAGTATCTTTGGGCTTTGTTTTGCCTTGTTGAGCCTTGTATGGGCTTTGCCTAGCTTTGTTGGGCCTTGTATCGGGCAAGGGTGAGCTTGGTGCCTTATATCGGCCATGGTGTATCGGACAAATGGTTGTGTCGGGCAAGTGGTGTGTCACCCATGAAGTGTATCGGCCAAGTTACCTTCTTTGACCTAGCATCGTTTGTGTCACCCCCCTTGTGGACACTTGGTGCTTGTTGCTTGCATGTGGCAAAAGCTTTGGACATGTAGAGGTGGCGAGCTAGTAGGTGGCTTTTCCCTATTGACAAGTGTTCCTAGGTTGGGCGAAACCTTTCCTTAGTCTCCCCTTCACCCTCTTCTATATATGTCTCTCCTTTCTCTTGCTTGGGATCCCTTTAGTTCCTTAGTTGCCTTCCTTTTTCCTTGGTGGATGATACCTCTCCTTGGTAGAGCTTGGTGGCCGATCTCCTTGGTGGAGTCTTCTTCTTCTTCTAGTGGTGGTTGAACCCTAGAGTGTGTCTTGCTTCTCTTCTTGTGGTGGTTCTTGGAGCTTGGAAGCTTGGTGCTAGGAGCTTGGATCTTGCTGAAGGCAGGTCACATAACTCCTAACCCTAGCTATACTACTTCTTTTTCATGTTGCATGTCTATACGTCATCTTGATTGGCCATGCATCTTGTTAGATATGTTTCTTGCCCTGGTATGTACCCTTTTATCTTGATATATATATATATATATATATATATTCCTTGTCTTCTTCTTTTATGAATAGGAATAGAAAGGTCAATGAAATCTTCATTCTGATCTTTCTTGTCTAAAGTCAGTGACAACGAAAATTCCCGAGAAAACGCAAAAAGGCCGAATTCCATCTGGAAATGGAATGGAAGAGAAATCCGAAACAAGCAAAAATCCCGGGAAAATGCGAACTTGTCCGATTGGCCATCAACGCAATGGACTTGCTGACAAAAAACACGGGAAATGAACAGACAGGTTTTTCTTTGAAATCATGATTATTTACGATTAAATGATGAGTTAGTGGAATATGACCTATACATTAAGGAAAAGGAAGTAGAATAAGACGGTAATATATATATATATATATATATATAGTGGTCATGTTGTGTTCTTAGACCTTGTGGTTGAACCTTGAGTTTAGGGTTCCTTGGGCAAAACCCCTTTCTCTCCCATTTGGTTTTGAGAAGTGAGTTTGAGCTCTAGTGGTGTAGGCAAAACCCCTCTCTCTTGGTTGTTAAGAGGTGAGTCTATGCTCTAGTTGCTTGGGTAGTACCCTTCTCTCACCATGGATTTGAGAAGTGATCCTTGGTTGGACGTTGACCTAGTGAAGGTTGGAATCTTAACCGATAAGGGGATGATCCACCTTGTTGCCCGATATGTGATGGAGGTTGTGCAAAACCCCTCTCTCTTGGTTGTTGAGAGGTGAGCCAACTCTCTTGATCTATTAGGGTTTGATGATGGTGCTCTTAAGGTTGATGATGACCAAACCGATATGGTCCTTGTGCTTTACATGATACCCCTCTCCTAGGGTTGAGTCTTGGGCAATATGCTAAGAAGCGTTCTTTGTCCCTTTTACCCGATATGAACTCCTACCTTAGTTGGTGCTTGGGGGTGTTATGCCTTTGGCCGACATGATGTGTGGTAGACATCTCTATTTTGTGCATTGGGCGACATGGGTTGGCTTTGGGTTTTCCCGATATGAGTCCTGGATAGGGAAACCCTAGATGGGCGACATAGTGTTGGTCAATATGGTTGTGCTTAACTTAGTTGAATGATAGCCCTCCTTGAGTGCCATGATGTAGTTCGATAGAAGTCAGTAGTGTGCTTGTTGGGCGTTATGATCTTGTCCTTGGTTTATATGGCCTTAGGCGTTATGATGATGGATGCCTGACATGAAACCCGAACCCTAATGGGCGATAGGGTCTTGGCCGTTAGGGTTGGTTGTGCTGCCCGACACATCTTTGCCTTGGATGTCTGATATCACCTTGCACTTGGGTGAACGATATACCCTGCACATAGCTGAACGACACAACTCTTGAATCTGGATACACGACACACTTCTGGCCTTAGTTGCACGATACACCTATGATCCTTGGTTGCACGACATCCTTTGTGCATGGGTGCACGACTTGGTTGGCCGATATGTGTGGCTAAGTGCCCTAGCCGATAGGCTTTTGGTGAGGGAGGTAATCCTGCCTGATACCCCTTTGGGTGAGGGATGTGTTGACCGCCACACCTATAGTGAGGTAGGCGGTATCTTTGGTAAGGGTTGCACCTAGCTCAGAAACCCTAGTTTTGGTGAGTCGTTATCTTGTAACTGCACCTCTGTTGATGATGCGTTATGAATGATAGGTTGTAACCAATGATATGTTTTATACCTAAAGTTGGTGCTAAGTGAGATGATTAGATACATGATTATGTTCATAAGATATAGGGCATAGTGGATGCTCATGTTGATAATAATAATGTAATTTGTCTATAGATACATCTTGTGCTTCATGTAACTATGATCATGGATGTTGTTCCAATCATGTACCTTCAACCCTAATAGCATGATAATCATAAGGATCTATGTTTGATGATTTAGTTATCTCTCTGGATATGCGTACTAACCATGCAGTGGATCAAGTGAATTCATAGCCAGGTAAGAGCTATTAGGTATATGTGTTTTGAATAACACTGAATAATGATAATCCTTGATTGATGGGATAACATGTATCACCCGTATGATGTGAAAAGGTATGTTGACCTGATAAAGGATGAGTGCCTAGTTGAGGTGTTATCCTCTGATGTTGAGATAAGGGATTACTATCCCATGGTGATGATGTAAGCCTTGAGAGGCAGTGGCATTCTGTGATGAGGGATTGAGATCCCATGGTAATAATGCAACTCAATGTTGTTATGTTGTATAACTTGGTTGCCTCAACAATCCACATAAAATATGCTAATTAACTACAGTGGAACATTTCATGTAGTTTGCCCTGGCCATAGATCCATCATCGTCGGTAGCTAGTGATGGTGAAATAGGTTTATCCTGTGGGATTACCTAGAGCGCATATTGTTGAATATGTGGGGTTTCTCCTAGCCAAAAGTAGGAGGATTTGAGTACAACTACGATTGTGTATAGAGCATGGTGAACATGCCCATGGCTCAGTGATTATAGAGCATGGTGAATAGGCCCATGGCTTAGTATTATAGAAGGGTAGCCTACGGAGCTGACCCTATGGTTGAGGCCACTCAACCAAGAGATTGTGGTCCTGCTTTGGTTTCCGTGCACTAACCACGAAGAGGTGAGGTCATGGAGTCCGGCTCTCCCAATGACCTTGTATGGCACCAGTTTTGGGCTTCACAACCAAAGGTTGGATTTGAGTGGGACGGCTCACTTCCTTAGGGCATAATAAATCATAATCCAGCTATATAGAATATACTGCTTAAGGCAAAACATAAAACATTGGTTAAGGCCTTGCTTGTATAGTTTCTCTAGTTATATCTTACAATTAATTGTACGTTCCTCATATCTTGTGATAAGTTCTTATAAAGCTTATCTTGTCAATTATGTTCCATAAAGAAATATATGGTTATATGTCTCCTGGATATCTTGGTAAGCTAGTTCTGTTCAGTATGTTGTATATATGAGTTGCTTATATCAGTTACCTACTTTATTTGTTCTAGCTCTCCTTTGAGGTTTTATAGTTTTGGCGGGGAGTTATGTTTCTCGCTGGGACTTTGTGTCTCGCCCCATTGGTTTACAACCTTTTTAGGTGATCGTGCTAGACGTGGTGGTGGTTGTGATGTTGTGGCCGAGCAGCAAGAAGAGCAGTAGGAGGCAAGAGATGGATATGTTACTGTTTTGGTTGTTTTGTAGTAGAATCCTAGAGTCATCCCTGTACTCTCAGGTCCTCGGAGGTGTTTTGACAATGTTTTACAATGTATAGCTGATGTAGCCTTGTATATCCTGCTGTTGGCCTGATGTGGCCGTTATGAATGTATAAACAGGTGATGAACTCTAGTGCTGACATGACAGTTGGTTCCTATAAGCTGTGGACACGTATCAAGGTTTATTTATGTTTATATAACATATTTCCTTGCAGGATAAGGATCTGAATGTAATAGTTTCCTTGTTTATCTACTTTCCGCAATCAGTTTTAATTAACCCGTGTTTTTGGTAATATGTGGTTTATGGTGTTTCCGCACGTTTTCGTGTGGCATTTCGTTGTCCGTGTGATAGCGGGATGTCACATCAGAAGTTTGGTATCAGAGCTCTAGGTTCGATGAGTCTATAGGGATCTAGGACTAGGCTTGTGTATGTTCTTGTGAGTTTTCTAGATTTTCTTACAATAATCTTCTGCCCCTAGAAGAAGATAAAGCTTAAAGATGTCTGGAAACCATGAAGAACATGTTGTCGAGAGTAGTGATGCTGCATCAGTTGATGGAGCAAGAGTGCAGGCACATGAAGATCGGGTGCCTGAGGTCCCCCAACTTGACCCAGCCATTCTTGAGAACCCTGCCTATCAACACCTTATGGGACACGTAATGGCAATGATAAATCACATGGTGGATAGATTGCCAGTGCCTCCTCCAAGAGCACAGGCTCCCCATAGTGAATCTTTGGGTATTGGGAAGACCTTTGAGCGGCTTCGCAGAGTCAGAGCTTCGGATTATGCTGGAACAGCTGATCTGGCGAATGTAGATCTGTGGCTGAAAGGTCTCGAGAAGGCCTTTCGGATCCTCGACATCCCCAAAGCAGACAAAGTTAAGCACGATGTCTACCTTCTAAAAGGTAGTGTTGGCCACTGGTGGGCCATCGAGGAGGAGAAGCGACCCAGTGAGGTGATCTATTAGGACGTCTTCCGGCCGGAGTTCATAAGTCGATACTTCCCGAATATGTATCTGGATGAGAAGATAAAATCAAGAGCAGTTTGCCACATTTGTGGAGTCTATCTGAAGGATTGAACGGTCAATCTAAGAGAAGAGAGAGACTATAACCAAGAAAAGGTTTGCTCAGTTTTAGAAATAGAGGTTTGATAGCCACAAGAAGCTGAGGTTTTCTGCGCCTTTTGTGAGGCAAGGTTCTAGTGCACCATCGTAGTGGTCACCAAGTAAAGGAAGAGGGTGTGGGTATTCGTTGTCCAGAGCTTACATCACAGCTTCAGTAGCAGTGAAAGGGCCATCTAGGTCGTAGTTAGAGGAGAGATCATGCTATCTCTGTGGACAGACCGGGCATTTGAAGTCAAATTGCCCAAGTAAAGATGTTGAAGTGACGCAGTAGCTGAGGCAAAATCAACAGGGGTCAGATAGACAGTAGTTTAGTGGTACTTAAGGGCGAGGATGTGGTCAAGCGTCGCAGGTAGGATCATCTTCTCAAGAAAGCAAAGGACGTGGACAACAAGCAACGACTCGATTCTATGCTATGAGTCAGCCGGAAGCAGTAATCAACCTGCGAGTGGTGGCAGGTCAGATGGAGTTATTTCATTCTGATTTGTCTTCTTCTTGCTGTATATCTATTTTGGTTGACCCGGGTGCTACGCACTCTTTTATCACTTGTAGTATGCTTGATAGATGTCTTTTACCTGTTAATTGTAAGAAGGATAGCCTGTTGTTAGAAACCCCTCTTGATGGTTCCTCGATGCTTCGAGAGGTGTGTCCATCCTGTGTTCTATCTTTTTTGGGACACAGGATACAAGTGGATCTTATACCACTTGATATGCATGGATTCGACGTGATCCTTGGAATGGATACCTTAGAAAAGTATAAGGTTGTGTTGGATTGTGGTTCCAAGCAAGTAGTGTTTGATGATGATAGTGAGAAGTGGATCTTCCAGTGAGATAGAAAGATCCTACCGACATATTTAGTATCAGCTATGGTGGCAGAGAAGTTGTTGCGGCAAGGATGTAAGGCGTTCTTAGCTCACTTTGTGGATACCAAGGCAAAAGGTCCTAGCCTTGAGGAGTTTCCTATTATCTGAGAGTTTACGGATGTGTTTCCCGATGAGTTCCCTGGTGTTCCCCCACCTCAAGAGATTGACTTTGAGATCAATCTGGTGCCAGGAACACAACCAGTTTCTTAGACATCGTACATGATGGCTCCAACTGAGATAGCAGAGCTGAAGAAGCAGTTATAGGATTTGCTAGATAAAGGTTTCATCAGACCGAGCACATCATCGTGGGGTGCTCCAGTTCTATTCGTAAAGAAGAAGGATGGATCAATGCGTCTGTGCATAGATTATAGGCAATTGAACAAAGTCATGATCAAGAACAAGTACCCGTTATCGAGGATAGATGGTTTGTTTGATCAGTTACGAGGCGCTACAGTGTTCTCAAAGATCGATCTATGGTCTGGATATCATCAGTTAAGAATTAAGGATGAGGACATACCGAAGTCAGCTTTTAGGACAAGGTATGGTCACTTTGAGTTTGTGGTTATGCCGTTCGGGCTAACCAATGCACCTGCTGCTTTCATGGATCTAATGAACATGGTGTTCTATCCGTTTCTAGATCAGTTTGTTGTGGTCTTCATAGACGACATCTTGATCTATAGTCGAGGTAGTCAACAACATGAACAACATCTTCGACAAGCGTTGTTTCTCCTTCGCCAACATGAGTTGTATGACAAGTTTAATAAGTGTGAGTTCTAGTTGAAGGAAGTAACTTTCTTGGGTCATATGATATCTGCATAAGGAGTTATATTAGACCCCAAGAAGGTGGAGTCAGTTGCAGATTGGGAGCAACTGAAGACACTGACAGAAGTTCGTAGTTTTCTGGGTTTAGCAGGATACTACCAAAGATTTATAAAGGACTTCAATGTGATCGCGTTACCATTGACAAAACTTACCAGGAAGGATGTACCTTTTGTTTGGGATGATCGTTGTCAGCAAGCTTTCTAAAGTTTGAAGGAGAAGCTGACTAGTGCTCCAATGTTGGTGCTACCAGACCCTGGGAAAGGCTATGTTGTTTTCTGCGATGCTTCCAAGAAAGGCCTAGGATGTGTGCTGATGCAGGAAGATCATGTGGTTTCTTTTGCTTTGTGACAGCTTAAGAAACATGAGGAGAATTATCTGACACATGATTTGGAGCTGGCAGTGGTGGTCCATGCATTAAAGATTTGGAGACACTATCTTTATGGGGAAGTGTGTTAGATCTTTATAGATCATAAGAACTTGAAGTACATCTTCTCACAGAGTGAGTTGAATATGCGACAACGTCGCTGGATGGAGTTGATCAATGATTGTGATTGCACCATTGAGTATCATCCTGGTAAGGCAAACGTGGTAGCTAATGTGCTTAGCAGGAAGTCTTCTTCTCTTCCTATGAAGAAGGCACAGTTGAGTTCCTTGGTATGTCATAAGAGGGATATGTTTGTCTCTTTGTGGCAGATGAATGTACAGTTGGAAGTTTCCTTGTTGGCAGGATTGTTGGCACAGATGCAAGTAAAGCCTATGTTGAGACAGCAGATCAAAAATGCACAGCAGGCAGATGCTTTAGCTCAGATAATCAAATCAGAGTTTGGTAGCAAAACGTGTGATGAGTTCCATGAGTCTGAGGATGGACTAGTTTGCTATCATGGTAGGATGGTGGTCCCCGATGTTGATGATCTGAGAAAGGTAGTGCTCGAGGAAGCACACACATTGATGTATGCTATGCATCCAGATGTCACCAAGATGTATGATAATCTAAAGGACCTGTATTGGTGGCCTGGCTTGAAGAGAGATGTTGTCGAGTTTGTGGCTAGGTGTGCGGTATACCAGCAAGTTAAGGCTGAGCATCATAAGCAAGAAGGTACGTTGCAACCCATGCTGATACCGTAGTGGAAATGGGATCATATAACCATGGATTTCATAGTTGGTCTGCCGAGGACAACTAAGAATCATGATTCCATCTGGGTGATAGTGGGCAAATTGACAAAGTATGCTCATTTCATACCTGTGAAGACAACGTATACAGTAGAGAAGCTTGCTCAGGTGTATGTGGATGAGATAGTGTGTTTGTACAGTGTGCCCGCAACGATCGTATCTGACAAAGGAACCCAGTTCACGAGTCATTTTTGGGAATAGTTGCACAAAGCATTGGGAACGCAGTTGAGTTTCAGTACCGCTTTCCACCCATAGACAGATGGACAGTCTGAAAGGACTATTCAGACTTTGGAGGATCTTCTCCGCGCTTGTGTTTTGTAGTTCCTAGGCAGTTGGGACGTGCATCTCAGTTTGATAGAGTTTGCCTACAACAATAGTTACCAGTGGAGCATCGACATGGCTCCTTATGAGGCTTTATATGGAAGGAAGTGCAAATCTCCTTTGTGCTGGTATGAGTCAGGCGAGTATCAACTTTTGGGTCCTGAGTTAGTGCAGCAGATTATAGAGAAGATCAAAGTGATATAACAACAGTTGAAAGCAGCACATGACAGACAGAAGTCATATGTAAATAATCACCGACGACCCCTAGAGTTCCATGTGGGAGACAAAGTGTATCTCAAGGTCTCACCATGGAAAGGTGTGCTGAGGTTTGGACGGAAAGGCAAGTTGGCACCCAGGTATATGGGGTCATATCCAGTAATAGCATGTGTTGTCAAGGTAGCTTACAAGTTAGAACTACCGCCAGAGTTTCACATGTTACATCCGGTGTTCCATGTCAGTATGGTGAAGAAACGTCATCCAGACACAGGGATGGTGATACAGCCAGTTGAGGTTGAGCTTGATGAAGATGTGACCTACGAGGAAGGTCCAGTGATGATTCTTGATAGAAGAGTAAAGAAGTTGAAAAGAAAGGACATGGTGCTTGTGAAGGTTCTTTGGCATCATCGTGGCATTGAGGAAGCCACATGGGAGCTCAAGGAAGAGATGAGAAGGAAGTATCCCTTGCTTTTCTCTTCGGATTTTGGGGGTGAAATCCCTTTGTAGAGGTTTATGGCTTGTAAGGACCCTAACCTTCATTTTGGGCTTACCCTATTTTCTTTGCCTAAACCTTGTGTTTATATGCTTGCTAATCACCTCAAATGGTGACTAGGGTTTGTTTGTGCTTTGTTGAGTGTTGGAGGTGCAACTTGCAAATAACCCAAGTTTTAGGGTTGATGTGCAAGTTTGACACCTTGAGAGATGTTTTTCTCTCTCCTTGCATCCTCTAGGGTTGAGAGGATGGGTTGGGCTCGTTTTTTGAGTAGCTTTGGGCTTTGTTTTGCCTTGTTGAGCCTTGTTTGGGCTTTTCCTAGCTTTGTTGGACCTTGTATCAGGAAAGGGTGAGCTTGGTGCCTTGTGTCGGCCATGGTGTATTGGCCAGATGGTTGTGTCGGGCAAGTGGTGTGTCGCCCATGAGGTGTATCGGCCAAGTGACCTTCTTTGACCTATCATCGTTTGTGTCACCCCCCTTGTGGACACTTGGTGCTTGTTGCTTGCATGTGGCAAAAGCTTTGGACATGTGGAGGTCGCGAGCTAGTAGGTGGCTTTGCCCCATGGACAAGTGTCCCTAGGTTGGGCGAGACCTTGCCTTAGTCTCCACTTCACCCTCTTCTATATATGTCTCTCCTTTATCTTGCTTGGGATCCCTTTATTTCATTAGTTGCCTTCCTTTTTCCTTGGTGGATGATACCTCTCCTTGGTAGAGCTTGGTGGTCGATCTCCTTGGTGGAGTCTTCTTCTTCCTCTAGTGGTGGTCAAACCCTAGAGTGTGTCTTGCTTCTCTTCTTGTGGTGGTGCTTGGAGCTTGGAAGCTTGGTGCTAGGAGCTTGGAGCTTACTTAAGGTGGCTTACATAACTCCTAACCCTAGTTATACTACTTCTTTTTCATGTTGCATGTTTATATGTCATCTTGATCGGCCATGCATCTTGTTAGATATGTTTCTTACCCTAGTATGTACCCTTTTATCTTTATATATATATATATATATATATATATATATATATATATATATATATATATATATATATACAGTGGTCATGTTGTGTTCTTAGACCTTGTGGCCGAACCTTGAGTTTAGGGTTCCTTAGGCAAAACCCCTTTCTCTCCCATTTGGTTTTGAGAAGTGAGTTCGAGCTCTAGCGATTTAGGCAAAACCCCTTCTCTTGGTTGTTGAGAGGTGAGTCTATGCTCTAGTTGCTTGGGCAATACCCTTCTCTCACCATGTATTTGAGAGGTGAGCCTTGGTTGGACGTTGACCTATTGAAGGTTAGAATCTTGACCGATAAGGGGATGATTCACCTTGTTGCCCAATATGTGATGGAGGTTGTGCAAAACCCCTCTATCTTGGTTGTTGAGAGGTGAGCCAACTCTCTTGATCTATTAGGGTTTGATGATGGTGCTCTTGAGGTTGATGATGACCAAAATGATATGGTCCTTGTTATTTGCACGATACCCCTCTCCTAGGGTTGAGTCCTGGGCAATATGCTAAGAAGTGTTCTTTGTCCCTTCTGCTCGATATGAACTCCTGCCTTAGTTGGTGCTTGGGGGCGTTATGCCTTTGGCCGACATGATGCGTGGTAGACATCTCTATTTTGTTCCTTGGGCGACATGGGTTGGCTTTGGGTTTGCCCGATATGAGTCATGGATAGGGAAACCCTAGATGGGCGCCATAGTGTTGGTCAATATGGTTGTGCTTAACTTAGTTGAACGATAGCCCTCCTTGAGCGCCATGATGTAGTTGGATAGAGGTGAGTAGTGTGCTTGTTGGGCATTATGATCTTGGCCTTGGTTGATATGGCCTTGGGCGTTATGATGATGGTGGATGCCCGAAATGAAACCATAACCCTAATGGGCGATAGGGTCTTGGCCATTAGGGCTGATTGTGCTGCCCAACACATCTTTTCACTTGGATGTCCGATATCACCTTGCACTTGGGTGCACAATATACCCTGCACATATCTGAATGACTCAACTCTTGAATCTGGATACACGAAACACTTCTGGCCTTAGTTGCACGATACACCTATGCTCCTTGGTTGCACAACATCCTTTGAACATGGGTGCATGACTTGGTTGTCCGATATGTGTGGCTAAGTTCCCTAGCCAATAGGCTTTTGGTGAGGGAGGTAATCCTGCCCGATACCCCTTTGGGTAAGGGATGCGCTGCCCGCCACACCTATAGTGAGGGTAGGTTGTATCTTTGGTGAGGGCTGTACCTAGCTCAAAAATCCTAGTTTTGGTGAGTCGTTATCTTGTAATTGCACCTTTGTTGATGATGTGTTATGAATGATAGGTTGTAACCAATGATATGTTTGATACCTAAAGTTGGTGTTAAGTGAGATGATTCGATACATGATTATGTTCGTAAGATATAGGGCATATTGGATGCTCATGGATTGATAATAATAATGTAATTTGTCTACAGATACAACTTGTGCTTCATGTAACTATGATCATGGATGTTGTTCCAATCATGTACCTTCAACCCTAATACCATGATAATCATAAAGATCTATGTTTGGTGATTCAGTTATCTCTCTTGATATGCATACTAACCATGCAGGTGGATCAAGTGAATTCATAGCCAGGTAAGAGCTATGAGGTATATGTGTTTTGAATAACACTGAATAATGATAATTCTTGATTGATGGGATAGCATGTATCACCCGTATGATGTGAAAAGGTCGGTTGACCTTATAAAGGCTGAGTGCCTAGTTGAGGTGTTATCCTCTGATGTTGAGATAAGGGATTGCTATCCCATGGTGATGATGTAAGCCTTGAGAGGCAGTGGCATTCTTTGATGAGGGATTGAGATCCCATGGTAATAATGCAACTCAATGTTGTTATGTTTTATAACTTGGCTGCCTCAACAATCCACATAAAATATACTAATTAACTACAGTGGAACATTTCATGTAGTTTTCCCTGGCCATAGATCCATCATCGTCAGTAGCTGGTGATGGTGAAACAGGTTTATCCTGCGGGATTACCTGGAGCACATATTGTTGAATATGTGGGGTTTCTCCTAGCCGAAAGTAGGAGGATTTGAGTACAACTGCGGTTGTGTATAGAGCATGGTGAACATGCCCATGTCTCAGTGATTATAGAGCATGGTGAACAGGCCCATGGCTCAGTATTATAGAAGGGTAGCCTGCAGAGCTGAGCCTTTGGTTGAGGCCACTCAAGCAAGAGACTGTAGTCCTACTTTGGTATTCGTGCACTAACCACGAAGAGGTGAGGTCATGGAGTTCGGCTCTCCCAATGACCTTGTATGGCACCAGTTTTGGGATTCGCAGCCGAAGGTTGGATTTGAGCGGAACGACTCACTTCCTCGGGGCATAATAAATCGTAATCCAGCCGTATAGAATATATTGCTTAAGGCAAAACACAGAACATTGGTTGAGGCCTTGCTTGTATAGTTGCTCTAGTTATATCTTACAGTTAATTGTATGTTCCTCATATCTTGTGATAAGTTCTTATAAAGCTTATCTTGTCAATCATGTTCCATAAAGAAATATCTGGTTATATGCCTCCTGGATATCTTAGTAAGCTAGTTCTGTTCAGTATGTCGTATATATGAGTTGCTTATATCAGTTACCTGCTTTATCTGTTCTAGCTTTCCTTTGAGGTTTTATAGTTTCGGCGGGGAGTTATGTTTCTCATTGGGACTGTGTGTCTCACCCCATTGGTTTACAACCTTTTTAGGTGATCGTTCTAGATGTGTGGTGGTCGTGAGGTTGCGGCTGAGCAGTAAGAAGAGCAGTAGGAGGCAAGAGATGGATATGCTGCTGTTTTGGTTGTTTTGTAGTAGAATCCTAGAGTCATCCATGTACGCTCAGGTCCTCGGAGGTGTTTTGACGATATTTTACGATGTATAGCTGTTGTAGCTTTGTATATCCTGTTGCTGGCCTGATGTGGCCATTATGTATGTATAAACATGTGATGAACTCTAGTGCTGACAGGACAGTTGGTTCCTATAAGCTGTGGACACGTATCAAGGTTTATTTATGTTTATATAACATGTTTCCTTGCAGGATAAGGATCTGGATGTAATAGTTTCCTTGTTTATCTGCTTTCCCCAATCGGTTTAATTAACCCGTGTTTTTGGTAATATGTGGTTTATGGTGTTTCCGCATGTTTTCGCGTGGCATTTCATTGTCTATGTGATAGCGGGATGTCACACCTATGGTGTTGTATTCATGACAATTGATGGTGGTAACCAAGGGTGCCAACTGATGTTCACCTCTTAGGTCATGTTTTGGCCTAATTAGAAGCCTAGTGATTAACAACTAAGTACCCTAATGATGCTATCAATCAATGGTGATATTAGTTTGATATTTGATGTTGATTAATGAATATGGTGCTGATCTAACAACCTATGGTGACTTAATGGTCACTAATGATGGTGGATCAGGTCTCCAAAACCTATGGTGAGTTAATCATATAGTTGTAGCATCAATTAAGCCTTAGACCAATGGTTTCTTGGGTCACTTGATGCAATGGTCGAACCTATATTGTAATTGATGGTTTTAACATATGAACTTGACCCAATGGTCAAGATCTAATGTTTATTCCTCCAATAAAGTGGAATGATGGCTAATGTAATATGTTGGTCCTAATAATGTGATTTAGATGGTTTCCTTTATATGATCAACTTAAGGAGCTTACTTGTTGACAATGGATGGCTTGTTTTAAATGAACAGTCAATTGTGGGTTTTACCCTACTCTCAACAGAACCCTTATTATTGTTAACCAAATGATGTCTAGGGTTAAATGGTGACTTTTATAGATCACAACTCAATAACATCATAGATGATTCATTCAAGGTGTTTACTTATGTAAACAACCAATGGTCTTACCTTTTAAACATCCAATGGTTCTGGGTGACATTGCGGTATCTTGATATGGGTTGAATGATGATGAAACAAATGGAGGGTTACCCTTAATAAGGTAGTCTTACCTATTCACTCATATGAATAGAAGGGATGATAACCATATTGTGTTGATATGTAACCCTAATGAGGTATAGCTTGTTATACCTAGCTTTAATATAACTAAATGATGGTAATTGGGTATGAATAGTCCTTGAATGATTAATACAATCATGAATTACTCTCTTATTGTTGTTGAAACCCTAGTATGCTATATCTTGATGGTTACACCTTGATTTATGTGTGGGTTCATACTTGAGAATAGTATGGAATGTGATGGTGATGCTTCACCTTATGCATCCATGATCCAATGGGGATGCCGTGATTTAGGGTTTGGGTATGAGTGTTGATTAGTAACATTAATATAATTTATATTGTTGAGCCTAACTCTAATGCAAATAGATAAAGATGAGTATTCATGTTTAACCTTCTTATTTGATGTCATGATGGTAAAATAACCTCCTTAATATGATCATAACCTTAATGTGTTAATTGGTGGTTATCATAGCCACATGGTTGATACTTTCTTATGCTAAACATGTGCATTATGAATATTATGAGGGTTAATCATATCTAGATTCATTAAATGTTGATGTAATAAAGGAATGTTCTTAATGTTAATATAATCCTGCTATGATTATTTATACATATCTCCTAGCTCATTAATGCAATATTGTGCTGATCTGGTGTATTATATGTAAGTGATGTTGTTGAGCCTTGTTATAAGGCATGGAAAGATAATGATGATCTTGCAAGGAATAGTATGATGGTCTTAATGACCTTTGGGCATGGTTGAGCCCTAAATGAGATGTAATCCTCTTGTGTTAATAAGGGTTGATACCTTGTGATATTGTGAAAAGGATTTATATCTTGTGATATAGATGGTCTTAATGACCTTTGGGCATGGTTGAGCCCTGAATGAGGTGTAATCCTCTTGTGTTGATAAGGGTTGATACCCTGTGATATTGTGAAAAGGATTTATATCTTGTGATAGTATGATGACTAGTGTGGTCTCATGAATGGCAAGTGAATAGTACCATGTGATGATGAGATGAGAAATTATGTTTCACATGTTTTATATCTTTTGAAGTTGTGATACTTATATGCTTGCTAGAAGTGAATTAGGGTTTGTATGTCCACTTGTTTAATGCAGCCTTAATTCACCCAATTGGAGATAACTAATCGAGTGAAATTCTAATCATGTAGTGACTTGTGCCATAGAGCCATCTTCAGTGTCAAAACTTGTTGGATGGTGAAATGAGTATTCCTAAGAGAAACTCAGAGTGCATACTATTGAGTATACGGGGTGCTTGTCATCTTGACACCAAGTGTTTCGGGAGGATGGTTGCGGTGATACCTAGCTCGCTTTTTGAGAACGACTTTGATCGAGCCTCATTGATTATAACATGATGTGATTAGAGGAAAACTGCAGTTGTACCTCAGTGATTGGGTTTGAATACCCTAGATGTTAGCGTCGCGACCTGTATCAAGGTGGGCTAGTTACAGGACTATATGTCATTGTTTTGCAGTTTGATTATATGTCACTGTGGTGCAGACTCATACTGACTAAGTATGGAGAAGATCTTGGAGTCCGGCTCTTCCTAGATCCTATATGGAACTGATTGCGACCAAGTGGTGGTCAGTTGGACTTTGAGTGGTACGACTCAAACTCCCCAGGGCGTAATAAAAGATGTAATACAATCGTGTAGCATATTTGTCTAGGGTTATACATAATGTTTCACATTGGATGATACCCCTTGTTTGTTATCTTTACATAAAGATGATGCTTAGTGCAATTAAGAGATAGTAGATATACTTAGGTTGTCGATATGCTTAAGATTGTATATGCGCACATACAGTAGCTATGCTTGTGTTGATAACTATACTACTACTACTGATTATAATCATGATGCTAGCTATCTCATGTTGTTAGTTATGTTTATCATGCTAGCCATGCGTTTGTAACTAGGGATGCATATACTGCTAATCATGCTTATCTAGATAGTTGTGCTTATGTTGTAGCTCTTCTTATGATGTTGATATGTTCAACCTATTAGACATGTTGATGTTGTTAGCTATGCATATGATACTAGACTTATTCATGATGTTAGAGATGATCATGCTGTTAGACTCCTTATACTATTAATAGGGATATGAGAATAGTCTGGCTAATGAAGATAGTTATTATCTGCTCCTTTATGTATTTTGTTAATCATCAGTGTTGTTGAGATTATTTGTTATATATGATTAAACTGCTTAAACTGTCTCATTGCCTAAAAATGTTGAAATCAATAAACGTTGTTGGAGGTTATATCTCTTGCTGGGACATGGGTCTCACCCTTGTGGTTCGCCACATTTTTTTAGGTAATCGGAAGTGACAAAAACAAACATGTGGTAGTAAAGAGGATCTATAGTAATGAATCTTTGAGAAAGTTGATTAGATGTCTAGTGTGTCCTAGAGCCGTCCCTATACTCTTAGGTCCGGGCATGAAAAGTTTGAATATGGTGTTTCAAACGAATCAGAATTTTGTTAGCATGTTAATGTTTGTTGTGTGGCATATACAAATATTGTTCTCCTGTGTATATATGTTGTAGCTAAGGTGATAGAACAATTTGTATCAAATTCTTGGCATAATATGGATATAAGAAAGATGTTGGGCTCTTATGCACATGTTTTTGAGCAGGTGTTGACGTTGAAATTGATTTTAATTTACCCATATTTTTGGGTATGTGGTTAATTGGTGATCGATTGTGTTTTATGTTTTGAGTAATCTCGTTTAGAGTAACATGCTCTCACATTTAGGGTTTTACTTTAATCTAGTTTGCAATACTCAATATATATGTCTATGTAACAAAACTAGGGTTAAATTAGATCATACCTTCTTCCTCATCACCAGCCAATGCAAATACTCTTGCTTGTCACTTTTCTCTTTGCTCTGGTTTAGGGTTTTGTCTTGCATTATTCCTTGCTTTGATCTTGAGGCATTCTGGCTTCTTATGATTTGGGTCCCCACATAAGTAGCAAACACATGTGCCAAACAAGCATACTCCACTATGCGGCATGTTGTAAGTTGGACAATGTTTCCTTACATGTGGATCTATGTGAACTTTCCTCTTCTTGTCATTATCATGATTGGAGTTGTTGTTGTGGGAGTAATTATCCTTCTTCCATGTCCTTCCTGGGTGGTCTTCTAGTTCTAAGGCAACATCTAGGGCACCTTGCAGGGTACAATGTCCTCGACCAGACAGATTGAAACTAAGATCTTCCTTAAGACTCCTAATGAACTTCTTCATCCTGCGTCGTTCACCGTAGTCATAGACATATTTTTGTAAGATTCTGAACTTCATGGCGTACTGGTGTGAATGTCATATCACCAAGCCGACGAAGGTTGCAAAACTCTCTTCTTTCTTCTCAACCATAGCCTTAGATATGTGATGGTCTTTAAAGACTTCTGTGAATTCCTCCCATGTGAGTGGAGGAGTATCAACTTCATGGAATCCTAGCAGGTCCTCCCATCAAGTTCTAGCAGCACCTTTGAGTATGTGAGTCCAAAAACAAACCTTGGATGGGTTAGGAAAATCTAGGTCACAGATGCAATGTTCCATGTTCTACAACCAACTTTCAGCTTTGCCGACCACATCCAACTCTTCCTCTCTAGCAAAAGATTCAGGCTTGATCTTTAAGAAGACAACTAGGGAAAGATCACGGTTGACCTTAGGGTTGCCTAACTAGTTCTCTCCTATTCTCATGGCAATGGAAAGTGCCCTGACCAAAATGTCAAAAGAGACCATGGGAGTTTCTTTATGTGGAGATACTCAGTGGTCTCCAATGTTGTGAGAATCATCTTCATCCCCACTCATGGGCATCTCTCCTTTCTTCTTAGGTGTCATCTGTGAAAAAGGACATAAACTAAATAAAATTTTGAGAAAAGCCTGGTGGCCAACTATATTTTTCGCTCTGATACCATATTGTAACACTCCAATTTTCTAAAACATATATATAACTGAGAGGAAGCATAAATCTCATTAGGATGACACAAAAATGTTAATCATTGCATAAAAATAAAGTTTGTTCAACCAACATAGAAAAAATAAATAGTTCTCATGCTCAAGTCCTCAACATAACACTCGCACATCTTAAACTAATACATTGTCCTCTTAATTTGAAAGAAAATCTAAACTAGTATTCTATTATAGTTGGCACTCCGCCAGGTCTTTGTCTTCTAGATTTGTCCTCGAGATGAAAGATCCTTAATCCTTCTTTCTTACGGACATCGTGTCCCAGCCATGCAAAGTAACACGAATATTTGATTAGAGTAAGTGGCAATAATGAGTAACATTACTAGAATTGAAAATGTACTATACTGTTGAGAAAGCATAAATTTAAACATGATAAAATTGAATTCTTGTCATGTCATATAACTTCATCTTTAATTATCTTAATCATTAACATTATTGTCTCGGGTTGAATATGTTGTCCTTCATCCTTATATTAATTACACAGAGCTTATGCTCCCCAGAGCTCATTTCTCACACAGAGCTTATGCACCCAAGTGCTCATTTCTCACACAGAGCTTATGCCAAAAAGGCATCTTAATCTTGGAAGGAACAATCATAATTCATCCATCATATTCTTAATATCAATCTTGGCATTAATTTGGAGCATAGTAACTTGAAACATTGAATTGTGAGCATTATAAATTAAAGCATTAAATTTGACTTGGAAGCATATGCATGTCATGTTGATAATGATATGTGAAAAAGACATAATGAAACTCATAATCTGAATTATAATCAATTTTCTTATAAGTATGCATTAAAACATGTACTAAATATCGTTGTACTCTAACGCAAACTTCTATACATCTGATAATCTGAGGGAATGGATGGAGCAGTACATGACTGGAACTGATGAGGACATGGTGCGCTTCATGACTGCCTGTTGGGTGATATGGAATAGCAGAAATCAACTCATGTTCGAGGAAGACAGGATCGGGGTAGCCAGGCAAGTGACGAGGATCTGTAAGGAAACCCGGGCCCAGATGGAGGCATGGAAGGCAACTGAACACGGGAGCGCAAAGGTCGAACCAGCAAGCTGGATGCCTCCAGAGGAAGGTTGCCTATTATTCAACTGCGACGCCGCGGTGATGGGGCAAGAAGCGGTCGGTGCGGTCGTGATCAGAGACAACGCTGGAAGATGGGTTGGAGGAGCTACGCAACATCTTAACACAACCGATGTAGTCGAAGCGGAATTGCTGAGCATTACTTTAGCGATGGAAATTGCAGACCGAAATAGGCTTCATAACGTAATCATCGAATCTGATTCCAGAATCGCGGTGGGGTTAATTGTTGGGTTGGCGGAGGCGTACCCCAGGTATGCTAAGACAGTCTGGAGGCCACGCAAGTTGAAGAAGGACAACTGGAGAGTGAGACACATCGGCAGAGAAGGTAATCAGGCCGCAGATGGCTTGGCTAAACTCAACAAACCCAGCCGTAATGGCTATAGGAGTTTCCCTGATCCTCCTAATAATATTTTTAATATTCTTGTTATGGATAAGTGTAAGGGTAGTAGTACTACCTTATTTAATTATGCAGACTTGATTAGTGAATGTAAGATTGATATGAATTGGCTCGTAAGGGGAGGGCGGGATGGATAAGATTGCCTCCCGACTTACCCCAAAAAAAAATATCATTGTACTTGAATTTCATTAATATATGTGAATATAAAGCTCCTTACCCATACTTGTTAACTCATAGTGCATGAATCTGCTTACCAATTGAATAAGACGTCCTCCTAAGTCTACTCATGCCTTTAGAATCCTAATTTCCTGAAATTTACATATTTTCCATCAATCATTATCTGGATATGCACCTAAACCCTAATTTGGGTCTTTTAAATATTATGGTAAGGGAAGATGGATTTAGGGTTTGAAAATAGGTTCTAATCAAAAAATCCTATCCAAAAATTATTTATACTTATTTTTATGACCATCTATTGATTTAATATGAGTTTTTGAACTACTGACCAATCAGGAAAAAAAGGAAAAGCCACATATGAAAATTACTGGCTACAAGTTGGTAGGACTCACCGAGTTGGCCCAATCAGGGTGCAACAACTCACTTGGTCCCTATCAAAATGTGTGATTAGAATCAGAATACGAAGACTCAAATATCCCCATCTGACTAAAATAGTGTGATCGAAACAACATGGGCAAAAGTGACCAAAAGAAAATTCCTATGTTCATCCTATTCAAGATGTTCATCCTCTTTGCGATGACGAACAACAGATGAAACACAAACCAATGTCCGTGATATGAAGCATCGACTCCGAAATTCATGAATACATGAGAATCTGATCGCATGGGCGTCTTCCTCATCATTAGACAAAACTGGCAAGCCCAAGAGTAGGCTGTGGAAATGTCAAACACGCCCAACACATTCACCACCATGGTATGCTGTGGGAGTAGAAATCAAAGACCAAAACAAGCCAATGCACCAGATATCGACAATGCATACTACTTGAACACATCAAATAAAGGTCGCAAGCAAGGAAAACAAGTTGAACGACAACCTAGATTGCCGGAGTGGATTTGGGGTCACAATGACTGAAGAAAAGGGGTTTCACATAGTACCTCATGACACAATGAATTGGAGACCGAGAAGGCTACAAAGGAGCCCTTCGAACAGGTCTGGATCTTTGGTGGTCCTCTGCTCATCTCAGTCGCCGCCGCGGGTCAAATCTGGGCGCCGCAGGTGCTGAGAGTAGGGATGGTATACGCGAGCGCAATAGGGAACGAGGGAACATATGTTATTTCTATGTTGCCCTTTGGCGGTGGTTTCTGGATGTATACTTATAGGTATGGAATCCTAGCATGTCCGGGAATTCTAGTGGACATGGGAAACAAGGGAAAGAGAACATGTTAGACGACTGGGATGCTAGGAGAGGAATCTCTATTGAAATAGGGATCAGATTGCTCGTCTAAGTGTGGGGATCATGTAGAGGAGAAGAAACAAAGAAAATGAGGTGAGAAGAGCGAGGGAGATACGAAAACAAAGAGCGTGCACAGAGTGTGAGAAG